>JAQSUU010000419.1:600000-1084912 GCA_038087645.1 Saccharum hybrid cultivar R570 | reverse complement strand
ATATTGGCTTTGGGAATACTATAGGTATCTTCGTATTTCGTGCTTAATAGACTTTTATCTTTTATCGATAGAAGCTTGTGATTACTAATGTTATGCTTTCTTAGCCACTATTTTAGGGTTGTTAATCACTCTTTTTGTCAATAGAAGGTTGTCTTTTAACATCTTTCTTCTTTACCATGTGTTTCTAGAGTTGCTTTTAGATTTGTACACAAGATCTGAATCGATTGCTTTGAGTGGAAGATCAGAGGACATGATTGAAAAAGAGGGGATAGGTTTTCGGTTGGGGTCACATTGTCATCCTTAGTGAACCCAATGGGAGAAGGCGCACCGTCGATGAGATGGATGCCGGAGTCCCCCATGAGAGATCGCGGGACTCCCCCGCGTCAGAGAGAGTTTGAATCCAAGCGAGGTCCCCATGTCAGTCTCTCAAAGGGGAGAGGGCGACGTGGAGGGGTGAGACTGCACCAAGTGGCTATTGTCATCCATGGAAATTTTGGAGCCGGGTCGGGGATGAGAGAGCTTTGAGATCTAGAATCCAAAACACAAGCGTGGGAGAAGACAAAATTTAAGATTTATGGGCACAATTGTGGTTCTTTCCCAACTCAAAGTCGACCTCAAGCGGAGCTAGGGGCCTTGAGAAACGGGCAACGGCGATGATAGGGGTTACAGCATGTGCCGAGCGAGCGATAGAGTGCGGCACCTAGTGTCAGGGGGCAACGCTAATAGGTTAGGGTGGGCGACAGTGCTAGGCTAGTTGGGCTGCCTATTGGGCTTTGGATGATGGGGTTACATTGTTTGTTGGGCTGACCTATAAATTAGAAAACGGATAAAGGACATTTCCGCATCATGTAAATCTGAGATTTTTGCAATTCCGCCATTATTTGGAAACTAGATTCGCTAGAGTGCCATCCCTCAAACTGGATTTGCTACTTGCCATTATGAAATGGATGTAACCCGACGGAATGGATTTTGGGGAGTTTGGAAGTCATTTAATTCCTAGGAAAAAGCTAACCCCAGTTTCCACTTGTGGCCATGGCTCTTGTTTTCTTCCGTCCACAGGTTTGACCGGAGGAATGGAACGCGCTTTAAAATAGAGCAGCCTAGGGTCTTTTTTTTCCTCCTATCATTCCCTCCTCCCTCCCAACACAACCGAGAGTAGCCTCATCCCCAGCGTCGGCAGCCTTGCCTTCCACGCCTCCCCCTCCCCCTATGCTCGCCGGTGGCACCGCCCCCATGCTTCGCCCTCTCCCACGCTGGCGTGGCACCAGTCCTCACCTAGGCATCATGGTACACGTCGCCGCCCAAGCACCTCCTCTGGCCACCGAGGTGCCCGCCACACCGTTGCACGCCACCTATGGCATCCCGTGAGGAGGTCCACTACTGGTGCAAGCCATCAATGGAAGGAAGCAACAGTTCAATGACGGCCATCCAGAGGACTGGTAATGAAGTCCTTCTCCCTCTTGTGCTTTGTTAGAAATGCAATTGTTGGCTTGGGCGGCAGCGGTGTAGGGCTATGGGGCGGCACCGACCTAGGGTGGCCCGGGATCAGTAGAGTTTCCGAGTAGCCGAGCACCTGGCCATTGCACAATCTTCCCTTCTAACGTGGCAGTGAGAACTAGGCTGAGTTGGGCGCTCGTCAATTGGATCTCTTCTTGTTCCTCCTCCATGATTGGAGTGGATAGCATAAGTCTTGAGACCACCATCTGGTAGACGGAGGTGGTGTTCCTGAGCCCGAGAGGGACTTTTGCTAGGCTTGGACCGTGGTTGAACCATGGCTTAGAAGCCAGCTCCAAAAACCTAGTTGTGTCTGAGTAGGACTCAAACTACTTGAGGTGTTTCTGCGTCCGAGTAGGACTAGAAATCAAAAATTCACTTAATTTCTCGGTGAGATCCTCAAGTGCATCATGTCGAGGAGCCGGAGGAGCTTGATCCACAGAAGTATCCATGGGGCGACCTTGGAGCATGCTAGGGTAAGCTACCATGAAGGTCCAGGAACTAAATGTGAATGTTGATCCTGCTGAGAACGTGTTGTTGATCTTAAGGCCGATCATGCTTTCGATCATGTTTTTGTCAAAAGCCCCTGCCTAGCGCGCCAGCTATCAGTGTCTGATGAACGACAACCTTGTTACGGGGTTACTCGGATTGAGGATTGGTGGGCTTCGACGTAAGCAATACTCGATGGTGAATGTGAGACAACGATTTATACTAGTTCAGGCCGCTAAATAGCGTAATGTTGTCAAATTGGGAATTAGATCATGTGTTTTACCATGTCCCATGTCACCCTTGTTTCTACATTCACATAGTCACCAAAACTTGTGGAATTGATTAGAATTAATCCCTATGATTATGGTGGATGTCATTTATATTGCCTTTTATGCATACTTGATGGTATGAAAAAAGGAGTTCTCGTGACCATCAACAGCACATTTAAGTATCACACTATCGTTAAAATAATTGTATGAAGAATATATATTGTACACTCTGTAATCACCTAGAAGGATAGAATGGCATAGAAATGAGAAAAAAACTAAGTCCATGTTGATATAGATATAGATATAGATATATAGCTATAGCTATAGATATAGATATAAAGATGGAAATAAAGGGAGAGGGAGAGGGAGAGAGAAAGAAGCTTGTAGCTAAAGTAAAAGGTTGACTTCCAGTCTCAAGCATCTAGTATATTTGGACATCAGATAGAAACAAAACTAATAAATGTCAATCACAAGGAAAGATATGTTTATTTTCAAAAAAAAACAAGGAAAGATATGCATATATGATTTGATCAATTCACATCCATTTATTTATTAGAAACACATTAATAAGGCATTTGGTTAGACATCAAGTAATGTGATTAAAAATTATTGCTGACAAAATGCTTTATAACCACTAAAGATGTAGTCAACTGATAGTAGCAAATTGAGACATTAGTGTCCTTCCAGCCTGTGTGTTCGAGAATAGTGGTATGGCCTATGCACATCCTAGGTGTTGCATTCGTTTTATTAAACGTGAGAGAAAAATGTGTGATTCGCAAACATTGTTTGGTAGATATAGATATAGATATATACATGGAGATAAAGGGAGAGGGAGAGAGAAAGAGGTTTGTAGCTAAAGTAGAAAGTTGACTTTCCATTCTCAAGCTTCTAGTATATTTGGACATCGGATAGAAATAAAACTAATAAATGTCAATCACAAGGAAAGATATGCATAGATTTGATCAATTCACATTCATTTATTTATTAGAAACATTAGGCATTTGGTTATACATAAAGTAATGTGATTAAAAATTGTAGACACAATGCTTTGTAACCACTAAAGATGGAGTCAATTGATAGTAGCAAATTGAGACATTAGTGTCCTTCCAACCTGTGTGCTCGAGAATAGTGGTATGGCCTATGCACATCTGAGGTGTTGCATTCATTTTATCAAACTTTAGAGAAAAATGTGTGATGCGCAAACATTGTCTGCTTATGAACAAGAGTTACTCTTTGAAGCATGGTCTTGAGATCAAGTTGGGTTTTCAAAAAATAAGCAGCTAATCAACCAGCCTAAATTGCACACCCAATATTGATTTGCATCGAAAGTCCATTTCTTGTCAAATTAGATTTCTTTAGTGAAACTAGTCATTACGTTACTATGAGTTAGTTTTACGTGTCATGCGTCCTTGGTCATTCATCTAAGCAATTGAAGTATGTCAACTATAAAATTAGTGTATCACAAAGAAATTAATATAGATGCTAAATATCTTTAGGATTATGATTAAAAAAATATTGTTTGACTATATATAAAACTTTATTGTACAATAAATTGAAACCAATACTAAAAGATTCACCATAAGGCCTATAAATACTTGGCCTTGTGCTTGCCATTTTCTCCATTCCCGCATCGTGTTCCATCAATTAACTTGTTGTTTAGTACTCAACCCTCACTACCCATGGATCCCAACTTCAATGGTGTGTGGAGCGCCTCCGAAATAGATATGGTGAAGTCATTCATCGCTAGTCACAACACCAACAACACCTACACAAATGACACAAACAGGAACCACAAGGACATTGTTGATGATCTCCAAGCAAGGCTCCCAGGCAAAGAGAAGCATCAGGTAATTCAATTGTATGTTCATCTAGTAGATGAGATGAATACAATGCAGAGCAACAACCAACAAGTTGTGGTGAGCAATGCTCTTGTGAATGATAACTTTGGAGCGCCAATGGAGGATACAGACATGGACAACATGGACATGTTTCATGGTTATATACTGTATGATGTGGAGGCCATGAAGATGGTAGAGGAACCACCACACAAGTTGAATACTATTCCTAAGAAAAAGAGGCAATACCCAGTAGCTTGGACTCATGAAGAGCACAAGTAATTCATTTCTGCTCTGTTTTTGAAATGTTCATTACATATTTAATGTTAATTTTTTGTACAAGTAATAAGCTAGTGGTGTACTCCCTCCGTCGCCAAATAAATCAATTTCTATAATCCATGCTAGTCAAACTTTTTAAGTTTGACTAACTTTATAGAAAAAGTAACAACATCTATGGCATAAAATGAGCACCTTGTGAAAATATATTTTATGCTAAATCTAATGATACTAGTTTGATACCAAAAATCTTAACGTTTTATTCTAGACATTTAGTCAAAGTTTAAAAGTTTGACTTAAGACAACTTCAGGAATCTATTTATTCAGAGACAGAGGGAGTATATTATTTCATATCATGAGGCATTGAGATTTTGTTTTCATCAATGTTGAGTGTATGAACAAGACATATGTTATCATCTGACTTGTTAACTTAAAACCATATATATGCAGGAATTTTCTTCGTGGCCTAGAAGTGTATGGCCGTGGTAGCTGGAAGAACATATCTAGGTACTTTGTCCCCACAAGGACGCCAATCCAGATCTGCAGCCATGCGCAGAAGTATTTTCATAGGAAGGAGTGCACCACTAGGAAACAACGCTTCACCATCAATGATGTCGGCCTCTATGACACAGAGCCATGGGTGAAAAAGAACTCTTCTAGTTCGGAGGCTCTCGCCTTCGGCCACAATGCTTACAACACAAATTATTTTGACTTTGAGGGACAACACACTGTCTTGAACAAACTCGCACATGCTAGCCAGGAGAGCAGTAGACAAGTTGCCACCTGGACTAGAGGTCAACACATAATAGGCAGTTCATCCATAGATCCAACGATGGTGCAGACTAACTCTCTTGGATGGGAGGCGCTCGCCTTCACTAGTGGTGCTAACAACACAAACTGCTATGAGTTTGATGGACAATATGATGCCATGAACAACCTTGCTTGTGCTAACCAGGCGAGCAATAACCAAGTAGCCACTTGGACTAGAGGTCAACAGACAACAACTAGTCCTTCAGTAGCTCCAATGGCGGTGCAGAATACTTCACCTAGCTGGGAGGTGCTTTCCTTCGCCGGTAGTGCTTACAACACAAACTATTATGACTTTGATGGACAACAAGGTGCCTTGAACAACATCACCAGGGGGTCAACCATGGTGAGCAACAACCAAGTAGTTACCTAGACAAGAGATCAGTTGACAACAACCAGTTCTCTTTTGTAGTTTTAGCGATGGAGTTATCTATGATTTAGTATCAAAAGGTGGATGTAAAACTAGCTGGTTGAAGACAATATATGGTGTTAAGTGCTAGTACTATTTCTGTATGGGCTACAAACAATTTCACTGCTAGAAAATTGCAATGAAATACTATCATGTGTTCTTGCCATATCTATGTTTGTTTAATTAGTTTGTATGCGTTAACTATATTTTGGATGTCCTCTTGTTCTTTATTCTATATATCAACTATATCTAAATGAACAATTTAATAATAAGTTTGATTTCTTTGTTAGAGATAATTTTTCATAAAAGTTTGATCTCTTCGTTAGAGATAAGGTTTTCAAAGAAATCTTGGTAGGGCTCTGGCTCCTCTAAAAACAGCTCCGGCTCTAGCTCCTCTGAAAAAGTGGCTCCTCTTAAGAAGCTGAAGCCATTCTGAAAACATTTGGCGAAACGGCTCCTCCTGTTTGTCTAGGAGTGAAAGATGGTAAATATCTATAATACCCCTACTTATTATTTTATTTCTTTCTTGGTTGTGTCCACAGTATCCCTAATTATTTAACTTGGTTGTGTACTAATTAAATCATACTATTGGTCATGATTAAAGTAAACCATATTTTAAGATTTCTTTAGGCCTTGTTTGGATGCATGTGTATTCACTCAATCCACATGTGTTGGAATGAAATAGAATGAAACTTAGTTTAATTCCACTTCAATCCACTTCAGCACATGTGGATTGGGATGAATACATGCGCATCCAAACAAGGCCTTAAGGAAGAAATGGGGGTAAATGACAAAACGTTTTGGGCCAAGCCCATACGGCATGCAATGCTCCCTCTCCTTCCTTTTAACAAAGCCACCGCGTTTCTCTTAGAAAAAAACAAAGCCATCGCATAACCCTTCTGTGCCACTGCATCGCCTTGTTGTGCGCTCGCACAGGCCGCCGCCACCCATGGCGCGCTTGCATCGGCGCTGGCGCTACTACTCGCTGTCTCCCACGCCGCACACACCCTCTCGCACGCCGCCGCCCGCCGCTCTCCTACACTGCCACAGTGCCGCTTGCTCGCGCAACTCAGTTGCCTGAACCACTGCCTGCATGCTTCGCTCGAATGGTGAAGCACTGTGCCGGGGTCGCCTCTGCAAGGATAGAAGGCTAGAAGGGCACCAGCGTCTTTGCTTCTGCATGCCCCAGGTGGAGCCGCGTGAAGCTCTATATCCTGGCTCCTTGTCGCGCTATACAAAAGGGCTCCGGCTCTCTAGCTGCTCCGTCGACGGAGCCTTTTTGTCCAGCACCGTTTGGTACAGCTCCTCCAGGAGCCGGAGCCAAAGCCCATGCACGAGCCCTGCCAAACAGGGGCTAAATAGGAGATCTCCATTAGTTTATTTTCCTGACTTCTCCTTAAGCCACGTTATCATCTTTTGTTGCATCCGGTGTCCAACCAAGGCACAGAAATTATTGTGCATGCACCGTCCCTTCCTCTACCACAACGCACCATCAATTCCTCTACCGCAACAAATGCACCTAAAAGTAACGCATCCAAAAGAAAATGAACGGATCGCTGCAGTCGACTTTAAATAAATTTGCTCTGCCTCAGCCATACCCTGCACTGGTGAGCTGCACGACCTTGCTCCGCCTCCGCCAGGCTTCTCCCACCCACCCTACACCGACGTTGACGCAGGTCCTTGCCATCCGATCCTCGGACGCCCCGAGATCGACGACCGCGATGCGGTGCACCCGCCCCCACGGCCGTGCGGCGAGCCGACGGCTGCATCCGACGACCAGTGGCACTGTAGGTAGCTTCCTCTCACATGCTATCGGAGAATCAGTCGAGCAGCGAGTAGACGTAGGATGGGCCGCAGGCGGGGCGTCAACTACGAGGGCCGGCAGAGCTCGTTTAGGTGCCTCTTTGGAGGCGATGAGGCCACCGCGGCGCCCGCCAAGCCGTCCACGGCGGAGCAGAGGCCCACACGGAGGAGCTCCATTGCGGACGCAGCCTACCCAGGGCTGTCTCTGTAGTTTTAGAGGCTCTTGGGCAAGCACGATCGTAAGGGCCTATTAAATTAAACTTTTATGAACAATTAAAGTATATAGTACAAAAAGTTAATTTGCAGTGCATGTTTGGTTCATAAAAGATATAACGATAGTACAACTAAGAACTAAAAGAACAATGAAATAACTATTATGATTCTCTCAAATAAAACAATAATACTTCAGTGCTTTGTAAAAAACCACCTTCGGGTATTTCTTGATGAAAAATCTTTAAGAACAATATCAAATATGAAAAGACGCTGACCTTCAAAACTCTCATGGATTATTGTGCTAAATATATAAACCTTCAATACTTTATTATTATATCCATATATATCTACTGCATACATATATATACTGATGGGCCCTAACGGCTTGGGCCCCAGTGGTCGCACCGCCTGCTGTCCCCCAAGAGACGGCCCTGAGCCTACCCTGGTTGTGGTCGGCCTCCCTATGGCGTCTGTGGCAGGTGTACGATGAAGCACGAAGGTTATTTCTATGACCCATGTTTGTGATTAGTATGCTTGTAATTGCAAACATTTATTAGAAATGCAAAGAAGATAGGTGTGTACGTGTCCATATTGCAACTACAGTCTATAGGTTCTTTTGGTGTTTATTTGAATGCAGATTGATTGAGAGAGAAATGATAAAACAGAGATTTTGCTGGTCACTTAAACCTTTACATCTGAATATACAAACTTCAACAGGTATATTACAGAGTTATTATACCCGTAATTTTATCCTATGGCTTATCTTAATATATGGAAAAAAAGATATTCCATGCTGTACTACTCTTACAAACATAAAGCGTGTATTGCACTGCAGGACAATCATAAGTAAATTATAATCTCAGAAGTTATTAATTTTAGATGTAAGACATCCGTCCTTTATGTTTGACATATGTATAAATTATATAAGTAAATACGTAGTATGCTAAAGGTAGGTTTTCGGAGGCAGAACGTTCTGTTTTTTTTTTTTTTTGGGAAAGGTAGATTTGCATAGATGGTAAAGGGAGCAGCAGCAATGCCTAGAGAATATCTTGTGTCTCCACAGTTAACAAAAGGCATTTTGTACAAAGTGCAGTTTGACATACAGAAGAGTATGCTGTACTACTCTTACAGAAGAGTTTGACATACAGAAGAGAATATCTTAGCTGATGGTAAAAGGACGGCAATATCTTAGAGAATATCTTAGCTGTTGGAACGTGTGATCGGTAAGGGCAAAAGGCGACGAGACCGATCGCCCTAGATGCTCGACGGGGCCGTGCTCTCCGACGGGCGCCGACCTGTATGGTACTCGCCCTCGCTCCCGGCGCTGCTCGGACGGGAAGAAGGGAGGAGGACACACGAGTTCAACAAACTCTCTATGCCGCCGGCGGCCTGGCTGGTGTCTCTGGCAGCAACATCAAGCACGCGCATCACCAACGAGCTAGAAACTCTACTCCCTATGGCTGGCACACGCTAGGATTTTTCACTGTGCGTAGAACGATCCGACGCCTGGGAATTGGAAGAGGCGTGGCCCAAGGATACGCACACGCCAGAGATTGCCCTGCAAATCTCTTCGTGTTATATATATAGACGTCAGTAGATTCTCTAACGCAGATTAACTAGCGCGCCAGAATCCCAGATGCTCGGCGGCGTGTAGATTATTGCAGCCGGAAGCTCTACAAGCCGAGCACGGCTGAGTTCGCCGGCTTCGCACGTGACAACACGTGACGACCAGCGGGCGGCCGTGGCCACCTGTTCCGGCCTCCTGCAGGCTGCAGCAGCTCACAAATGACGAGACCAGCTGGGTGTTCGGCCACGGTGCTGGACACAGACATGGAGTTCTCCCACAATGTCAACGACAACCATCTTGGCGTCAACGTTTCCTGCGGAGTACGTCGTCGATGTCGCTCTAGCCAGCGGGAAGCTCATGCAGGGAGGGTGTTCCGATGAAATGCCCGGCCATGCGAAAATCAGATGTGCAGTCTGCAGTACAAGTTGTACTGTACAACCAAACACAGATCACTACGGGCGTAGCCTATGCTCGATAACTCTCAATGCAATGCAAGTCTTGTACGAGTAACCAATCACACCCTTATTGCTCTGGGCCAACACACAGAGCCAGGTCATTGTTGTACCAACAGAACTAACGGGGTTGCTCAGGGCCTGCTTTTTACCTCCTACATTTGCAAATTGCTATGCAGTTTGTTGGGGCGTGTTTGGTGCCCCCATCCAGGCTGCCCTGGCCGGCGGTGTGCTGAAACATGCCGTTTGGTTCCCTGAACGGCTGCCACAGCCTAGCCGTTTGGATGCAAAATGCCTCGCAGAGTCTAGCTCCGGAGAGACACGAGTCACTTATTATGTTTCTCTCGGGCCTTGCTCGGGCGAGCCGCGAGCGCATGTCGTGGCTTCTGCGAGAGAGAGCGTAGGGGCAGCAGCAGACATGGATGATGGAAAATGGTGGAAAAAATCCGTCCCTCGTTTTTGTTTCTGTATATATTTTCTTGGTGAAACGGGACTAGGTTTGCAAACAAAGTCGGGATATGCGGGCATACGGAAACAGGAAACAAATCAATATATGGACGGAAGTTCAACCAAAACGGTCAGATGGCAGAAACTTAAGCCGGAATACCACACCCGCTTGCTCAGGGCTCGTACACTAGCTGTTGGTCTGTTGTACCGCCAGCTGCACTTCCACGCAAGCACGGCAACGCCTAGATTGGCTGCAGCCTGCAGGCTTGTAGCACGGCACCAGCAACGCAGGAAAGGACTAGGCGACCATGCCATGTCCATATGCCCGCCTACATGCACATGCACAAGAGCAATATACACAAGAGTTTTGACTCTTGAAGTTCAGAAACAACAGAATTAGCATACAAATCTTAATATTTTAAAAGAAACAAAGAACAGCATAACTCCTTTATTCTTTAGTTTTGACTCACTCAGACAATCAGCGCTCACCGCACGCAAATCAACATTTTATCATGATACCCCGTATCATTCACAGCTCATTTAATTTTGAACAGTCACTTGGCACAGAAACCTTCACTACCTCTGAAGAGGAGAATCAAGTCTGCCAGTCACTACTAATTTTGAAACTCTGAATCCACAGACCACAGTGCAAAAATGTGTAATCGGCCGGGCACTACTACTGGCAGAGCAACACCCAAACTTATGGCAGTGTTACTGGCAGAGCAACACCCAAACTTATGGCAGTGTTTAGATCCCTTCAAACTTCCAAAAATTTTACAAGATTTTCCGTCACATCGAATCTTTAGACATATGCATGAGCATTAAATGTAGGTAAAAAAAATAACTAATTGCACAGTTTGTCTGTAAATATCGAGACGAATCTTTTGAGCCTGGTTAGTCCATGATTGAATAAATTTTACCAAATAACAACGAAAAGTGCTACAGGAACTTTACACCAACTTTTACACCATCTAAACACTACCTCTGTCTGACACGGCAAGAGACATGACGTCCCTCCGAGCACCGCGTAGGGCCACAGCAGGGGCTGGATCACGGCAGTCGGCAAGCACAGCAGGCGCCAGCGGTGGATCTTGCTTTCTTGAGCTCTAGGGGCCTTAAGCGACGGGCGATGGGACGACAGATTGATAGGGATTACGGGTGCAGAACGAGCGATAGATTGAGTGCGGCGCCTGGCTTCTGGCACTGGGGCGGCAGTGCTAATAGGTTAGCTAGGGCGACATTGTTGGGCTAGTTGGGCTGCCTGTTGGGCCTTCGACGATGGCGGTACATTGTTTTGTTGGGCTATCCTCAGAAATAAGAAAAACAGGTAAAATACGAGTCATTATGCATAAATACGGGATTTTATAAAACGGGCGTGATGGAACCCCTCCCGTTTTCCGTCCTTGGTCTGGCCACCCCCTATACGGTGTCCTGTCCCATTTTTGGTTTTTCCCCGAAAATACAAAAACATATGGGTGAAATGTGAAAAACGATGCGGGTCAAGACGTGATTTGACCCGTCCGTTTTCAATCCTCCATCAGGCAAATGAGTAGACAACCAAACAATTGATATGTTCACCCTATATGTATTTATTCAATCAACCAAACATAACGGTCAGCCATCAAAAAAAAACCAAACATCATGGTCCTGCATGCAGTAAGCCTGTCCCATTGAAATGGTGTCGAAGAAGGTCCTGCCAAAATAAGCTAAGAGGGTTAATTCATCCGCGGATGAAGGCGTTAGCGATAAAGGAGGCAGAGGTAGCAATGGTGTGTTTTGACATGGTGTGGCAAAATCGGGAATTTGATCATGTGTTTTACCATGTCCCATGCCACCCTTGCTCCTACATTTATATAGTCACCAAAACTTATGGAATTGATTAGAATTAATCCCTATGACTATGGTGCATGTCATTTATATTCCCAATTTAAGCATAGTTGATGGTATGAAATAAGGAGTTCGTGACCATCAACAACACATTTAAGCATCGCACTATCTTTAAAATAATTGTATGAAGAATATACTCCAAGCACAGATGGATGTCAATTCAAAAGCATTTTACTTGCTAGGCAAAATATAAGCAATAATATGCAAATATTGAATACACTATAGATTCATTTAGTTTGTTGCTCAAATGTATCAACCTATAGCCATTTGAATACAAGGTGTGCGGAATAATGTGGTTTGTCTGTTGTGATGAGGGTAGGATAAAACATACATTCCTGGAAACCTTTTTTCTAACTCAGTTTTCACATTAACATTATTTATGTGGTACAATGCAACCAAATAGACTTGTATGCATACATATAAAATATCTTGGGGTCAAATGCACTTTGTACACTCTGTAATCACCTAGAAGGATAGAATGGCATCTTGAAAAATGAGAAAAAAAACTCAATCCATATAGATATAGATATAGATATAGATATAGATATAGATGGAGTAAGAGGGATTGGGAGAGAGAAAGGGGCTTGTACCTAAAGTCAAAAGTTGACTCCAGTCTCAAGATTCTAGTATACTTGGACATCAGAAAGAAACCAAACTAATAAATGTCAATCACAAAGAAAGATATGCACATAGGTTTTGATCAATTCACATTCATTTATGTACTAGAAACACATTAGTAAGCCATTTGGTTAGACATAAAAGTATTGTGATTAACCACTAAAGATGGAGTCAACTGATAGTACCAAATTGAGACATTAGTTTTCTTCCAACCTGTGTGCTCGAGAATAGTGGTATGGCCTATGCACTAGGTGTTACCCTAGTGATGGATGCATGTATTCCTTAAAACCACTTCAGCATGCCAAGCACACGAAGTTGCACCAATATTTGTCCTCATGTACTCTAAATCCATTATAGGGTCTGTATTAGGTATAACATATGTATATCTTAACCATCATGGCCTGCAAGAGTGCAGTCTTTGTGCTGCTGAGTTGACAAGATCGGTGTTGAGGCATGCAAAGTTGTTGCCTTCGTTTTATTGTCGAGTTTTTATGAGTGCAAATTAAAATATAAGAATTCCGCAAACGCACAGAGTACCATTGTAGCATTTCACCGAGAGTATTCTAGATATCATTATTTATATTTTTTTACCACTGGGAGAAATGATGGCAAAGGAAGGATTGACAATATATATACTTATGATGCAACCATTAACTAAACAGTTCCTCTAAGCAGGGGTAAACTAAAAGATATGTGTATGAAAAATATATAATAATTTAGAGATAGAGATAGATGCACATAAATGTGAAATAGCTAGTCTAAGAAATAAACAAGAGAAAGATTCCTAAGTTATTTCTACTTATTATGTTATAATTCGAACAAGTATATACTTTTTTCAATTATAACAAACCCTCCATCTATGCATAAAGGACATCTCTAAAGAGGAGCATAGAAAAATATACTTCCTCCATTGTGACACGGGTCCTACTAGTCCTACACACGGGAGATGGATTACAAAGGACCAACGCAGCTGTCACTCACGTGGCCTACCACACGTTCCGGCATGCAGGGTGCATCCACAGGCAAAACAATATATAAGCACCATGCTTACATACTATTCGGCTACTCAATCCAATCGCATGTTGAATTAAGCTTTCTGTGATCCTATGTATAAACTCAAAGCTAATCATAACTATATCAAATGCATACTTAGAGTAAACTAGTAGCATAACAACTAGAAACATAATATATAATAAGATCAAAGTCATAGTAAATATGAAATATAAAGGGATACAATGGCTATACCAATTCACCATAAACAGATATGGAATCTTGAGCAATAGCCCAACTCTACTTAATCTCACTTGACTAGCTATACTTTTACAATCTAATTCCTAAGAGCTTCTTCTCTTCTCTAGGATAGAATGATGCCTTTCTAGAGGGGATCAGGGGGTCCGTTTATAGGGGCACCCAGCACCCTGTGGGCCCATGAATCCATGGCAATGATCCATCTCGTCCATCGATACAAACCGACCTTCAATCACAATGGAGATTGATCCTCAAAGGTGGTGGAGACTCCACGTCAAAGGGGAGCCTGACAGGCTAGGCCCACTGGTCGGCCAACCGAGGGGTGGGGTCGGCCAACCCCACTTGTCATCCTCTCGTGTCGATCTTTGGCGGTTTGTTTTTTATGGTGGATTAGAGGTCCTGGGAGTCGGTTTCATCGTGTATAATTTTGTATTACTGATGTAACATGGCCCACATGTCTCTTTTCTGGATAAAAATAACCTACATACAAATATTCACCAAAACTTGTAGAATTTGTTAGTTTAAACCTCTAACCTATGTTTGGTGATTGATTTTTAACAATAAATGCAAGTGATATTGACGTTTATTCTTGCGGTAGAGACCGTCAACATTTATTAAACATGAGAGCAAAACGTGTGATGCCCAAACATTGTGTGCTTATGATTAAGAGTTACTCTTTGAAGCATGGCCTTGAGATCAAGTTGGTTATCCCAAGGAGGTAGTTTGCGGTAGATTCCAGCTTAGCTAAGTTTCTACTTTTGCCTGTTCTGGTTCCTCTAGCATTTCTTTTGCTGCCTAAAACTTTCTATAACTCTGTATTTCTGTTATCTTGGTAATGGAAATGGGGATGCCCTCGGTTAAAAAAAGAATATCATAAGAGTCTTAATATTTATATGAAAAAAGAAGAACATATTGCAGAACTCCTTTATTCTTTAGTTTTGACTCAACTAGACAATCACCGCATGCAAATAAACATTTTTTCATGACACCCTCGTATCATTCACAGCTCACTTGAGCTTGAGAGTACTAGACTACTAGTAGACGATAGTCACTTGGCAGAGAAACCTTCGCTACCTATGAAGATGAGAATCAAGTCTGCCAGTCACTATTAATTTTGAAACTCTGAATCCACTATGCAAAAATGTGTAATCGGGCACCGCTACTGGCAGAGCAACGACAAACTTCTGTCTGGCAGAGCACCGCGCAGGGCCATAGGGGCTGGATCACGGCAGTGGGCAAGACACAGCAGGCGCCTATGGTGGATCTTGTTTTCTTGAGCTTGAGGCTGATGGCGAGCAGGTGCTAGGGGCCTTGAGCGACGGGTGACGTCAATGATAGGGTTACAGCAGGTGCAGAGCGAGCGATATAGTGCGGGTGCGGCACCTCGCGTCAGGGGACAGCGGGAACCTGTTAGGGCGGGCGATAGTGCTGGGCTAGTTGGTCTGCATGTTGGGCCTTGGATGATGGGGTACCATGTTTGTTGGGCTAACCCGAAAATAAGAAAAACAGGTAACATTTAGGACATTTCCGCATCATGTAAATCGGAGATTTTTGCAATTATGCCATTATGGAAAACTGGATTCGCTAGATTGCCATTCCTTAGACTGGAGTCGCTACTTTGCAATTATGAAACAGATGTAAGCCGCGGGAATGCATTTTGAAGAGTTTGGAAGTCATTTAATTCCTAGAAAAAAATCCGACCCACTTTCCACTTGTGCCTGCCGTCCACAGGTATGCCCAGAGGAACGGAACACGCTTTAAAATGGATCGGCCTGGGGTCTTCTTCCTCCTCTTGTCATTAATTGCTCCTCCCTCCCAATGTAGCCGAGAGTAGCCTCATCCCAGCGCCGGTAGCCTTGCCCCCCACTCCTCACCATCCCCCCCACGCTCGCCGATGGCACCGCCCCCCCCACCTCGCCCCTCTGCAGCGCCGGCGCGGCACCACGCCTCACCCAAGCATCATGGGTACACGCCGCCGCCACCCAAGCACCTGCCCCCGGCCACCGAGGTGCCTACCGCACCGCCGCATGTCGCCTATGGCATCCCGATAAGGAGGTCCGCTCCTGGTGCAAGCCTTCAATGGAGGGAAGCAGCAGTTTGATTATGGCTATCCAGAGGACTGGTAGTGAAATCCTTCTCCCTCTTGTTCTTTGTGTCATGCAAATGTCGACTTGGGCCACAGCGGGGTAGGGCTATGGGGCAGCGCCGGCCTAGGGGGTGCAGGCATCGGCAGAGTTCCCGATTAGCCGGGCACCTGGCCAGTGCACAATCTTCCCTTTTGATGTGGTGGTGAGAACTAGGCCGAGTTGGGCACCCATTAGCAGGATCTCTTCTTGTTCCTCCTCCGTGATTGGAGTGGATAGCATATGTCTTGAGACCGCTGTCTTGTAGGCAGAGGCGGTATTCCTATGCCCGAGAGGGAGTCAAGCTAGGCTTGGACCGCAGTTGTCCGATGGCTTAGAAGTTGACTAGAAAAATATGGTTGTGTCCAAGTAGGACTCGAACTGCTTGAGGTGTTTCCATGTCCGAGTAGGACTGGAAATTCAAAATTTGCCAAATTTCTCAGCGAAATCATCTAGCATGTCTTGTTGAGGAGCTTGATCTTTGGAAGTCTCCATGAGGAGACCTTGGAGTATGTTGGAGTCATTTGTCATGAAGGTTCAGGAATCAAAGGTGAACGTTGATCCCGCCAAGAATACATTGTTGATATGGAGATCTATCGAGCTTTCGATTGTCTTTTTTGTCGAAAGCTCCTACCTGGCACGCCGCCGGCTATCAGTGTCTGAGGATCAGCAACCTTGTTACGGGGTTACCCGTAATGAGGATTGGTGGGCTTCGGCATAAGCTAAACTCGACTGTGAACGCAAGACATCAATTTATACTGGTTCAGGTCGCTAAATAGCGTAATACCCTACGTCCAGTGCGGCGTGTTGCCTTGAGTTGGATTATTGTGTATGATGGTGTTACAAGGGGGTTCCCCTTCCTCTCTTTGTATAGTCCAGAGGGCATGTGCATAATCTAATCCTAGTCAGTTATAACAGAAGAGTTCCAATCCTATTACAGAGATAGACTTCCCTATAATCCGACTAGGTTGATCCTTCTTGCCTTGGGAGACACGCCACCTTGTTCCATGCCTTCCTGGTAGACTGTGGGCAGGCCCATCTCCTTGCTGGGTAGTCGATCATATGGGGAACCCTTAGGATCTTGGTCCATCACCAAGGTGGTTTTGTGAAAACGCTAGGTCAACAAACCTGGCACCTCCACATACCCACCATCCATTTTTTGTTAGTGCCTTGATCTATGGTCCTAATGAATGTGGGTGAAGTATCAGTCGAATTATACTTCATTTGGTTCAGTTGGATGGGCCCATGGATCCATGTGATATCCACCTAACTTCATTCTATCCCTTGATGTGAACCATCATTCAACTGACATGTAGGATGACTCCTGAGTGTGTTTCTTCTACATGTGGATGAAGTAGACTCTTGTTGGGCCTATATATGGTTGGTTCGCCCAACCTTGGGCTGGGTTGCCCGAAGTCCAATTCTGGCTTCTGGGACGACACTGCTTTCCTTGGGCTTCTTGTTGAGTAGAGAGGCTCCGGACCAAGTTTGAGGGCCATTGGGCTTATCCCTAGGTCACTCGACCCATAGTTGGGTCGCTCGACCCTCTTAGTGCCCATTTCTAGCCTGACCCGTGTTGCGATCTTCCGAAAGGCGTAACTTTCTTGTCGGGACTCCGAATTGGGTGATCCAAAACTCGATTTGATGTATCTCGATGAGCTCTTCAACAATGTATTGTGAAATTGGGAATTTGATCATGTGTATTTCCATGTCCCATGCACCCTTCTTTATATATAAATACAGATACAGATACAGATACAGATATAGATACAGATACAGATACAGATACAGATACAGATACAGATACAGATACAGATACAGATACAGATACAGATATAGATATATAGCTAGCGATAGAGGGAGAGGGAGAGAGAAAGATGCTTGTACTTAAAGTCAAAAGTTGACTTCCAGTCTCAAGCTTCTAGTATATTTGGACATTAGATAGAAACAAAACTAATAAATGTCAATCATAAGGAAAGATATGCATATATGATTTGATCAATTCACATTCGTTTATTTATTAGAAACACATTAATAAGGCATTTGGTTAGACATAAAGTAACATGATTAAAAATTGCAGACACAACGCTTTATAAGATGGAGTCAACTGATAGTAGCAAATTGAGACATTAGTGTCCTTCGAACCTATGTGCTTGAGAATAGTGGTATGGCCTGTGAACATCCTAGGTGTTGCATTCATTTTATTAAACATGAGAGAAAAAAGTGTGATGTGCAAACATTGTCTGGTAGATATAGATATAGATATATATATATGGAGATAGAGGGAGAGGAAGAGAGAAAGAGGCTTGTACCTAAAGTCAAAAGTTGACTTCCAGTCTCAAGCTTATAGTATATTTGGACATCAGATAGAAACAAAACTAATAAATGTTAATCACAAGGAAAGATATGCATCTATGATTTGATCAATTCACATTCATTTATTTATTAGAAACACATTAATAAGGCATTTGGTTAGAGATAAAGTAATGTGGTTAAAAATTGCAGACACAACGCTTTATAACCACTAAAGATGGAGTCAACTGATAGTAGCAAATTGAGACATTAGTGTCCTTCCAACTTGTGTGCTCAAGAATAGTGGTATGGCCTATGCATATCCTAGGTGTTGCATTCGTTTTTATCAAACATGAGAGAAAAAAGTGTGATGCGAAAACATTGTATGCTTATGAACAAGGAGTTATTCTTTGAAGCATGGACTCGAGATTAAGTTGGTTTTTTTCAAAAAAAAATAAGCAGCTAATCAACCAGCCTAAATTGCACAACCCAATATTGATTTGCGTTGAAAGACCATTTATTGACAAATCAGAATTCTTTAGTGAAACTAGTCATTATATTATTATGAGTTAGTTTTACGTGTCATGTGTCCTTGGTCATTGATCTGAGCAATTGAAGTATGTCAACTACAAAATTAGTGTATCACTGAGAAACTAATACAGATGCTAAATATCTATAGCATTATGATTAAAAAAATCTTGTTTGACTATATATAAAACTATTGTACAATAAATTGAAACCAATACTAAAAGATTCACCATAAGGCCTAGAAATACTTGGCCTTGTGTTTGCCATTTTCTCCATCCAAGCATCGTGTTTCATACACTAACTTGTAGTTTAGTACTCAACCCTCACTACCCATGGATCCCAACTTCAATGGTGTGTGGAGCGCTTCTGAAATAGATATGGCGATGTCATTCATCGCTAGTCACAACACCAACAACACCTACACAAATGACACAAACAAGAAGCACAGTGACATTGTTGATGAGCTCCAAGCAAGGTTCCCAGGCAAAGAGAAGCATCAGGTAGTTCAATTATATGTTCATCTAGTAGTTGAGATGAATACAATGCGGAGCAACAACCAACAAGTTGTGGTGAGCAATGCTCTTGTGAATGGTAACTTTGGGATGCCAATGGAGGATACAAACATGGACATGTTTCATGGTTATATACTGGATGATGTGGAGGCCATGAAGATGGTAGAGGAACCACTGCACAAGCTGAATGTTGTTCCTAAGAAAAAGAGGCAAACCCCCGTGATAGCTTGGAGTCATGACGAGCACGAGTAATTCATTTCTGCTCTGTTTTTTTTGAAATGTTTGTTACATATTTAATGTTATTTTTTTGTACAAGTAATACGCTAGTGGTGTATAGTATTTCATATACCATGAGGCAGCATTGAGATTTTGTTTTAACCAATATTGAGTGTACGAACATGACTGACTTGTTAATTCTAAACTATATATATGCAGGAATTTTCTTCGTGGCCTAGAAGTGTATGGCCGTGGTAGCTGGAAGAACATATCTAGGTACTTTGTCCCCACAAGGACGCCAATCCAGATCTGCAGCCATGCGCAGAAGTATTTCCAAAGGAAGGAGTGCACCACTAGGAAACAACGCTTTAGCATCAATGATGTCGGCCTCTATGACACAGAGCCATGGGTGCAAAAGAACTCTTCTAGTTTGGAGGCTCTCGCCTTCAGCCACAGTGCTTACAACCCAAATTATTATGACTTTGAGGGACAACACACTGTTGCGAGTAGGACTAGAGGTCAGCACATAATAGGCAGTTCATCCATAGATCCAACGATGGTGCAGAGTAACTCTCTTGGATGGGAGGCGCTCGCCTTCCCTAGCAGCGCTAACAACACAAACTACATTGAGTTTGATGGACAACATGATGCCATGAACAACCTCGCATGTGCTGACCAGGCGAGCAATAACCAAGTAGCCACTTGGACTAGAGGTCAACAGACAACAACTAGTCCTTCTGTAGCTCCAATGACGGTGCAGAATACTTCACCTAGCTGGGAGGTGCTTTCTTTCGTTGGCAGTGCTTACAACACAAACTACTACGACTTTGATGGACAACAAGTTGCCTTGAACAACATCACTAGGGGGCAACCATGGTGAGCAACAACCAAGTAGTTATCTAGAGAAGAGAACAGTTGACAACAACTAGTTCTTCTGTAGTTTTAGTATTGGAGAGGGCTGGGAGCCAGTAGACAACTTGTACTGTCCATCGGTAGGGGAGTCTTCCTTCATAATCAGTGGATGAAAATGGACAATATGTTTGCTGTTTATCTATGATTTAGTATCAAAAGGTGGATGTAAAACTAGCTGGTTAAAGGCAATATATGGTGTTAAGTGCTAGTACTATTTCTGTATGGGCTACAAACAATTTCACTACTAGAACATTGCAATGAAATACTATCATGTGCTCTTGCCATATCTATGCGTTTGTTTGTATGTGTTAACTATATTTTGGATGCCTTCGTGTTCTTTGTTCTGTATATCAACTGTATCTAAATGAACGGTACTGTAATAAGTTTGATTTCTTCGTTAGAGATAAGGTTTGTTTTATTTGTTCGTAAAAGTTTGATCGCTTCATCAGAGATAAGGTTTCCAAAGAAATCTTCTATCTTCTATAACTAAGTAGGAGATTAGCTTATTTTACTGGCTTCTTCTTAAACAGTGTCATCCTCTTTTGTTGTATCCGGCGTCCAACCAAGGCACAGAAATTATTGTGCGTGCACCGTCCCTTCCTCTACCACAACAAGTGCACCTAAAAGTAACGCATCTAGAAGAAAACGAACAGGCTGCTGCAGTCAACTTTAAATAAGTCTGCTCTACCTTGGCCATGCCCTCCTCGCCAGTGTCCCACGGCGTTGCTCAGCCTCCGCCAAGCTTCTCCCACCCACCCTGCACTGACGCTGACGCAGGTCCTTACCGTCCAATCCTCGGACACCTCGAGATCGACGACCGCGATGCGGTGCACCCGCCCCCACAGCCGTGCAGGGAGCCGACGGCTGCCTCCGGAGACCCAAGGTGGAGCAGGCGTAGGAGAGTCAGTCGAGCAGCGAGCAGGCGTAGGATGGGCTGCAGCCGGGGCGTTAACTACGGGGGGCGGCAGAGCTCGCTTAGGTACCTCTTCGGTGGCGACGAGGCCACCGCAAGCGCCCGCCAAGCCGGCGACGGCGGAGCAGAGGCCCACACGAACGAGCTCCACCGCGGACGCAGACTACCCTAGTTGTGGTCGGCCTCCCTGTGGCTAGTGGCGGATGCAGGATGGGAATCAATGGGGGCTAAAACAATGGAGATGTTGATTTGCATGAAGATTTAATTGTGATTTGATATTTTTGCTACAGTAATTTAGTGGTAAATCAAGTCATTAGGGGGGGCTGGAGCCCCCCTGTAGATCCGCCACTGCCTGTGGCGAGTGTGGCTGGTGCCGACGATACATATTGCCATGTGGCCGGCCTTCCTACCACGGGCGCGGCCATGGCAGAGGCGCAGAGCACGTTCAGCTCTCGCGCTGGTCGTCCCGCCCGCAAGTTACGCCGGCCGTCGCTGCCGTCTCGCGCTTCACTGAGCATTCGTCCGTGACCAAGAGAAGCCAAGCCAATAAGAGGAGACTCAATAGGACAAGGATGCCCATTGTATGCAAGAGAGAGACCGTGCGAAGGAGGTTTTTTAGCCAGTGGGTCCCACAGATGTCTTCCTCTTTTGTCATGTATTTTGCATGTATATATTTAATATTTCGAGCTAAAATCATGAAGAAACAAAAGAACATTTCTCCACCCGTGATTATGTATAATGCTACAAAATCCCCATAGCAACGCGTGGGGTATTATCTAGTTAACAAAGATAAGAAGTTATAATGATTTCCATTATGGATGTTATATATATGCATGTTCTATCAGGATTGTGAACAAATTGAGTACCACGTACGATTGAATCAAGATTTAGGAACTAGGAAGAAATAGACCTACATAAATGCTTGATAATCGAGCTTACATGAGGCACACGTTGTCATTCTAAGGGGCCTATAACCTAAACAAACCTCCATGTTTCCATATAGTTCATGAACAAGCATCTTTTTTTTCCAATACAAAGTTTATATAATTGACTTTACAGATTTTTGGAAATGCGTAATACCACCTAATTTCTGTTCAACCTTCTACTTTCAATAATTCTTCTATCTTATGGCATTGCAATGCGAGAACTAGAAGGGACTGTGTTAATTCCTTCCAAATGCACAAAAACATTTGTAGGCAATAAGGGATTAGGTCCTGCATCCTTTCTAAGAGAAACAATCCCATTTATTACCCTTCCTTGAATAGACATTGCCCAAAAGAACTAGCAACACAACAAGTGATGGTTGCCACATGTTGGCAATTTAAGTGCTAAGTTTAAGTCATTCTCTCCAGATGTGTTAGTTGCAAAAGGATTCTAGATGAACTAACTCTATGTATAGAAGTGATCAATTTTGTAATAGGCTTTATGTTCATTGAAGTTGTGTATTGTTTTTTTTTTCTATGAATCATAGTTATTAGGACCGGATCGGACCGACTGTTCGACCAGTAAAAAACCGAATCAGGGACTATAGCGGTCTGGTTCGCTTTTAAGGGTGCGTTTGGTATCCTGCACGAGGGCTGGGCCAGGCCCCTCGGATGCATGCGCTCGCGTTTGGTTGGCTGGACGGATCATTGGGCTAGGCTCGCACGGTACTCAAAGCATGAAAGATGTTGCATCCAGAGAAACGCCAGAATCGGCCGTATCCAGTGAGCCAGGTTCGCGCGGTGCATGATTAGCACAGCTAATGACGTCATTAGCGTATATTTAGTGAATATTAAGTGATTTCAAATCAAATTAAGATTGGATTAGGTAAATTAAAATTTATTATGGCACAATATCATAAATAATTAATATTTTAGTATTTATTTTGACATATTTGTGTTACATGATTTATACTCATGCGGGCAACCAAATGACTTCTCTTCCGAACCAGGCTACCTGTATGCAAGGAACCAAACATAAGAGCCTGCATGCACTCAGCCTGGCTAGGGTGAGCCAGGCCCATGGATACAGGTCAGGCTAGCTACACGCGAGCAACCAAACAGGACCTAACAACATACGTGCAATCCAAAAGTAAAAACTGGTTGCACTGGCCGGTTCTTGTGAAACCGGTGAAAAGGGCCGGTTCCAAATGAACCGCCCGACTGTCACTTCAACGCTGCAGTGTGGCGCACGTGCCCGTGTTGCTAGCGTGAGCATGTGCACCTACCACTGGACCCTGCCGGACATGCTGCTTCCACTGGTGTTTTGCGTTTCGTGCATGGAGAGCTGGAGAGGTTGCATGCGCCTTTGACTTTTTCATTTCAAAATTGAACTTTACCAGAGCGTGTGCGTGCGGCAAATCTAATTTCCGGCTGCACACTCCAATTTGAGAAAGAAATTATTTTGGCTGCCAAAGAAGGAAAACAAACAAACCAGATCTTTTATTCCCGACTCCGACACCCTCGCCCCACCGACGGCCCACCGCCTCACCGCGGGTCCGGTGAACCCTAGCGCCCGTGGCAGCCGCCCTCTTCCTCTCCCCCACCATTGTTGACATCTTCTCTAGCTTTGGCGAGCCTCCCCTTCCCAGACTTGGCCTGACCGGCCCTGTCGCGCCAGCTCCCCTAAGCTGTCCATCGACCATCCCCACCGCCTGGCCTACCTGCCTCCCATAGCCAGCCATTTTTTAGTCCACCGGAGTTGAGGGAGAAGAAGGGAGAGCTCGCTGGAACCCTAGAAAGCAAATCCTAGATAGAGAGGAGAGAAAGAGAAAAAAAAGAGAGGAGGAGGAGAGGCCTACCTGTCGCTGGATCCAGCGGATCTGCCGCCGCCGTCGCCAGATCTGGCGGATCTGCCATCGCCGTTGCCGGATCTGGCGGATCCGCCGCCGCTGTATCCGCCATGGCCACGTGCATGGGAGGTGGTGGGGCGCGAGCGCAAGTGCAGGGAGGCGATGGGGCACGGGCACGGGGAGGAAGGCACCGGGGAGGTGCTCACCAGACGCCGGTGAGGATGTCATCAGAGAGAGAAAGAGAGAGAGAGGATGGGTAGTGGGCAAGGGAGAGGTGTGCGGGTGGACGGACGGGTCGTGGGTGAGGGAGAGGTGGAAGGCATGCAGGCGCTAGCGATAAAGCGTGCACGCCCTTAATTAAGAATTTCCTTCAAAATTTTATATTTTTGGACTCGACTTTGAATTAGATTTAATATATTTATTTGATTATCTCAGCAAGTTTTTTGTAATGATGCACTTTATTTTAACACTTGAGATTATTTTGCGACACTAAATATTCAATTTTTCACCAATTTCTATGTGCTCCATATGTTATATTTTTCATGTGCACTTTCAGCATGTCCTATAAAATAACTCTAGAGCATCAAAACTCGTGGAACTTGTTAAATTAAGACTTATCTTGCTACGATGCATTATGATTACATTTTTTATCATCTTATTTGTACATTTGTTCATCTATACATTGCTAACTATTTTGTTGTATATTATTATATTTCACCAGTTTGAATATTTGTGGGCGATTCAATTCAACTAGCGGTTCAACCAGTTCTTAACGGTTGGATGAGTAAACCAATGAACCGATGGCCTCACCGGTTCGATGTCCGATCTGGTCCTAGTAACTATGCTATGAATACCTTGGTTGTTGCTATTTGTTTAGTAGGACAGTTGCTTCTTATTGGGACTTCACCCTTTTTCACTCGGATCGCTACCTAGATTTTTAGGAACTTCACCTAGGAAATGATTTACTTGCTTCTTTCTTAATTTATAGGTTACCATCTAGCATCTTTCTCTATCTTCTACTCTAGGAACAGATGAAAATTCAAGACTAGTACCAAAATAATGGTTGTCAAGCGAGTGGCTTCATTTCCTCTGTTTTGTTTGTGACTAGCGCGATTTACTTTTAAGAGTAGGGTATAAGTGGCTGTTGATACCAAGAGTGTCAAACGGGTAAACCGCAAGCACACAATTGCCATGGTAGCTTTCACCAGGAGTATTCCAGATATCGATTTCCACAGGGAACGTGAAGTGCACTAACAAAGATTCAAGTTTGTCCTATGATGACACAAGGGGTTAATGGTAGTTGGGTAGAGAGGATATTTATTATGGTTATGATATATGGTAAGTAAGATATATATACAAGTGGTAACCTCACCCTCATTGGGGTGAAAGACGAAACAACAAGAGCACAAAACCCTTTCCCAAAGCAACTAACTTGTTACGGGAGCCCTACTATTTTAATAACTTGCCTTAAAACATGTGATGCAATACAAAGACCAGATAAGGTTGTCGCCACCTACTAGCATCCATGAACAATCTGTGCGATAAATAGCATACACAGGCCAGATGTAGCCTAGACACCATGTCTACACTATATCTCACTACTCTAACCCAGATCCACTAAGTTCTCTTAGCGAAGTTAGAGCACTCTAACAAAGCAAAATGGCATACTAATGAGAACAAGTTATATATCACTTACCAGAATTAGATATCAATCACCATAAAGAATATTAGATGTTTACTTACAAGAAGATCGCATGCGTGGAATGTGTAGCTCCTCTTTTGTGGTCATGACTTGAGAGTGAGGGAGTTAGGGGTATTTATAGCACTTTTAGTGTGGGCCTATGGATCCTTGTGCTCCAAACCTCCTCCATTGGATCAAACCGCCATCAAATCAACGGTGGAGATCAAACCAAGCTATGTTTGTTTGCATGTTGACTTGAGGAGAGGTGGTGGAAGTGAACCGTGAAAAAAGGGTGGTTGGACGACGCCCTTGGGATCAGCCGACCCCCACTTGCATGTGGGCCCTCCCCACTTGGCGGGGAGGCTTCCTTCTTCCTTCTAGTGAGTGTACAAAGTGGTGGGGCCACTTGGATATCTCCACCCGCACAGCACACACGCATGCTTGCTGCTCGCCTGCTTGGATAGCCTGCTTGCTTGCTCGCCTGCTTGCATGGAGCGGTGGAGCGAAGTGGCTGCCCGTGCTTGCCTACCTCAGGGATGATGGTCCAGTGTGATGGCATCCCGTCTTTGTGCACACGTGACGACCTGCCATAGATAAGGAAATGGGATTGAATTGCAGCCCCCTCACGGCTATTTGAATCAATCAATCGAGAAAAAATAGAAAAATAGGTGTGCTGGAGCTATATTTTTGCACTATAAGGCTAGTCTTAATGGAGAGTTTCATTACACTGTTTTCAAGACTGCTATGTCATTTGAAATGAAATGAAACTTGGATGAAACACCCTCTCAATGGAGAGTTTCATTCCATGGTTTCATAGACATTTAATTCCAAGACTCATATAGAGTTGGTAATCATGCCAAGAGAGTTTCATTTAGATGAAACACATTTATTCTCTCTCTTCTTAAATACACTATCATGTCATCAACAGTACATATATGGCAACCTATTTAATGCAAATGAAACTCACATGAAACTTCCATTGAGATTGGTCTAAGGATACTGAAAGTCTTAGTTTGGTTTTGGATAATTGATGAAACCTAGGGACTAATCATTATGCTAAGTGTGTAGACAGGAAATGATAAGTCCCATGCCAAGTGATGAAGCTAGATGATGGTCATAGTGACAGATGTAACAGAACCGCCCAATTATACGAGATTAAGTAGGAAATCATCCAACGGAAGGACAATTTAACAAACTTAAGCCCGTATAACCCGGTAGTCCGTGAAATCTCAACGGATTTCAAACCATTTCACATAACAGCCAAGATCGTACTAAGTTTAACGGTTACCATCATAAGTTACATAAATGTTCGCGACATAAAATACATCGGATTTTAAACATAGTTATTACAAACCAGGTTCGAATAAAAGTAGCGGAAGCGGTAGTTCAAATCACGCACACACACAACATTTTGAAATAAAGTGCCAGCTTCTGATCATCTCCAGCAAAAGCATCAGACTAGAAGTAGCGAATGACCATTGCCCATGGTCCTAGGCTTCGCCCATTGCAGTATAGAGACAGTTGATACAATAGCCGTAGTACATCTGTCCATCTGCAGCAAGTGGGAACAAAACCCTGAGTACGAGAAGGTACTCAGCTAGACTTACTCGTCATAAACCAGAAATAAAAGACACCAAAGAATCAGGGTAGGCTTTCTGGTGGGATAGCTGACTCATTTGCAAAAAGGCATTTTTAGCATTTAGAAAAACATTTACAAAAGCTTTGCATCAAGTTAAATCTTTATTAACCTGTCAACTACATTTGCACCTGTACTAAAGTAACATGTAATTAAACAGGTAATGATAACCAATGATCATTAACAACTTCCATTATGTCATAATTCATATAACTGTCCAAGTGTTCCATCAATATTACTACGATGAAGTAGCTCAAGTCAAGTGTTCACTATCCAGTGAACGATGGCGATTCGAATCGATTATTAACCAGCTGGTAAGTTATTCCTCACACAAACCTCACTCACCCGCTAAAGTGAGGTGTTGGTCACCGAGTCAACCATTCAGGTAAAGTCGCGAGCTTGCCAGGAACCACTTGTACCCGGGGGCCGCCCGACTGCTCTTTGGCCTTATCATCGCGCCCCCGTATCCTGCCACTACTGCTCCGGTACAGTGCGTTGCGGGCAATTCACTCGGCCCGAATAATCTCCCAGTTTCGCGGTCGGAAGGTACTTTATCCGGCCAGCTAAATGTGAGGCATGCGTTCAACATGACCCGAGGGACAACAACGGACGGTCCTTAATCGACACAGACGGAAAACACTACAGTCCGAAACCCTGCAAGTTTCCGCCCGGTCTCAAATTCATTTCACACTTAGTTATAGCATGACTTCATAGTCATCCAAACAGATCCAGGTAACCACCTATAGCTCGCAGGTGACAGGAAATCACCCGACTTCTACCGGTCTAAGCAAGCTAAGCATTGACTCGACTGCGGATACCAGGGTAACAAGGATATAGTATAACAAAGGTAAGCAAGGTATAATGCAGCAACGTTTGCAAACAACTCCTAAACGTAATGCATCAAATTAAGTAAAGTTAATAATAAATTATTTGCAAACCGGAAGAGAAATGCTCTGGGGCTTGCCTCTCTCGAAGGAGCTCGGACGGTGATCGGGGCACTCCGGGAGATCTTCACCGACCTCTTCTTCGGCTTCTGTCACCTCCTGCTGCTGCACCTCGAGCTGCTCCTCTAGCTCCTCGGATAAGACGACTGGGTTCTCGGTTTGCGATCCTGTATGATGCAATGTGCGTAAGTGATTATGCAAACGTGCATCGAAGGAGATGAATGCAATTGATATGTTGAAATGCAAGGTAGTCAACATCATCCAAGAAACTATATACTACAAGCACATGTCATCTACTGCATTCTCTTCTACTACTATTATGTTAAGTTAACATATCTTATGAAATGCTTCAAAGATACACCAAAGCTTTACTAATTTCTTAATCACACTTAAAGCAACACCTGCTTAAAACCTAATTAATAATAGGTTTGAATAGCAACATATATTTCTGATGCTCCTAAAAATCTAAGAAAATTACAGTAGCATAATACTATCCTAAACAGACTACCATAAAAATTTCATCACATTTGGATAAGTAAACTATCCTGTACAAAAATGACAAGCTCTAGCATAAAAATGAGCATGAAATTACTTTGTACTATGAAAAGTGTCAAACAATAGAATTAATATTTTTCCTAGGTTCTTCATAGCATACTATGACTGTACAAAAATTATCACATGCATGTTTTATACAAAGTTTGCTCTCTAGCAAAAATAACAAAAAATCAGCCATTAAAGGCACTTGAACTACACCTCAACATTTTTCCACAGCACATGCATGAAACATATTTTTCCTAGGAAGTGCATGATATATGAAGATTAACAAACTTGAAATCATATTTTTCTGATACATATAGGATTTACTAGTCATTTTACAAGATATCAGCAATATCAAGGATTAATTAAAGCTCTACAGAAAAGTATCCCAAAAATGACATGCAATATTTTTAGATTGTAGATCTGGTTCCAATGAGTTCATAGAAATTCATTTTACAATTTTTGGAGTACATTTAATCGCCCAAACAATTTCTAAAGCATTTTTATTTCCACTTAATAAAAGAAAAGAAACTGAAAATTCTTTATTTGAAAACGGGCCGGCACAGTACGGGGCAAACGGCCCGGTCCGGCTCAGCCCAAGAACGCGCGCGCGGGAGAAAGGAAACGGGCCGTCTCCTGTTGGAGCAGGCCGGCCCAGTCAACCGCTTCAGACGCGGGTGAGCGGGGACAGCGCGCGCGGCCGAGCCGGTGCTCGCCACCGCGGCGGCGTGACGGCCGCCGACGGCCAGCGGCTGCTTCCGTGCCCGAGCGAGCAAGGCAAGGCGCGCAACACGATCGTGGGGACACGGTGAACATCGACGCGCTATTCGATAGAGATGGGGAGGAGCGGAGGCGACGGTGGCCGAAGCGCAAGCGCGACGGCTCCGTCACGGTGGCACGGCGAGGAAGCCAAATTGGTGTCCTACCGGAGTGAGCAAGGGGATGGTGGCGCTCGTTCGGAGGAGGCAAGGGAGTGGCGAAGCTTGGTGCAAGACGAATTTGGTGGCGGTGGAGGGTCGATGTCGGAACGGGGGAGCGGAGGTGGAGCTCTCGGCGGTGAGCCGCTCGCCCGCTCGGTTTTTGGAGAGGGGAAGTGGATGACGAGCGGGAGTGCGAGTGAGGGGGCGAGGAGGGTTCGGGCAGGCGCACTTGAGCGCTCTCGAGCTGGCAGGAGGGCAGAGCGGAGGCGACGCGCGGCGGCTCCGACGGCGCATGGCCGACACGCGGCGAGCGCGGTCTGCCGCGGCGTCCAGCGATGCGCGCGAGCGGGCGGGAGGAGGCGGCCGAGCGGACGCGGGCCGGGCCGAGGCGGCGGCTGCGGCGCGTGCGCGCGGGGTGGCGCTGGGCCGCTTCCAGCAGCAGGCCGAAAGTGAGGCGGCGACCCGTTTAGGTTAGAAATTGAATTTCCATTTTCATATTTTCAAATAATTTCAAATAATCGTTTTCAAATCTCATTTTGAGCAAGAAAAGGACCTTTTCTGAAAATGACCCAAAAACAAAAGTTGCTTAGAATTTAATTCTCTACAACTTTGCTTTTGAGACCAAAGTCCAAATCTGGATAGATTTTGATTTTTAGAATAAAAGCTAATTTAGAGGCGATTTTTAAATATTTTCAAATACATTTTTAAAACAAATCTTTGACAAAACTTTGAGTGATTTAGTGGCTCCAAAAATTTTCCTTATCAATCTAAGTGATATGAAATTTATAGTTGCACAAATTTGATGAATGTCATTATCACATTATCACAACATGTTATACAATACTAGTTTCCAAAATTTTATTTTACTAAAGGTACACTCTAAGCACATATGATTATGAATGCCAGGACATGTTGTAACACTTCAAGTGTTTAGTCCTTAATTGCATTGCATTTGCATGGCATAAGCATAAGCATGCATCATTCATGTTTGTTATTTTATGTGATGCAACACATGTGATTGTTTTAGGGTTTTAATGATCCAAAAATCATGAGATAAATTTTATTAGGGTCCACATGATGTGTAGTATTTTAGAAAAATATGAGTTTGCTATGTGATGTGTAGTTTCTGGGATATTTAAATAGGTCTTTGAAATGTGTTTTAAATCACATGCAAACTTGTTTAAATTATATCTTGAGTTTCAGTGTTCCAAAAATTATGAAATTTGGTGGGTAGACTAATTTATACTTGCTCTAACTCTGGTAAAAATTTGGGCAGTAGTGCTTAAGTACTTTTTGAGTTATAAGGCTATCTTATTATTCTAGGAAATACTTAAATGAATTTTTGTAATTTTTCTACATGTGCAATGTTCCTATAAATTTTTAGAGAATGTCTTGGTACTCTAGAGTGTCTAAGAAAATTAAGAAATCTGTTGTTTGACACTTTTTACTGTGCTTTGTTATTTATACAAAAATCAGCCTTTTTGGCTTGGGAATTTTGTGTAGGAAGTTCCTGTGAATAAATTTAGTTCAAATTTTTACAGTAGCCTCTTTTTGGGTCAGAGAGTCTCCTGTAATTTTTGTAGAATTTTAGGAGCAGTTTACACGTATGTTTGAAATTCCACTTAATTACTTAAGTAAATTGAGAAATGGGTTTAAATAAATGTTCTAGGTGGGCACACCTTACTTCCTGGTGTCTTTGCGATATTTGTGAACTTGTAGTAGCATTAGTTTGGTTTTAGAGAATGTTTGCCACATCAATAAATATTTAACCTTTGTAATTTTAGGTTTTCTGGACAGCTAAGTAGTAATTCTAAATTTGGCTTTGATAAAATTGGTTGCTGGACAACTTGTAAATACCAAAGTTGGAGTAAACTTGATGAACTAGCTTGTGTTAAAATTTGGAAGCATTTGGCTTAGTAGTTTGAGAGTTACTGTTGTTTAAAGTGGCAGTTCAAAATTTGCTACTCTCTGTTGTGGAGAAGACAGATTCTGGAACTTGTGAAGTTTGACATGGAAAACTTAGGAGTTTGGAGTTGAGGTCTGAAAATGAATTGTAGTATATTTCTTAGGCTTTCCAGATTGCCTTAAATCATATCTTTTGGAATTGTAAATCTCCTGTTGTGATAAAAACAAGTAGCTGCTGTCCAGAATGCTTACTGTGGTGTTTTGCTGATTGATATGGTGTGATATCCTAAGACATGCTACTTTTGTAATTGTTAGGTGTTAGGGCCTTAACTGAGGATGAGCAGCTTTATCTTAGGTTAAGTAGATTAGGTGAGTACTTCTCTACCGGAGAGGAAATTTGCACCTACTCTTTTGAAGTGATTTGAGTAGAACGTTAAATTGTTGTAATACATTTCATTCCGAGCATATTGCATCTTTCATTATGCATTCATGGGATTTATTATGCACTCATGCAATAGGTGTACCGGAGGGGGTGACACTCCTCGAATTCGAACAAGCAATACCGGAGGAGGTGCTGAGTCAACCGGAGGAATTAGCAGAAGAACCCAACGTCGGGGAAGCTCCGTCAGAAGATCTACCCGAGTGCCCTGACCACCGGCCTTCAACTTTTCTGAAAGGCAAGCCCCGGTGCATGCTGAACCTACTGTTTTATAAATTAATCTTGAGTACTTTTAATTGTTTACTGCATTAAGTTGTAGGAGTTATATGAAAACACTTGTTGCATTATACCTGTCCTTGTCCAGATATCGTACTTAATCCTATTTTAGGTTTAGGCACGTGTCAATGCTTAGCCCTGCTTAGTACGGTAGAAGTCGGGTGATTTCCGGTCATCCGCGAGATGTAGGAAGGAGTCACGAGTGGCTCTATGGCTATCGTGAATGGAACCATGCTTAAAAATGAAATTGAGACCGGGCGGGAGTTCGATAGTACAGCCGCAAGACACTTCACGTCTTGGGTGTGGAGCTATGCCCGTCTGAGTCGTTTAAGGACCGATTCGCTGTACGTCCTTGAGTCATGTTGAACGCAGTCTAACACTTAGTTGGCCGGATAACCCGTTCCGACCGCGAAGCCGAGTAATGTGGTTCAGGCCGGGAATCGAATGGTAGGTTGCTTCTTGGAGGAGAGAAAGGATGTGCTTGGGGACATTGGCGTGAGACCAAGGGGGGGGTTAGAGTCCCTATCACCTGGCAGAGTGTCGCCCTTGGGGTCGCGACATTATTCGGACCCACGATTCCTGAATCATATGAAACGGTGGCCTGTGCGACCCTGGCAGGGGTCTGCACGGTGAGTGTTAGAAATACCCCTCCAGCTGGATAGGAATTCGATTCGAATCGCCGTCGCTCCCGGTTAGTGAGCACTTGACTTGAGCAGTGGCAACGTAGATCTCATTAAATGAACAGATGGTTAAGTAAATGATATGATGTTGCCGCAATGATATACCTGCTATGGATATAATAATAATGTTGTTTGATTATACTCAAGTGAATGTTTAGTACAGGTGCTAAGATAGATGACAGGTAAATGCTAAAAATAACTGCTAGTACAGGTTATAAGAGTTTCAACTACTTATGCCTTTATGCAAAACGTGGTGTCAGCTAGCCTCTTGTGTAAGCCTTGCATAATCCTTGGTGTCACTTTATTCCTGGTTTTCGACGGGTAAGTCTAGCTGAGTACATTCCAGTACTCAGGGTTTATTCCCTCCTGTTGCAGATGACATGCTTTATCAGGGATTCTGCAAGACGTGTCTCCACCCTGCGGGTGATGATGACTAGATCACAAGGGCGTGATCGTCTTTATGTACTTTCCTCATGCTTTTGCGAGATGTCGATCATCCAGACTGGCAGTATTTAATTAATTAGTGTGTGTGTTATGCTTCCGCTACTTTCAAACCTGGTTTGTAATATTTGCTACTCCGTGGTGTAAACTTATTTTAGAACTACTTGTGAAATGCATCGTATGATGTTGTATGTTGAATGATGCGATCCTGGTTGTAAGCAGTTTGGTTTGAAATCCTTCGTGATTTCGATTGACTACCGGGATTATATGGGCTCAAGTTTGAAAATTTGAGCGCTTCGGTGCTTGTTTTCGTACTTGTGCTCTTATAATTTGGTCGGTTCTGTTACAGCTGGTACCGGAGCATAATTCAACATTAAACACATCATATGAGTATTTAAAAACAAAAATATTTGATTAAAAAAAAGGGTTAAAACACTAAAAATTATTTTTTAGGTATGCCAGTGATCACATCCCTTAGCCCAAATAAGGACTCTTAGGTGGCTTATTATAAAGACTAACTTGGGGGCCTTGTTTGTTTTTATTTCGTCGTCCATACGGCGTGATATTGTATGGATGCCATCCACTTGGTTGGTAATGTATGGATCAATTACCTCGACGCTCTGGTAAGTGTGAGTTGTGAGAGCATGATCGTCCAACCGGCGGTCTAGGGGAGAGTAGTTTTGGTGACTTACATCTTTACATGTTTAAACCATGTAACTATGTAAAAGCACTTAATTGTGGGAACCTCTATATCGGGTAGCTTTGATACTAAAGTATATATATTTGGGGATGTATATATGGAAAGTATTTAAATTACTGCTTTCTTGTGTGCTTATATTGGGAATTGTTGGGCTGCAATGAAGTTTTCTGCAGGTACACTAACAGCGTAACGAGTAGTCCGATAGTTTCGCTTATATGAGAGAACGTATGTATGCCACCGCCTAGCGTTAGAACTCTAGGTTTCTACTAAGGTGAGAGGACGTACGAAACGTGCATGCATCATGTTTAATTATATCATACATATCATTTACTCCCTCCTTAAAAAAAATTTCTGTACTCCCGACTAAAGTAAATTTCGTATCCCCTAAATGATCCTCACTTTAAGTCGTATCTTATCTTGTTGCTACAGATGGCACGTACCAAGAGGACCGCTCGTAAGTCCACTGGGGGCAGGGCACCGCGTCACCAGCTCGCTCCACGTGAGCCCCGCCCTGAGCCTACTGAGGTGGAAAGGCTGAGGGCAGAGTTGGCTGAAGTGACTGCTGCCAGGAATGCAGCACGGCAACAACTGGAACAAGTGATTCATGATCGTGATCAAGAAACGCTTGCAGTCCAGAGGTTGACAGTAGCAAACCGCAACTGTCAACGCATGTTGGTCCGTGTGATGGAACAGAGGGATGAAGCCTGGCACGAGGAGAACGTTCTGAGAGCTCGCCAGTTTGAGCTCGAGCAACAGTTAGAAAATGCTGAAGAATACAATGACAACCTTCATGAAGAAGTGCATCGCCTGAATAACGAGCTTAATCCCCTGCTGCCTCGAAACAACAACGTCGATGAGGACATGGGTTCGGGAATCTTCATGGCTGAGGATGATGATGAAGTAGAGGTTGATGGACCACAGGATGCCCCACCTGCAGAAGCACCAGAGGAAGAGCCAGAAGAAGAAGAAGACGAGGAGTTAGAGCCTGTCAGTGATGAGGACGGCGGGGAGATCCTTGACACTGACTCGGAGGATGATGCTTAGAGTAGTCATCACGTGCCTATAATGTTAGGATCGTCTTTTGTGCCCTCCCTGTGAAGGAGTGAGGCCTTGTAATAACTTGACTTTGGGATGTAAGGTTGAACCGTATGTTTCCTGAATGTAGTTTGAACCTGTTAATTTCGATCACAACTTGATGTCTTATTATGTTGCGTTCGATGATGGTGTCACGATTAGCACCCTTCGGTGCCGCGACGAAACCGAGGGCCTCCTATGGCGCGCGACATAAGGCTGTGCTGCTTGGCACGCGCAGGTATCAAGGTGGCTAGTCATGATCCACCATGGAACTCTCCATTGAGAAGTCTCTTTGTGGTCAGTTTGAAGTAGCCTTTCACAGTCAACTAAAAATCTTGAGATCAAATCCAAGTACCGTGCAAAAGGTCAAAAATCACGTAGATAGCAACGTAAACGGTCCGGTAACCGTTGTGCTCCCTGTGAGTGAGCCTTTATCAAAGAGCATCTTGTGGGATTACCCAGTATGGTCTCGTCAAATGATGCGCTAAGATGGATTGTGCGGTTGTGATGAATTATTGTGCCTTAATTATTATGAGAAATCTATTCATACAGTCAGATTGACATTTCGCAATAATTCATCTACAAATTTCCCACATCGTCAGTGCTCATTGGCTATGCATTTTGCAGATGTCGTACAATCTACGCCGGGGTCGTGGAAATGAGGAGGAGGAACAACCGCCCCCTCCGCCACCACCTACTCCGGCCGAGTTGATGCAGACAGTGGTCGAAGGGCAGCGCATGTTGGCGGATGCTATGCGCCAGCTGGCTAACCGGGAGGCTCGTCCTGGCCGCCAGGGCCCGGAGCCAAATCAGTACAGCGATTTCAAGGACTTTCTGGATACAAAGCCCCCGCTCTTCAAGGAAGCGGAAGAACCACTGCAGGCTGACGAGTGGTTGAATACCATTGAACAAAAGTTTCGTCTGCTACGCCTAACTGATGAGCTAAAAACTGAGTATGCTTCCCATCAGTTGCATGGTCCGGCGGGAATTTGGTGGAGCCACTATCGTTCCACACTACCTGCCAATGTCCCGATTGCTTGGGACCAGTTCAAGGCCGCATTCCGTGGGAACTATATTCCTCCAGGTCTCATGGCAATCAAGCACACCGAATTCATGAGGCTGTCACAGGGAAATAAAAGCTTGACCGAATATCTACAATCTTTCAACAACCTGGCAAGGTATGCCATAGAGTTTGTGGATACCGATTCCAAGAAAATCGCTAGCTTTAAAAGAGGCCTCGGCCCAAAGTTGATGAAGACTATGGGCACTAGCAAGTGCACTACTTTCAATGAATTTATCAGTGATGCTCTGACTCAAGAGAACAACAATGCTATCTATTCTGCCTCTAAGAGCCGCAAAAGGGCCATTGAGGCGAGTGCTTCACAGTCTCGAGCTCCAGCTGCCCCGAGAGCTCCTCCTCGCCCTCCTGCCACAAATGCTAAGTTCCGTCCTCCACAAAAGAAGGTGCCAATGAAGACTGGGTTTCGTAAGGCATATACAGTGGCTCTGCCAAAGAGTAATGCGGGCCAAGGCAGCTCCAGTGTCCCCCCTAGCAACATGCCTTGCTGGAACTGTAACAAGCCAGGCCATTGGTCCAGGAACTGTCCGTACCCTAAGAAAAATGTCAACCAAGGTAGTCGTCAGGGACACGCCCATTATAACAGCATTGAGGAAATTCCATCAGGTGAGGTGGTCACGCTGGTAAGTTTCTAGTTGACCAACACCCCGCAGTGGTACTTTTTGATTCAGGTGCTTCGCATTTCTTTATCAGTCCTAAGTTTGCATCTAAATTTGCACACAAGTTGCATACTGTTGAAGGTGTGGGTTATTGTATTAGCGCTGCAAGTGGGAATATTTCCACAAACAAAGTAGTGGGGAACCTTAAGTTTGAGATAGAAGGGCGAAGTTATTCGCTTGCCCTATTGGTTTTACCTGGTTTAGACATAGATGTTATCTTGGGCATGAATTGGATGAGTCAGAATGGGGTACTCATTGACACATCCGCTCGGGTAGTTATGCTCAGAGATCCTACAGATCAAAAGGGTTTTCTAGTACAACTTCCCAGAAAGGTTGAATTGTCGGGGGAAATTCATGCTGTGCAAGCAAAGGCGTTGGCCGAAATTCCAGTAGTAAATGAGTTTCCGGACGTTTTTCCCAATGATTTGCCGGGACTCCCTCCGGATCGGGATGTGGAGTTTAAAATTGAGTTGTTGCCTGGCACGGCTCCCATCTCTAGGAGACCCTATAGGATGCCTCCAAATGAACTCGCTGAACTTAAGGTGCAATTGAATGAACTTTTGAAGAAGGGGTTGATTCGTCCTAGTTCATCGCCGTGGGGATGTCCTGCTATCTTTGTAAAGAAGAAGGATCAGTCGTTGCGGATGTGCGTAGATTATAGACCTCTCAATGCAGTCACTGTAAAAAATAAGTACCCTCTACCGCGAATCGACATCTTGTTCGATCAGTTGTCTAAAGCTAAAGTTTTCTCCAAGATCGATCTAAGATCGGGCTACCATCAAATTAAAATTCGTCCGGAAGATGTTCCAAAGACAGCCTTTTCTACCAGATACGGTCTTTATGAGTATCTTGTTATGTCTTTCGGCTTGACAAATGCCCCCGCACACTTCATGTACTTGATGAATTCGGTGTTTATGCCTGAATTGGACAAGTTTGTGGTGGTATTTATTGATGATATCCTGGTATATTCGGTAAATGAGGAAGATCACGCTGAACATCTGCGTATAGTCCTCACAAGACTGCGTGAACATCAACTTTATGCGAAGTTCAGTAAGTGCGAATTCTGGCTTCGAGAAGTACCTTTCCTTGGGCATGTGTTGTCCGATGGAGGAATTTTGGTGGACCCCGCCAAGGTACAGGAAGTACTGAACTGGAAGGATCCTATCTCGGTTCACGAGGTCCGAAGTTTTCTTGGTTTAGCTGGCTATTATCGTCGCTTCATCCCGGATTTCTCCAAAATAGCCAAGCCAATGACTCGGTTGCTGCAAAAAGACACCAGGTTTGTCTGGACTCCTGAGTGTGATGCGGCTTTTCACCAACTGCGAACCCTCCTAACCTCAGCTCCGGTTTTGGCACAACCGGATATCGAGAAACCATTTGATGTTTATTGTGATGCCTCAGGCATAGGTTTGGGAGGTGTGTTGATGCAGGAAGGCCGAGTAATTGCATATACTTCTCGACAACTTCGGAAGCATGAGGTGAATTATCCAACGCATGACTTAGAACTGGCTGCAGTTGTTCATGCTTTGAAAGTATGGCGGCATTATCTGCTGGGAAATGTCTGCAATATCTACACCGATCATAAAAGCCTCAAATACATATTTACTCAACCCGAGCTAAATATGCGTCAAAGAAGATGGCTCGAGTTGATTAAAGATTATAACCTTCAAGTGCACTATCATCCAGGAAAGGCAAATGTAGTTGCGGATGCTTTAAGCCGTAAGTCTCATTGTCATTCCTTAGTTGAAACTGATTTTCATCGATCTCGCCTTCTACATCCATCAGTCTTGTACAACATCACTGTCAGTTGTACTCTCAAAAGCAGAATTATTGAGCTCCAAAAGACTGACACTGGTATATTCCACATTAAGCGTAAGATGAAAGAGCAAGAAACTACACAGTTCAGGATAGATGAAGAGGGTGTACTATGGTTCAAGGATAGGTTAGTTGTGCCTAAGGACCGAGAGCTTCGAAATGATATTATGTCTGAAGCACACTCCTCTAAGTTGTCCATCCATCCTGGCAGCAATAAGATGTATTATGATTTGAAGCCACTTTATTGGTGGACCAAGATGCGGAAAGAGATAGCTGCATATGTTGCTAGATGTGACACCTGTTGCAGAGTTAAAGCTGTGCACATGAAAGCTGGGCTACTTCAGCCACTTTCCATTCCAGGCTGGAAATGGGAAGAGATAAGTATGGATTTCATTGTCGGACTTCCTCCTACTGTCAAAAATCATAACTCTATTTGGGTAATTGTTGATCGTTTGACCAAATCAGCTCACTTCATCCCAGTGAGAGTGGACTATCGTCCCACTGACTATGCTGAGTTGTACTTCAATCAGATAGTCCGGCTTCATGGGATACCTCGTACTATCATATCTGACCGTGGTCCCCAGTTCACTGCTCGCTTTTGGGAGCACTTGCATCACCTTCTGGGAACCAAGTTAGTGAGAAGCTCTGCTTATCACCCCCAGACATCGGGTCAGACAGAACGAGTTAACCAAATCTTGGAAGATCTGTTGCGAGCATGCGTCATTTCATCCAAGGGTTCTTGGGAAAAATGGTTACCTTTAGCCGAATTCTCGTACAATAACAGTTATCAAGAGAGTATTAAGATGGCTCCATTCGAAGCTTTGTACGGTCGTAGGTGTAGAACCCCACTAAATTGGATAGAATCTGGTGAGAGAAGATTTTATGGTATTGCTTTTGTTGAGGAAGCTGAGGAACAAGTCCGTACCATCCAAAAACATATGGCTGCAGCCCAAGCTAGACAGAAAAGTTATGCTGATCGTCGTAGAAAACCACTCGAGTTTGAAGTTGGAGACTTCGTGTATTTGAAAGTTTCTCCAATGAAAAGTGTCCAACGTTTTGGTGTTAAGCGGAAACTTGCGCCAAGATACGTGGGTCCTTTCCAAATCATAGGCAAGAGTGGAGCTGTTGCGTACAAAATTCAGTTACCTCCAGAAATGAGTGCCATATTCAACGTCTTCCATGTATCTCAGCTTAAAAAGTGTCTTCGAGTTCCTGAGGAACAAGTTCCTTTAGGTGATATCAGGCTGGAATCCGACCTAACCTATGAAGAAAAGCCAGTCCGAGTGATCGATACTCAGGAACGAGTAACTAGAAGTAAAGTGGTTAAGTGGTACAAAGTGATGTGGAGTAATCAGGGAAGTGAGAGTGATGCTACGTGGGAACGGGAGGATTATTTGCGGGATGGTTATAAGGAATTCTATGAAAAATGGTACGCTTTCCAAATCTCGGGACGAGATTTTTATAAGGGGGGAGGGCTGTAACACTTCAAGTGTTTAGTCCTTAATTGCATTGCATTTGCATGGCATAAGCATAAGCATGCATCATTCATGTTTGTTATTTTATGTGATGCAACACATGTGATTGTTTTAGGGTTTTAATGATCCAAAAATCATGAGATAAATTTTATTAGGGTCCACATGATGTGTAGTATTTTAGAAAAATATGAGTTTGCTATGTGATGTGTAGTTTCTGGGATATTTAAATAGGTCTTTGAAATGTGTTTTAAATCACATGCAAACTTGTTTAAATTATATCTTGAGTTTCAGTGTTCCAAAAATTATGAAATTTGGTGGGTAGACTAATTTATACTTGCTCTAACTCTGGTAAAAATTTGGGCAGTAGTGCTTAAGTACTTTTTGAGTTATAAGGCTATCTTATTATTCTAGGAAATACTTAAATGAATTTTTGTAATTTTTCTACATGTGCAATGTTCCTATAAATTTTTAGAGAATGTCTTGGTACCCTAGAGTGTCTAAGAAAATTAAGAAATCTGTTGTTTGACACTTTTTACTGTGCTTTGTTATTTATACAAAAATCAGCCTTTTTGGCTTGGGAATTTTGTGTAGGAAGTTCCTGTGAATAAATTTAGTTCAAATTTTTACAGTAGCCTCTTTTTGGGTCAGAGAGTCTCCTGTAATTTTTGTAGAATTTTAGGAGCAGTTTACACGTATGTTTGAAATTCCACTTAATTACTTAAGTAAATTGAGAAATGGGTTTAAATAAATGTTCTAGGTGGGCACACCTTACTTCCTGGTGTCTTTGCGATATTTGTGAACTTGTAGTAGCATTAGTTTGGTTTTAGAGAATGTTTGCCACATCAATAAATATTTAACCTTTGTAATTTTAGGTTTTCTGGACAGCTAAGTAGTAATTCTAAATTTGGCTTTGATAAAATTGGTTGCTGGACAACTTGTAAATACCAAAGTTGGAGTAAACTTGATGAACTAGCTTGTGTTAAAATTTGGAAGCATTTGGCTTAGTAGTTTGAGAGTTACTGTTGTTTAAAGTGACAGTTCAAAATTTGCTACTCTCTGTTGTGGAGAAGACAGATTCTGGAACTTGTGAAGTTTGACATGGAAAACTTAGGAGTTTGGAGTTGAGGTCTGAAAATGAATTGTAGTATATTTCTTAGGCTTTCCAGATTGCCTTAAATCATATCTTTTGGAATTGTAAATCTCCTGTTGTGATAAAAACAAGTAGCTGCTGTCCAGAATGCTTACTGTGGTGTTTTGCTGATTGATATGGTGTGATATCCTAAGACATGCTACTTTTGTAATTGTTAGGTGTTAGGGCCTTAACTGAGGATGAGCAGCTTTATCTTAGGTTAAGTAGATTAGGTGAGTACTTCTCTACCGGAGAGGAAATTTGCACCTACTCTTTTGAAGTGATTTGAGTAGAACGTTAAATTGTTGTAATACATTTCATTCCGAGCATATTGCATCTTTCATTATGCATTCATGGGATTTATTATGCACTCATGCAATAGGTGTACCGGAGGGGGTGACACTCCTCGAATTCGAACAAGCAATACCGGAGGAGGTGCTGAGTCAACCGGAGGAATTAGCAGAAGAATCCAACGTCGGGGAAGCTCCGTCAGAAGATCTACCCGAGTGCCCTGACCACCGGCCTTCAACTTTTCTGAAAGGCAAGCCCCGGTGCATGCTGAACCTACTGTTTTATAAATTAATCTTGAGTACTTTTAATTGTTTACTGCATTAAGTTGTAGGAGTTATATGAAAACACTTGTTGCATTATACCTGTCCTTGTCCAGATATCGTACTTAATCCTATTTTAGGTTTAGGCACGTGTCAATGCTTAGCCCTGCTTAGTACGGTAGAAGTCGGGTGATTTCCGGTTATCCGCGAGATGTAGGAAGGAGTCACGAGTGGCTCTATGGCTATCGTGAATGGAACCATGCTTAAAAATGAAATTGAGACCGGGCGGGAGTTCGATAGTACAGCCGCAAGACACTTCACGTCTTGGGTGTGGAGCTATGCCCGTCTGAGTCGTTTAAGGACCGATTCGCTGTACGTCCTTGAGTCATGTTGAACGCAGTCTAACACTTAGTTGGCCGGATAACCCGTTCCGACCGCGAAGCCGAGTAATGTGGTTCAGGCCGGGAATCGAATGGTAGGTTGCTTCTTGGAGGAGAGAAAGGATGTGCTTGGGGACATTGGCGTGAGACCAAGGGGGGGTTAGAGTCCCTATCACCTGGCAGAGTGTCGCCCTTGGGGTCGCGACATTATTCGGACCCGCGATTCCTGAATCATATGAAACGGTGGCCTGTGCGACCCTGGCAGGGGTCTGCACGGTGAGTGTTAGAAATACCCCTCCAGCTGGATAGGAATTCGATTCGAATCGCCGTCGCTCCCGGTTAGTGAGCACTTGACTTGAGCAGCGGCAACGTAGATCTCATTAAATGAACAGATGGTTAAGTAAATGATATGATGTTGCCGCAATGATATACCTGCTATGGATATAATAATAATGTTGTTTGATTATACTCAAGTGAATGTTTAGTACAGGTGCTAAGATAGATGACAGGTAAATGCTAAAAATAACTGCTAGTACAGGTTATAAGAGTTTCAACTACTTATGCCTTTATGCAAAACGTGGTGTCAGCTAGCCTCTTGTGTAAGCCTTGCATAATCCTTGGTGTCACTTTATTCCTGGTTTTCGACGGGTAAGTCTAGCTGAGTACATTCCAGTACTCAGGGTTTATTCCCTCCTGTTGCAGATGACATGCTTTATCAGGGATTCTGCAAGACGTGTCTCCACCCTGCGGGTGATGATGACTAGATCACAAGGGCGTGATCGTCTTTATGTACTTTCCTCATGCTTTTGTGAGATGTCGATCATCCAGACTGGCAGTGTCGGTGTTCGGACCAAGGGGGTCCTAAACCAACGAGTAAATGCTGCGTGACTCTTTCCTGGATGGTGATGCAAGGAGAACACACGGGGGTTTATCCTGGTTCGGGCAAAAGAAGGCCCTACGTCCAGCGGGGAAGGGAGGTTTGTATTTCCTTGCACCGGGGTGCTCGTGTAGGGGTTACAAGCAGGCGAGAGAGGGTGTCGAGCCCAAGTCTCAAAGAGAAAAAGGGGAAAGGTCGTTGCTTGAGATGTTGATCTCTTGCTTTTGTTGCTTGGTCGGGTGGTTGGTTGTTTCGTCTGTCCGTGATGTTTCTTCTTCGTCCTCCTCGTCCGTCCTCCTCCTCCGTTGAACCCTGGCCTGCCCTTTTTATAGGGCGAGAGGTGGCCAAGTCGAGGGGAGGGCTTGAGGTGATGTTTCGTCGATTCCTGTTGAGTTGACTGTAGCGACGTGGCTTCGGGATGGCCGGCCATCCCGGGGTATCCTGACGCGGTACGGGACAAGTGGGTGAAATGACCCAGAGTGCCAGGCCATATCGTTCTTCGAGCTAAGTCGAGCGTTGGGGCCGGGTCGAGGCTGGGTCGAGGTCGGATGGATAAGATCGAATCCCCGATAACGCGGGGGACGGACCTTGTCCTATCTTCCCTCGAGGGTGACTGATGGTGAATAGTGCGCGGTAAGGTGGATACAGTGACGGCTTTCACCTCCCATCACGGGATGGGCGGTAAAACAGGGAGACTTGACGTGGGTATTGTTCCCGCGTTGACCCATGCCGTAGCCATGCTGGTCGGTGGTAGTAGGTAACCGCATTGAATGCTATGGCTTTTGTCCTGGGTAGGTAAAGAATGGGTGTCGAGGGTCCGGGGCGCGGTCGAGGCGCCCCGTCGAGCGGGCCTCGTACGAGTCGGAGCCGGGGCGCGGTCGAGGCGCCCCGTCGAGCGGGCCTCGTACGAGTCGGAGAAGGGGCGCGGTCGAGGCGCCCCGTCGAGCGGGCCTTGTACGAGTCGGAGCCGGGGCGCGGTCGAGGCGCCCCGTCGAGCGGGCCTCGTACGAGTCGGAGCCGGGGCGCGGTCGAGGCACCCCGTCGAGCGGGCCTCGTACGAGTCGGGGCCGGGACGCGGTCGAGGCGCCCCGTCGAGCGGGCTATCTTTTATTGTGGTTTCGGTTATGTTAGTGTTTTAGCGATAGGTGTGGGTACCCCCGTACTATTGGTACCGACAGTAGCCCCCGAGCCTTTGGGTGAGTGTGTGATCACTCTCCCAGAGGTTAGTCAGAACCGGAGTCGTAGCGTCGTAATTTTTCCGGTGGGGGCGCGCGAGCGCACCCGCCGGGTGTAGCCCCCGAGGCCTCGGTGGAGTATGGAGACTCCTCCGAGGTCTTGTTTGCGTTCGATTGGGGGACTTTTCGTTGCGGTCAAGCCCCCGAGCCTCGTGCGCGCGAGGTCGATCAGGGTCCCGGCCGTCTTTCGCTGTGCGACCCTCACGCTCCTTTTTCGAAAAAAGGAGGAGGGGTGGAGAGTGTCGCACTACCCTCGTTTGGGCCCGAGTTACGACGATCTCCGGTGAGCTGCTAGCGGGGGAATTCGAGTGAGAACCCGTGCCCCGTTCGTTTGGGGTCGGCTAGTGGCCCGGAGGCGCCCTCAAAATGCCAAGAAGTGGTCGTGTGGATCTCGATTCCCTTCGACAGGATTCGAGGGCTCGATGCCTCCCCCGGAGGGATTCCTACCACAACCTTCTCCTTTGGCCTCGAATACGTCCTGGGGTGCCTCGAGAGCGTGGCTCGAGCCCTTGGCCATGTACGGGCGCACCCTGGGTCGTCCCTAACTCCGTTGCTCGAGGGCAGCTGTCGAACCCCGTTCGAGGGCCAGCTTTCGCTCCCTCGAGACTTATTGCGGGCTTCGCACCCATTTTTGCGGTCGGGACCCCGAGCCTCGCACGCACGAGGTCGATCAGAGTCCCGGCCGTCTTTCGTGACCCTCACGCTCCTTTTTCGAAAAAAGGAGGAGGGGTGGAGAATGTCGCACTACCCTCGTTTGGGCCCGAGTTACGACGATCCCCGGTGAGCTGCTAGCGGGGGAATTCGAGTGAGAACCCGTGCCCCGTCCGTTAGGGGTCGGCTAGTGGCCCGGAGGCGCCCTCAAAATGCCAAGAAGTGGTCGTGTGGATCTCGATTCCCTTCGACAGGATTCGAGGGCTCGATGCCTCCCCCGGAGGGATTCCTACCACAACCTTCTCCTTCGGCCTCGAATACGTCCTGGGGTGCCTCGAGAGCGTGGCTCGAGCCCTTGGCCATGTACGGGCGCACCCTGGGTCGTCCCTAACTCCGTTGCTCGAGGGCAGCTGTCGAACCCCGTTCGAGGGCCAGCTTTCGCTCCCTCGAGACTTATTGCGGGCTTCGCACCCATTTTTGCGGTCGGGACCCCGAGCCTCGCACGCACGAGGTCGATCAGAGTCCCGGCCGTCTTTCGCGACCCTCACGCTCCTTTTTCGAAAAAAGGAGGAGGGGTGGAGAATGTCGCACTACCCTCGTTTGGGCCCGAGTTACGACGATCCCCGGTGAGCTGCTAGCGGGGGAATTCGAGTGAGAACCCGTGCCCCGTCCGTTAGGGGTCGGCTAGTGGCCCGGAGGCGCCCTCAAAATGCCAAGAAGTGGTCGTGTGGATCTCGATTCCCTTCGACAGGATTCGAGGGCTCGATGCCTCCCCCGGAGGGATTCCTACCACAACCTTCTCCTTCGGCCTCGAATACGTCCCGGGGTGCCTCGAGAGCGTGGCTCGAGCCCTTGGCCATGTACGGGCGCACCCTGGGTCGTCCCTAACTCCGTTGCTCGAGGGCAGCTGTCGAACCCCGTTCGAGGGCCAGCTTTCGCTCCCTCGAGACTTATTGCGGGTTTCGCACCCATTTGAGACATACCTGGAGATATTTCGTTGTCCGGGCGCGTTTCTTCGGGAGGCGAGACCGGCGCGTTATCGGCGTACGGTTACGACGTGGGGAGCGGCCACGTGCTCAGTACCTGCGAGATATAAGGAAACGGTTAGGCGAGCGGTTTTATCGCGAGAAACTGCTCCTTACTTTTCGCGCGACCGTTGGGCTTCCGTCCGAGCATATAAAGCGAAGGCCTTGGGGTCTCCGTTCCCCACCGGTTACTTGCATCCCTGCAATCCTTTGCCCTAGCCATCCCCTGCCACATCGCGTTCTTCGCCCGTCTTGCCGTAGCCATCGCATCCTTTTCTCCCATCCCCTTCCGACGACATCGATGGCAGGAAAGAGCCAGATCCTTCCCGCCGACGACTGGGCCGCCTCCTCGGTGACGGAGAGGAGGTTGGAGGAGTTGGTCGAGGACGGGCTGCTGCGGCCGAGGACGAACTTGGCGCGGCCGGAGTGGGTGGCGCCGCCCCCCGCCCACCAGGAGCCAGTGCCCCCCGAAGGGTACGTGGTGAGCTTCGTCAGCTTCCATGAGCGGGGGTTCGGCGTGCCGGCGTCGGTCTTCATGCGTGCGCTCCTCCACTACTACCGGGTGGAGCTTCACCACCTTTCCCCCAACGCCGTAGCGCAGGCCGCCATCTTTGCGGCGGTCTGCGAGGGCTACCTTGGGGTGGAGCCACAGTGGAACTTGTGGCTTCACCTTTTCAAGGCCGAGCTCTTCGCCAAGAGGGCAGGGGAGAGAGGCGTCCTGTCCGCGGCCCGAGTGGGGAGCTGCGTGCTGCAAGTGAGATCGGGTCGAACGGATCTATACATCCCGGCCCGACTCATCTCCTCGAACAGTGGGTGGCACGAGGGTTGGTTCTACCTCCGCAATGATGAAAATCAATTGCCGAGGTACACCGGCCGCGTGCTGACTGCTCGAGAAGAGCACTGGTCGTACGGAGTGCCCGAGGCCGAGAAGCCGCGCTTGGATCCGTTGCTGGCGGCGCTGCAGCAGCTTCGCCTTCGGGGCCTAACGGCTGCGGCGGTGGCTGCGGGCTTCCATCGCCGCAGGGTGATGCCGTTGTGCCAGCGTCGTCTCCGTCTGGACCAGATGACTCCAGAGGCGAACCTGGAGGGGACCCGGATGTCCCACGAATCCCTCACCCTTGAGGAGGTTCTCCGGCGGGCTCGCCGGATGGTCGGGAACTTCAAGGCGGAGGAAGCCAATCAGGTTCCCATGAGGCCTACCGAGGGGTGCGAGCCCGTGGTACGTATCCCGGGGTTGAGGTATTGCCTATCTTGTTTTTCTGTGGATTTCGCTGATGTGGTCGAGGCCGGTGTGTAGGATTTGTCGGCGTTGCGGGAAACGCGCCCACCAGTCCCGGAGGACCGGCCCGCCCGGGAGGCTCGACGCCTGCATGCCGCCCAGAAGAAGCAGGCCAAGGAGACGGCCAAGAAGCGGGCGGTCCGCAAGGCCAAAGAGGCGGAGGCGTTGAAGAAGCGCCGGCGCCAGCAAGCCATCGACGGAGTGCCCCTGTCACCGTCGCCTTCCGAGTCAATCTCGGGGGAGGACGACGGCAGCAGCGATGAAGATGAAGATGCCCTGTCGCGGTATGAGACTGCGACCAGGCTTGAGGATCTCCCCGACATTCGCCCCCTGCTGGAGCCCATCGGGGGGGGGGTCCTCCTCGGTCGTCGTGGTCGAGGAGGTCGAGGGGAAGAAGGTGGAGAAGAGGTCTGGCCCCTCGTGGGGAGGGGCCATTTTACCCCGGACCCGGCGAGAGGGGTCGTCGGGGACGTCCGCACCAGCCGGGGCCTCGCGAGCTCCGGCAGGGGCGGAGACGGTGGTACCGGCGTCGTCATCAGCGGCGGCGCCGGTAGGAGTGAGGACCCGAGGCCAGCTAGCCTCGGGAGCACAAAGGGCGCAGGGCGCTGTGTTGGCCGGGGCTCCCAGGAGCGCTCGGCCTACTGGTGAGGCCGCCGCGGGGCCACCAGCGGCCGTCCCGGGAGGCTCGAGCCGCGCAGGGTCGAGGTACTTGGTGCCGATTTCCGGGTAAGTATCTCGACTTGGTTGTCCTGGCTTTCCCAAAGTCCGTCGGCTGATAATTCTTCTCACTTCGCAGGCTGAAGCGGAAGGCGGAGCCGATAGGGCCTACCCCTGTGAAGTCGCTGCGAGCCAGCGCCGTTGTCCTTAACCGGACGGCGGAGCAGGACGTGGCCTGGGTCCGTCAGGTCGAGGCAGCGAAAGGGCGCCTGCGACATCAGCAAGGGTCGGCCGACGCCGCGGCGGTTGCTGGCCCGGAGCCCGCCGTCGAGGGGGCCGAACCGGCAAAGGCGGCGGCGCTTGACGTGGTCGAGGCGGGGCCCCGGCCGTCGGGGACGGCCGAGGCTGCCGTTGCGGTCGCGACGAGCGAGGCACCCGTCCGCGACGCGGAGCGGGCGGGTGCTGACGTGACCAAGGAGGAGGTCGCGTTGGTGCCGGGGCAAGACCCGTCGGGAGAGCCGGCGGGCGTGGTGGAGATCGGGGCGGTCGAGCCCCCGTCCGGAGCACCCGAAGGAGAGACGCCGGCTCGGGCGGTGCCGACGGTCGAGGCGAGGGTACCGGAGCCGTCGTTGGTCGAGGTGCCGGCTCTGGTGGCGCCGGCGGTCGTAAGTGCCCGCTCCCACGCTCCCCTTGACAACATCTCCCTGGACAAGGGAAAACAAACGATAGGGGTCGAGGGGGGTGAGGTCGCGGACCAGGCCGGTGTCTCGACGGCCGTTGGAGAGGCGGATACCGCGGGCGAGGCCGGTCCTTCCGCGGGACCGGGAGACGCCCCGGCCGGGTCGTCCTCCTCGTGGCCCGACATCGCCGCGCTGGCGATAGCACGGGTCGAGGCGGAGCTGCCGAAGTGGGGGGGCCGTCCCTTGAGTTCAGGGACGCTTCGAACCCCGACGCCGAGCCCGTCTTTGTCCTTAGCGACAAAGACGAAGTGCACCGATGGGAGTACCTCGAGGGCGTCCGCCAGCACCTCGACCGGTTGCTTCGAGTGGCGTCCGGCGCTGTGCGGAGTATGGGGGATGCCACCGAGGTATGATCGATCCGTCGGCTTGCTTGATAGGCTGTTTTTTCTTCGGATTTATGACCTTTTCGAATTGCGTTCAGGAGCTGAAGGAGTACTCCCGCCGCAAGTCACTCTTCATCCGGGACGAGAGTGGCGTGTGGGGCGCGCTGTCCCAGCAACGGGTTCTGGTCGAGGAGGCCCAGAAACGGCTATCCGATCGGAACGCCGAGATGGCTGACCTGCGCGTCGCTTACGCCACATTGAAGGAAGAGGCGGCGCAGGCATGGGCGGCCGAGGCAGTGATGCGCACAAGCCTGGACAAGGCTCGGGAGGAGGCTACCCAGGCGCGCAGGGACCTCGAGCCCTTGTCTGCGCGGGTGAAGGAGCTCGAGGAGGATGTCTCCCAGGTTGGCCTTCAGCGCGACGCCTTCCATGCCGAGATCACGACGCTGCAGGGAGCCGTCCAGAAGAAGGACGCAGCTCTCGAGTCTGCTCGGCAGGAGGTCGAGGCGCTAAAGGCGGCCATCCGTGACAAGGACAGCGCCTTCCTGGGGCTGGAGCGAACATGTGGGGGACTCCGCGACGAGGTCGTGGGCCTGCAGACCCACGTCGAGGGTAAGTGTGGTTGTTATAGTCACGACGTTGAAGGCCCCGCGTTGGGCACTAATTTGTTTGTCGTGTTTCAGAGCTGGAGAGAGAGAACCGAGAGGCCCAATCGTGCGCCAACTCCTTCCAGAGCCTCTTCGAAGCCGAGGTCCGGAGGACCCAACTTCTCCAGGGCGCAATCACCACTGTGTGTGATGGCCTAGGGGTCGAGCCCGACACCGACACCGGGGAAGATGTTCCGGGGAACTCCTTCGTCCGGCGGATGGTGGCGCTGGGCCGTCTTGCCCGGGAGAAGATACGGAACGGCCTCCATCACGGCGTGAAGAGGGCGCTGGCCGTCGTCCGTTCGGGGTTTGTGTTTGATATGAGGCTCGTTGCCGAGGGCTTTATCACGGACCCCGATCGGTCGGACGAGGAGAACGAGGACGCCTGCGTGGAGCTGATCGAAGCCGCCGAAGAGCCTGGGAGTCGTCTGGCCTCGCTTTTTGAAGCCGAGGTGGTGCCTCCTGCCGACGACGAAGGCCTGTGAGCCAAATCTGGGCATGAAGGCCCATGTAATAAGTTAGTATTTCGAATTTTGATCGCGGTGGCCGCGGAGGCCTAAAAGACTCGAAACATAAACCGGTTCGCGGTTGATTTAGTTTTACTCGAGCTTTTCTTCCCTTTATCGCACGGATCGTGTTCTCGCGTGGTTTACCTAGCGCGCAGCTACATCCTTTGGCGTAAGGGAGCGAGTGGAGGTACCGTAGCCTCGGGGGCGTAAGTGATCTCGCGGCTCGACTGCCCTCGAGCTTCAGGGTGATGTTGCGGCCTAGTAAATCGTGTGAGAGCTTGATCTAAGCGACAGGGGGTATGTTCTTTTTTAATTTTAGGAACCGTTGTTTAGATCTTCTCAGCGTGAAGGCGTACCTCTAAAAGGCGCAAGGGTCGAGTGGAGGTACCGTAGCCTCGGAGGCGTAGGTGATGCTCCAGGCTCGAGAGCCCTTTCGAACCTTAGGGTGCTCTTTCAGCGAAGTCGATCTAAGAAACGGTTCTTAAATTTAAAAAAGAGCGCAAGTTTTTTCGGGGACCGGGGGTTCCCCCCTTGCCAGCCCCCGAGGGAGGGTCGGCTCTGGGAATGCAGAGTCGATCCTTCCTTATTACGAAACGAGAAATTTTAAACATCGCTGTATTCTTTATTGACGAAAAAGGAAATACAGAGCCTCGAGGCTTTTTAAGGAAAGAAGCGACGTAGCTGCTCGATGTTCCAAGCGTTGGTGAGGATTTCGCCCTTCTCGTTGGATAGCTTGTAGGTGCCCGGCTTTAATACTTCTGCGACGATGTACGGCCCTTCCCATGGTGGTGTGAGCTTGTGTCGTCCCTTGGTGTTCTGGTTCCGCCGTAGCACCAAGTCACCAACGTTGAGGTCACGCTTGCGGATGTATCTGTCGTGGTAGCGTCGGAGACCCTGCTGGTACCTGGCAGAATGCAACAGAGCCACATCTCGGGCTTCCTCGAGCTGGTCGAGGGCGTCCTGTCTTGTGGCGTCGTTGTGTACTTCGTTGTATGCCTTTAATCTTGGGGACCCGTATTCTATATCGGTTGGTAGCATAGCCTCAGACCCGTAGACTAAGAAGAACGGAGTGAACCCCGTGGCTCGACTCGGCGTTGTTCTTAGGCTCCACAGGACCGAGGGTAGCTCGGCAGCCCATCTTTTGCCATGTTTGTTTAGTTTGTCAAAGATTCTGGGCTTAAGGCCTTGTAGAACCATGCCGTTGGCACGTTCCACTTGCCCGTTTGTTTTTGGATGAGCCACGGCCGACCAGAGCACACGGATGTGGTGGTTGTCGCAGAAATCCAAAAACTTCTTGCCAGTGAACTGGGTGCCGTTGTCCGTGATGATACAGTTGGGGACCCCGAAACGATGAATAATGTTAGTGAAAAAGAGTACAGCTTGCTCGGACCTGATGCTGGTGATAGGGCGGGCCTCGATCCACTTGGAGAATTTGTCGATTGCGACGAGCAAGTGGGTGAAGCCACCGGTCGTCCTTTTCAGTGGTCCGACAAGGTCGAGCCCCCAAACGGCGAACGGCCATGTGATGGGGATAGTCTGTAGGGCGTGTGCCGGAAGATGAGTTTGTCTCGCATAGTACTGACAACCCTCGCAGGAGCGTACTAGCTTGACAGCATCGGAGACCGCGGTCGGCCAATAGAATCCTTGTCGAAAGGCGTTTCCGACAAGGGTTCGAGGCGCAGCGTGGTGACCGCAAGCCCCCGAGTGAAGATCGCCGAGCAGATTTCTGCCTTGCTCTTTCGTGATGCAACGTTGGAGGATACCGGTAGGGCTACGACGGTAGAGCTCCCTGCTGTCGCTCATGATCACAAAAGTTTTGGCCCGACGTGCGATCCGTCGAGCCTCAGTCCTATCCGAGGGGAGGTCCCCATGGATGAGGTAGTCGAGGTACGGGACGCGCCAATCAGGCTCGAGGTCAGGTGGTGACGTCGAGCCTTCAACCTGCATGGCTTCGGCCCCGGTCGAGGGGGCTTCTTCCTCAGGTGGAGGGTCGAGCGACGCCCCATCGACCCCCTCGTCTGGCCTGAGGTCGATGGATGGGCGCTGAAGGTCTTTCGCGAAGACGTCCGGTGGAACCGTGGCTCGACCGGACGCGATTTTTGCCAATTCATCAGCGGCCTCATTATACCTGCGTGCGATGTGGTTGAGCTCGAGGCCGTGAAACTTGTCCTCGAGGCGCCGTACTTCCTGGCAGTAGGCCTCCATCTTGGGGTCGCGGCAGCTCGAGTTCTTCATCACCTGATCAATCACGAGTTGAGAGTCGCCTCGGACGTCGAGGTGTCGGACCCCGAGCTCGATGGCGATTCTCAACCCCGTGACGAGTGCCTCGTATTCGGCGACGTTGTTAGACGCAGGGAAATGAAGCCGGATGACGTAGCGCATGTGAACCCCGAGGGGTGAGATGAAGAGCAAGCCCGCGCCTGCTCCCGTTTTCGTTAATGACCCATCGAAGTACATGGTCCACAGCTCCGCTTGGAGCTGTGCAGGAGGGAGTTGTGTGTCAGTCCACTCGGCCAGAAAATCTGCTAACGCCTGTGACTTGATAGCCTTTCGCGGCGCATAGGACAATGCCTCGCCCATAAGCTCGACCGCCCATTTGGCGATCCTACCCGAGGCTTCCCGGTTCTGGGCTATCTCTCCCAAGGGGAAAGAAGAAACCACAGTAACCGGGTGACCCTCGAAGTAGTGTCGGAGCTTGCGCCGTGTCAAGATGACAGCATACAGCAGTTTCTGGATCTGTGGGTACCGACACTTTGTTTCTGAGAGCACCTCGCTAATGAAATAGACCGGCCTCTGGACGAGCAAGGTGTGTGCCTCCTCGGCCCGTTCGACAACCAGGGCAGCACTGACAACTTGTGATGTCGCTGCGACATAGAGTAGGAGTGGTTCCCCCGGGGTCGGAGGGACGAGGATCGGTGAGCTAGAGAGGGTGGCTTTCAGTTTTGTGAGAGCCTCCTCAGCCTCGAGGTTCCAGGAAAAATGGTCCGATTTCCTCAAGAGACGGTACAGAGGGAGTGCTTTTTCGCCGAGGCGCGAAATGAAACGGCTGAGTGCCGCCAAGCAACCTGTAACTCTCTGTACGCCCTTGAGATCTCGGATGGGGCCCATTTTGGTGATTGCAGAGATTTTTTCAGGGTTGGCCTCGATGCCGCGTTTAGATACGATAAACCCTAAAAGCATACCTCGTGGGACGCCGAATACACATTTCTCTGGATTGAGTTTGATGTTTTTTGCTCTGAGGCACTTGAATGCAATGTCGAGGTCGCTGACCAGGTCGCCGGCACGTTGGGTTTTGACCACGATGTCGTCGACGTAAGCCTCGACGGTCGACCCAATGTGCCCCCCAAAAACATGTTGCATGCATCGCTGGTACGTTGCCCCCGCGTTCCGGAGACCGAAGGGCATCGTAACGTAGCAATACATGCCGAATGGGGTGATGAATGAAGTCGCGAGCTGGTCGGACTCCTTCATTTTGATTTGGTGGTAGCCGGAGTATGCATCTAAGAATGAGAGAGTTTCACATCCCGCGGTGGAATCAACGATTTGATCAATGCGCGGCAAAGGAAAGGGAACTTTCGGACATGCTTTATTTAAACCAGTATAGTCTACGCACATCCTCCATTTCCCACTCTTTTTTCTAACTAAGACAGGATTAGCTAGCCACTCGGGATGATGAACCTCCTTGATGAACCCGGCCTCCAGCAGTTTGTGTACCTCCTCGCCGATGATCCTGCGCTTCTCCTCGTCGAAGCGGCGCAGGCGTTGCTTCACCGGTTTGGCTCCGGCCCGGATCTCCAAGGCGTGCTCGGCGACTTCCCTGGGTATGCCCGGCATATCCGAGGGACTCCACGCAAAGATGTCGTCGTTCGCGCGGAGAAAGTCGACGAGCACTGCTTCCTATTTAGGATCGAGGGTGGTGCTGACGCTCAGCGCCCTCCCCTTGGGATCAGTGGGGTCGAGGGGTACGAGTTTGACGTCTTCGGCGGACTCGAAGCTGCCGGCATGGCGTTTTGGGTCGGGGATCGCATTGGCTAGACCGTCGAGGTCTGCGGCCAAGATCGCTGACCCAAAAACAGCCTCGCCGTGCTCGACGCACTCGACGTCGCATTCGTAGGCATGTTCAAACGAGGGCCCCACAGTGATGACACCGTTTGGGCCAGGCATTTTGAGCTTGAGGTAGGTGTAGTTCGGGATCGCCATGAACTTGGCGTAGCATGGGCGTCCCAGGATAGCGTGGTACGTTCCACGGAATCCGACCACTTCGAAAGTGAGAGTTTCCTTTCGGAAGTTCGCCGGCGTGCCAAAGCAAACAGGCAGATCGACCCGCCCGAGGGGTTCCGCCCGTTTCCCTGGCACGACTCCGTGGAAGCCCCCGACGCTAGGCTGGAGGCGCGCTCTGTCGACCCCCAAGAGGTCGAGGGTCTGAGAATAGATAATGTTGAGGCTGCTTCCGCCGTCCATGAGCACTTTGGTGAGGCGTGTGTTGGCGATGACGGGGTCAACGACGAGTGGATAGACCCCCGGGTTGGGGACGTAGTCTGGGTGGTCATCACGGTCGAAAGTGATGGCCACCGCAGACCAATCAAGGAAGCGGGGTACTGCCGACTGTACGGAGAAGACCTCGCGCCGTTCTCGCTTGCGCTGACGCGCGGAGAGGCAGGTCGAGGGTCCTCCGTAGATCATGTAGCAGTCGTGGATCTCGGGAAATTCCCCGTCCTTGTCGTCACCCTTAGGGTCCTCCCCCTTGTCGTCCTTCTTGGCGCCGGCACCCCCGAAGTACCTGCGCAGCATGTGACAATCCTCGAGGTTATGGTTAGTGAGTCCCTTGTGGTAGGGACACGGCTCTTTGAGCATTTTATCGAAGACGCCCCCACCGGGGGGGCCTCGAGGTTTCTTGTGCTCGGTAGCAGCGACGAGCCCGTCGGCCGGGGCCTCGAGCTTGCCCTGCTGGCCTTTCTTCTTCTTGCGGTTGTTTCTCTTGGGGCCTCGGGTGGAACTCGCGGGGTCGTCGACCTTCTGCTCCTCCCTTGCCGGCTCGCCGCCAAAGATCGCGCCAACCGCCTCCTCGCCGGAGGCGAAGTTGGTGACGATGTCCATCAATCCGTTGGCAGTGAGCGGGGTGTTTCGGCCCAACTCCCGGACCAACTCCTTACAGGTGGTACCGGAGAGGAAGGCCGTAATCACGTCGGAGTCGGTGATGTTGGGGAGCTCGGTGCGCTGCCGGGAGAAGCGCCGGATGTAGTCCCGGAGGGACTCATCTGGTTTCTGCTTGCAGCTCCGGAGGTCCCACGAGTTGCCGGGGCGCATGTAGGTTCCCTTGAAGTTTCCCTCGAACACCCTCACGAGATCGTCCCAGTCGTGGATCTGCCAAGGTGGGAGATCCTCGAGCCAGGCTCGGGCGGTGTCGGAGAGGAACAGGGGGAGTTGCCGAATGATGGCCCGGTCATCGGTGGCCCCGCCCAACTGACACGCCAAGCGGAAATCGGCGAGCCAAAGTTCGGGTTTGGTCTCGCCGTTATACTTGGTGAGAGTCGTGGGGGGACGGAACCGAGCCGGGGGCACCGTCTCACGGATAGCCCTACTGAACACCCGAGGGCCTGGAGGTTCGGGTGAAGGGCTACGGTCTTCCGAGCTGTCGTATCGTCCGCCCCTGTGGACGTGGTAGCCTCGAGCCACACCGTCACCGTGTTTGCGTGTGCGACGCTCGACGATGTTGCCACGGGTGTCTCGAGGCTCGCGGTCGTTGGCGATGGGCTCAGGGGCAGGTACTGCCCGGTTTCGCCGGGCAGGCTCGGGATGAACCGAGGCTTCCCTCTCCTGTCGGGAAGGCTCGAGGGTCCGCTCCGAGGCTGCTTCGCGCCGCCTCGAGGCAGAGCTCTCGGCCTGCTGCATGGCGGCAGTCTCGAGGAGCCCTCGGATTTCGTCTCGAGCCCGACGGGCGTCAGGGTTTGACGGCTCGGGCATGTTGCGCAGGAGCATGGCAGCGGCGACAACGTTTTGGCTGGCTCGAGCGAAAACCGGGGGGTCGACCGCCCGGTCCTCGTCGATGCGACGGTTGACGTCGCGAGCCCTCCCACGAGCTCTCCCGCCAAATGCGTGTTCCGCACGCTCACGCTCGAGGGTTTGCTGGAGAAGATCCAGGTTTTCGCGTTCCTCGTCAAGCTGGTCCTGCAACTCGCGAATCTGTTCGAGCTGCGCTCCTTGATCCGCAAGGAACCGAGGCTCGTTTCGCTCAGCAGGAAGCTCGACATGAGGGGGCGTGTGCCTTTCTTCGACCGGCTCTTCGTCCTCTGATTCCGAGGTGCTTTCAACGTCGATGTTGAAGCACTCACGAGTCGGATCATAGGTGTCGTCGGCCGAGTCGGAGTCAGGTGCGCCGAAGTAGTAATATGATGGGGGAATATGTGGCCGATGCCAACCATCACCGAGGTGGTGACGTGGAGAAGCAGTCACACGGGGTTCTGTTTCCGGTGTCTCCGTAGAGTCCCGATAGTCAGAAACCGGCGTGGACGCAACGAGGTCCAGAGTGGAGCGTAGATGGTGTCCGGGGAGCTCCTCATAAGCGCTCATGCGAGTGCTCACGGAGGATGCATACACCCGGGCGACCGAGTCTAGTCCAAACGGGAATGGTGATGGGGAGGTCACTGCCCGTGGCAAGATAGATGCTACGGACAGTGGTGTCTCACCGGACGGGGGAGCGGTGGGATTCCTTGTCGGCACGCGACCCTCGGCCAGGCTCATCCTTCCCAAATCTTCCAAGGGGAGATCTGGGCTGGCGCCTATCTGGGGGGTGCCGGACCGGGGGGTCCCATCGCCCTCCGTCAGGTGGAGACGATGGTTGTACCGGGCTCGCCGTCGCCGGGCGGCCCGCGACCGCCTGGAGCGACGGTGCCGGTTGACTGCTCCCCCGGGCTGGGAGAGCTCGTAATCTTCGTCGGCCGGGTGCCTGGGTGGGAGTAGGACCATGTCGTAGCCAGAGCCGAGCGACATGAACTCCAAACTCCCAAACCAGATCACCGTACCCAACGGGATCGGGCGTTCGGGGTCAGCCATCCAGGAAGAACGGCGAGAAAGCGACGTTTGCACGCAGCGCTCCCCTACCTGGCGCGCCAACTGTCGGTGTTCGGACCAAGGGGGTCCTAAACCAACGAGTAAATGCTGCGTGACTCTTTCCTGGATGGTGATGCAAGGAGAACACACGGGGGTTTATCCTGGTTCGGGCAAAAGAAGGCCCTACGTCCAGCGGGGAAGGGAGGTTTGTATTTCCTTGCACCGGGGTGCTCGTGTAGGGGTTACAAGCAGGCGAGAGAGGGTGTCGAGCCCAAGTCTCAAAGAGAAAAAGGGGAAAGGTCGTTGCTTGAGATGTTGATCTCTTGCTTTTGTTGCTTGGTCGGGTGGTTGGTTGTTTCATCTGTCCGTGATGTTTCTTCTTCGTCCTCCTCGTCCGTCCTCCTCCTCCGTTGAACCCTGGCCTGCCCTTTTTATAGGGCGAGAGGTGGCCAAGTCGAGGGGAGGGCTTGAGGTGATGTTTCGTCGATTCCTGTTGAGTTGACTGTAGCGACGTGGCTTCGGGATGGCCGGCCATCCCGGGGTATCCTGACGCGGTACGGGACAAGTGGGTGAAATGACCCAGAGTGCCAGGCCATATCGTTCTTCGAGCTAAGTCGAGCGTTGGGGCCGGGTCGAGGCTGGGTCGAGGTCGGATGGATAAGATCGAATCCCCGATAACGCGGGGGACGGACCTTGTCCTATCTTCCCTCGAGGGTGACTGATGGTGAATAGTGCGCGGTAAGGTGGATACAGTGACGGCTTTCACCTCCCATCACGGGATGGGCGGTAAAACAGGGAGACTTGACGTGGGTATTGTTCCCGCGTTGACCCATGCCGTAGCCATGCTGGTCGGTGGTAGTAGGTAACCGCATTGAATGCTATGGCTTTTGTCCTGGGTAGGTAAAGAATGGGTGTCGAGGGTCCGGGGCGCGGTCGAGGCGCCCCGTCGAGCGGGCCTCGTACGAGTCGGAGCCGGGGCGCGGTCGAGGCGCCCCGTCGAGCGGGCCTCGTACGAGTCGGAGAAGGGGCGCGGTCGAGGCGCCCCGTCGAGCGGGCCTTGTACGAGTCGGAGCCGGGGCGCGGTCGAGGCGCCCCGTCGAGCGGGCCTCGTACGAGTCGGAGCCGGGGCGCGGTCGAGGCACCCCGTCGAGCGGGCCTCGTACGAGTCGGGGCCGGGACGCGGTCGAGGCGCCCCGTCGAGCGGGCTATCTTTTATTGTGGTTTCGGTTATGTTAGTGTTTTAGCGATAGGTGTGGGTACCCCCGTACTATTGGTACCGACAGGCAGTATTTAATTAATTAGTGTGTGTGTTATGCTTTCGCTACTTTCAAACCTGGTTTGTAATATTTGCTACTCCGTGGTGTAAACTTATTTCAGAACTACTTGTGAAATGCATCGTATGATGTTGTATGTTGAATGATGCGATCCTGGTTGTAAGCAGTTTGGTTTGAAATCCTTCGTGATTTCGATTGACTACCGGGATTATATGGGCTCAAGTTTGAAAATTTGAGCGCTTCGGTGCTTGTTTTCGTACTTGTGCTCTTATAATTTGGTCGGTTCTGTTACACATGTTATGCTCATGATTTGCAATGCAAATGCTTGCGTAACACCGGAGTGTTACAGCCCTCCCCCCTTATAAAAATCTCGTCCCGAGATTTGGGTTACGAACCATTTATTATAAAAATCTTCGTATGCTTTTTGTAGGTATTCACCCGTTTCCCAAGATGCATCTCCCTCATCATGATGACTCCATTGTATCTTATATGTCTTCACCACACTGTTTCGAGTAGCCCTTTCTTTGGAATCCAAAACTCGAATTGGCTGCTCACGATACACCAGATCTGACTTAAGTTTTATGCCTCGAGGTTCAATTATTTCCTCTGGAACGCGCAAACATTTCTTGAGATGTGATACGTGAAAAACAGGGAATATAGCACCCATTGATTCTGGTAATTCCAATTTGTAAGCCACTGGACCCTTCCTTTCTAAGATTTTGTAGGGTCCTACAAATCTGGCGGCAAGCTTCCTGCGTATTCCAAACCGCTTCTTCTTCATTGGCGTGACTTTTAGATAAACATAGTCACCAACTTCGAACACAAGTGGTCTCCTTCTCTTATCCGCATAACTTTTCTGACGTGACTGAGCTGCTCTCATATTTTGCTGAATGATATGAACCTTCCTTTTGGCTTCTTCCACGAAGTCAATACCATAATACCTTCTTTTCCCTGGCTCAATCCAGTTTAAAGGTGTTCTACACTTTCGTCCATACAAAGCCTCAAAAGGTGCCATTTTGATACTTTCTTGATAGCTATTATTATATACGAATTCTGCTAAAGGTAACCACGACTCCCATGAACCTCTGGAAGACAACACACAAGCTTTTAACATATCCTCCAAAACAGCATTAACTCTTTCAGTCTGACCATCTGTTTGAGGATGATAGGCAGTGCTACGAATCAGACTCGTTCCCAAACCTTTGTGCAAATGCTCCTAAAAGTGAGCAGTGAACTGTGACCCTCTGTCAGACACTATAGTCTTCGGTATGCCATGCAATCTCACAATCTCTGCAATATATTTCTTGGCATATTGAGGTGGTCTATAAACTGTCTTGACAGGCAAAAAGTGAGCGGTCTTGGTAAGACGATCCACGATTACCCAAATCGAATCATGGCCTTTCTGAGTAGTGGGCAAACCTGTGATGAAATCCATACTTATATCATCCCACTTCCAACTAGGTACTAACAAAGGTTGCAACAATCCGGCAGGTTTCATGTGAATAGCTTTCACTCGACAACATGTGTCACATCGGGCCACATAGGCGGCAATTTCCCTTTTCATCTTTGTCCACCAAAAGCGAGGCCTTAGTTCTTGATACATTTTACTACTGCCGGGATGAATGGACAACTTAGAGTGATGAGCTTCATCCATAATTTTATTCTTAAGCTCTCTATCCTTTGGGACAACAAGACGGTTGTCGAACCACAACACGTCCTGCTCGTCCACTCTGAACTGTTTTGAAGGTTCTTCTTTAATTTTCTTTTTGATGTGGAATATCCCTTTGTCGGCTTTCTGACCTTCTATTATCTTACTTTCCAAGGTGCAACTGATCTGAATACTATGTAACACGGCAGGATGCATTAGATCAAAACCATCTTCGAGCAAAGGTTGCATATTCAGACAATGTGACTTTCTACTCAAAGCATCGGCTACCACATTGGCTTTCCCAGGGTGATACTGTACATTCAAGTTGTAATCTTTAATTAGTTCTAACCATCTTCGCTGTCTCATGTTCAATTCTGGTTGGGTGAAAATGTACTTGAGACTCTTGTGATCGGTGAAAATATTGCACATATTACTAAGTAAATAGTGTCTCCAAATCTTTAAGGCATGCACCACGGCGACAAGCTCAAGATCATGTGTTGGATAATTGATTTCATGTTTTCTCAGCTGACGGGAGGCATAAGCAATGACTCTTCCTTCTTGCATCAAAACACAGCCTAATCCTGTTTTTGATGCGTCACAGAACACATCAAAAGGTTTCTCGATGTCTGGCTGTGCAAGAACTGGAGTAGTGGTCAACAGTTTCCGCAAGGTGTGGAAAGCTGTCTCACACTCCTCGGTCCACACAAACTTGTGATCCTTCTGTAACAGACTTGTCATCGGCTTAGCAATCTTCGAGAAGTCTGGGATAAAGCGGCGATAGTAACCAGCTAACCCTAGGAAACTCCTGACTTCTGGCACTGTGGTTGGAGTTTTCCAATCCATAACCTCTTGCACTTTGCTCGGATCTACCGAAACTCCATTCTCAGATAGAATATGACCAAGGAAAGGAACTTTCTTCAACCAAAATTCACATTTGCTGAACTTAGCATACAACTTATGATCTCTCAGTCTGGTCAAGACAATTCTCAGATGCTCTTCATGATCTTTCTCGTTCTCAGAGTATACTAGAATGTCATCAATGAAGACAACTACAAACTTATCCAACTCTGGCATGAAAACCGTATTCATCAGATACATAAAATATGCAGGAGCATTTGTTAAGCCAAAGGACATAACAAGATACTCGTACAACCCGTATCTGGTAGAAAAGGCGGTTTTCGGGACATCTTGTGGCCTGATCTTTATCTGATGATACCCTGATCTGAGGTCTATCTTGGAGAACACTCTAGCTTTAGCCATTTGATCAAACAAAATGTCAATATGAGGCAAAGGATATTTATTCTTGATAGTTACAACATTAAGAGGTCGATAATCCACACACATTCTCAGAGTACCCTCTTTCTTTTTCTTCACGAACAAGGCAGGACATCCCCACTCAGACTTACTCGGTCGGATAAACCCCTTCTTTAGCAATTCTTCCAGTTGCTTCTTCAGCTCAGCTAACTCATCCGGAGGCATCCGATAAGGTCTCCTCGAAATAGGAGATGTCCCGGGGATCAACTCGATTCCAAACTCAACATCTCTATCTGGAGGAAGGCCAGGTAACTCGTCTGGAAACACATCCGGGAACTCACACACTACCGGGATCTGGCGGATAGGAACAACTTCCATGGCACAGGTCACACTCACAAGGTCTGTTCTTTCGGGCAATGGTACCTGAAAAGTACCCTCTGCCTGCGGATCCTTAAGGGTAAGCAATCGACTGCTTGTATCTATGACTGCCCCCAGTTCTTCATCCAGTTCATTCCTATTATTACATCCAAAACTAGCCCCGGCATAACTATCAGGTTCACTCGAAACTTCTGACTATCTAACTCAAGGGTTGCCCCTCTAACCATCTTATTGGTTAACACATCAGCCCCTGCTGAACTTATGCGATAACCATAACTCAATTCTGTGCATAGTTGTTCATGCTTCCGTGCAAATGCTTGACTCATAAAAGAATGCGAGGATCCAGAATCAAATAGAACAACTGCAGGGTGATGGTTAACAAGAAACTTACCGGCAGTTACAGGTTCTCCCTCAGGAATCTCATCAACGGTGGTATGGTGTACACGGGCAGTGTAAATCTGTTGCTTCTTTTTAGGCGGATAAGGGCAGAACTTTGAAAAGTGGCCTGGCTGACCACAATTGTAGCAGGGCCCCTTCACTGTACCAGCAGATCCTATTTCTCCCTTGGAGTTGCTCTGTTCTGCAGCTGCGGTGATCTTTGCTGGCGGCACGGCCATCTTGTACGGTTTCTGTGGTCCCTTGTAGTTCTGAGTTTTATGCTGTGGAGGCCTGAACCTTGCACCAGGTGCGGACGGACGATAAGAAAGACAGTTTGTAGTGATAACTCTAGACTGGGATGGTCCTGACTCAAACACCCTCTTGCGATTCTTAGATGCAGTGTAGGCGTTGTTGTTCTTTTCTTGTTTCAAACAGTCACTGACAAAGTCATTGAACCTGGCGCGGGTATTGGTACCCACATGCTTCATCATCTTCAGACTTAACCCTCTCTTGAAACTAGCAATTCTCTTTGCATCTGTGTCGACCATGTCTGGAGCATAGCGGCACAAGCTATTAAAGGCATGCAGATACTGTGTTACAGTCTTGGTACCTTGATTTAAGGCTAAGAACTCTCCGAGCTTCATCTCAACCAACCCTGGGGGAATATAAACTCCCCTAAACGCTTCAGTGAATTCTCTCCAAGTAATCTGGGCATTGGGAGGAAAGGTGGTGCGGTGATGCTTCCACCACATCCCTGCCGGTCCCTGTAACTGATGTGTAGCATATTCTGTCTTCAGAACTTCTGTCAGTCTCAGCACACGAAACTTATCTTCCATAGTGTTGATCCATTCTTCAGCGTCGAGTGGCTCTGCTGCTTCCTTGAAAACTGGCGGCCTGGTGTCCATGAAATCCTTGAAATTGCTGTACTGGTTCACCCCATGGCCACCACCTTGATTATTTCCTCTCTGAACATTTTCAGCGATGGTACGCAGAAATTCTTCCATATTCCTTTGTGACTGCTCGGCGTTGCGCTAGCTTCCCAGGAACTGTGCGAAGAATACCTCTGCAGTGAGCGGTGGAGGAGGGGGCAATTGTGGCTCTGGCTGTGGCTCCTGGTGATTGACGTTATTTGCACCACCCCCACCAGGCCCTGCACCGTTGCCACCAGTTTCAACGGCCTCATACGTGGCACGGCGAGTGTTTGCCATCTGCATATTTCAGCAACAAGTAATAATTGAGCGAAGTGGTGGTAATTGTATTCGAATGAACAATCATGCCATACTGAATTTATTGGAGAGAACAAGTCATGCAATAAAACAGAGGCACAATAATCACATTCCAATTAAAACAACATCACTAATCAAATTACTTCGAATGCAACATCGTGTTCCATACAACCACGTTGCCAGCATACATACACTGGACTTTTATGCATTCGAGCATCACATACACAACCAAGATTCAAAAGATCGCCAGTCTCAAGATCGAACAGGATACAACACGATACATGGAAACCAAAAGAAGGCCATCGCGACAAAGCTTATCACTAACGCAAGGCAACTAGCCTACTCCTCGGGGCCATCGTCGAGGTCGGAGGCGTCACCATTGCTACCATCAGTAGCGGCGTCGTCGTCGACGTCCATCTGGGCGGCGTCCGGAGGAGCATACGGGCCTATCCCATTGTAGAGGGCATGGAACTCTTCATGCAAGTTGGCATTGTACCCTTCTAGCTCCTCGACCCTCTGCCTCAGAAGGTCCCTCTCGTTCCAGGCTTCATTCCTTTCCTGCACTAGCTGTCCCATCATGCAATCTGCATTTCTGTTGGCCTGAGTCAACATCTATACCCGCTGCATAGCACTCTCACCTCTCTCGAGAGCCCGATCTCATTGCAAGCTCATGTCGGCCAACTGCTCCTGCAAGCTAGCTATAGCACGTGCTTGCTTCTTCTTCTGCTTCCTTGCTTCAAGCCGGTCATTGCCACGCAGACCAGTCAAGGTCCAATAGGTATTCTCAAGACCCTGGTATGCTCTGATGGCTGCATACATGGCACTTATCATGTGGTTGTCGCTAGCCCGTCCTTCACTTGGGCCTCTAACCAGGGCACTTCCTTGCGGCTGCACCCAAATGGCATCACGAGGATCATCTCTCGGGAAAGTACCGGCCAAAGCTGCTGCCAACTCATTAGGAAACCTGCTCATTATGTCTCGGATGACGTGAAAGGCTACACCCTCTGCACCCTCAACTGGAGTGCGTCCTTCAAACTCCAAATGCCAACCATCCCATTCTGGCGCATCACCAAGGGCAGGGATGGTGATCTCCACTATTGCAAGTCCATCCTCAGCTAACTGGCGCTCATTCCAAGAGTACACCGGCTCTTGACCCTCTGGGTACCCCACATCATGGAGCACTCTCCAAAGCAAGGTGGGCATGCCAAACTCACTTAGAAAAGTGTCCGTGCTGCGGCGCTCCCGCGGGGCCATCTGGTGACGGGGTGCTCTTCCGCCAGTGGACTTACGAGCAGTCTTCTTCGTGCGGGCCATCTGTAGCACAAGTTTTTAAATTACCCGGTGAGAACATATTTTAAGTCGATGTCACTTTTATCAAACTGGGATAATCCTTTTATAAGGGGAGGAATGCAGGTTATGAATGAAATGCACAGGCAATATGATGCATGCGCGAGTCTTACGTTCTCACAAACTTAGAAACTAAAGACATCTAACGATGAATTCGGTGGCATACAACGATCTCTCATATACGTAACTAATTCGATCTACACGATAAACGCTGTTATGTACCTGCAGAAAATTCATTTCAGCCCATTCCCCATGAATGCATGAAAGCAGTAAATCTACCTACACGCTTTACACGAATCCCTAGATACGTGTACAACGGTAGTATCTACCCAAACACATCGTCCTATTGACGGCATCGCCTCAACGGACGGAACACCCACACATGCGATACTTTCATAAAAACATGTGTAAAACATGTAATTATTCTAGTATCATATAAGCACTCTCCCTAGATCGGCGGTGTATCCGATCATGCTCTCACAGCTCACACTTACCAAAACGTAGAGGTAACTGATCCATACATTACCACTCAATTAAGTGGCACTCATACAATAGCACGCCGTATGAGCAACGAAAGAGAAATATGGTGCAAAAACCCCAAGTTAGTACTTAAATAGCCACCTAGAGTCCTTAACTGGGCATATAGGATATGACCACTACACACCTTTAGTTTTAAAATCACACTGTTTAAACATAATTTTGTTTTAAATACACTTATGAACAGTAATCACGTTAAACCATGCTCTGATGCCAGCTGTAACAGAACCGCCCAATTATACGAGATTAAGTAGGAAATCATCCAATGGAAGGACAATTTAACAAACTTAAGCCCATATAACCCGGTAGTCCGTGAAATCTCAACGGATTTCAAACCATTTCACATAACAGCCAAGATCGTACTAAGTTTAATGGTTACCATCATAAGTTACATAAATGTTCGCGGCATAAAATACATCGGAGTTTAAACATAGTTATTACAAACCAGGTTCGAATAAAAGTAGCAGAAGCGGTAGTTCAAATCACGCACACACATAACATTTTGAAATAAAGTGCTAGCTTGTGATCATCTCCAGCAAAAGCATCGGACTAGAAGTAGCGAATGACCATTGCCCATGGTCCTAGGCTTCGCCCATTGCAGGATAGAGACAGTTGATACAATAGCCGTAGTACATCTGTCCATCTGCAGCAAGTACGAACAAAGCCCTGAGTACGAGAAGGTACTCAGCTAGACTTACCCGTCATAAACCAGAAATAAAAGACACCAAGGAATCAAGGTAGGCTTTCTGGTAGGATAGCTGACTCATTTGCAAAAAAGGCATTTTTAGCATTTAGGAAAACCTTTACAAAAGCTTTGCATCAAGTTAAATCTTTATTAACCTGTCAACTACATTTGCACCTGTACTAAAGTAATATGTAATTAAACAGGTAATGATAACCAATAATCATTAACAACTTCCATTATGTCATAATTCATATAACTGTCCAAGTGTTCCATCAATATTACTACGATGAAGTAGCTCAAGTCAAGTGTTCACTATCCAGTGAACGATGGCGATTCGAATCGATTATTAACCAGCTGGTAAGTTATTCCTCACACAAACCTCACTCACCCGCTAAAGTGAGGTGTTGGTCACCGAGTCAACCATTCAGGTAAAGTCGCGAGCTTGCCAGGAACCACTTGTACCCGGGGGCCGCCCGACTGCTCTTTGGCCTTATCATCGTGCCCCCGTATCCTGCCACTACTGCTCCGGTACAGTGCGTTGCGGGCAATTCACTCGGCCCGAATAATCTCCCAGTTTCGCGGTTGGAAGGTACTTTATCCGGCCAGCTAAATGTGAGGCATGCGTTCAACATGACCCGAGGGACAACAACGGACAGTCCTTAATCGACACAGACGGAAAACACTACAGTCCGAAACCCTGCAAGTTTCCGCCCGGTCTCAAATTCATTTCACACTTAGTTATACCATGACTTCATAGTCATCCAAACAGATCCAGGTAACCACCTATAGCTCGCAGGTGACAGGAAATCACCCGACTTCTACCGGTCTAAGCAAGCTAAGCATTGACTCGACTACGGATACCAGGGTAACAAGGATATAGTATAACAAAGGTAAGCAAGGTATAATGCAGCAACGTTTGCAAACAACTCCTAAACGTAATGCATCAAATTAAGTAAAGTTAATAATAAATTATTTGCAAACCGGGAGAGAAATGCTCTGGGGCTTGCCTCTCTCGAAGGAGCTCGGACGGTGATCGGGGCACTCCGGGAGATCTTCACCGACCTCTTCTTCGGCTTCTGTCACCTCCTGCTGCTGCACCTCGAGCTGCTCCTCTAGCTCCTCAGATAAGACGACTGGGTTCTCGGTTTGTGATCCTGTATGATGCAATGTGCGTAAGTGATTATGCAAACGTGCATCGAAGGAGATGAATGCAATGGATATGTTGAAATGCAAGGTAGTCAACATCATCCAAGAAACTATATACTACCAGCACATGTCATCTACTGCATTCTCTTCTACTACTATTATGTTAAGTTAACATATCTTATGAAATGCTTCAAAGATACACCAAAGCTTTACTAATTTCTTAATCACACTTAAAGCAACACCTGCTTAAAACCTAATTAATAATAGGTTTGAATAGCAACATATATTTCTGATGCTCCTAAAAATCTAAGAAAATTACAGTAGCATAATACTACCCTAAGCAGACTACCATAAAAATTTCATCACATTTAGATAAGTAAACTATCCTGTACAAAAATGACAAGCTCTAGCATAAAAATGAGCATGAAATTACTTTGTACTATGAAAAGTGTCAAACAACATAATTAATATTTTTTCTAGGTTCTTCATAGCATACTATGACTGTACAAAAATTATCACATGCATGTTTTATACAAAGTTTGCTCTCTAGCAAAAATAACAAAAAATCAGCCATTAAAGGCACTTGAACTACACCTCAACATTTTTCCACAGCACATGCATGAAACATATTTTTCCTAGGAAGTGCATGATATATGAAGATTAACAAACTTGAAATCATATTTTTCTGATACATATAGGATTTACTAGTCATTTTACAAGATATCAGCAATATCAAGGATTAATTAAAGCTCTACAGAAAAGTATCCCAAAAATGACATGCAATATTTTTAGATTGTAGATCTGGTTCCAATGAGTTCATAGAAATTCATTTTACAATTTTTGGAGTACATTTAATCATCCAAACAATTTCTAAAGCATTTTTATTTCCACTTAATAAAAGAAAAGAAAATGAAAATTCTTTATTTGAAAACGGGCCGGCACAGTACGGGGCAAACGGCCCGGTCCGGCTCAACCCAAGAACGCGCGCGCGGGAGAAAGGAAACGGGTCGTCTCCTGTTGGAGCAGGCCGGCCCAGTCAACCGCTTCAGACGCGGGTGAGCGGGGACAGCGCGCGCGGCCGAGCCGGTGCTCGCCACCGCGGCGGCGCGACGGCCGCCGACGGCCAGCGGCTGCTTCCGTGCCCGAGCGAGCAAGGCGAGGCGCGCAACACGATCGTGGGGACACGGTGAACATCGACGCGCTATTCGATAGAGATGGGGAGGAGCAGAGGCGACGGTGGCCAGAGCGCAAGCGTGGCGGCTCCGTCACGGTGGCGCGGCGAGGAAGCCAAATTGGTGTCCTACCAGAGTGAGCAAGGGGATGGTGGCGCTCGTTCGGAGGAGGCAAGGGAGTGGCGAAGCTTGGTGCAAGACGAATTTGGTGGCGGTGGAGGGTCGATGTCGGAACGGGGGAGCGGAGGTGGAGCTCTCGGCGGTGAGCCGCTCGCCCGCTCGGTTTTTGGAGAGGGGAAGTGGATGACGAGCGGGAGTGCGAGTGAGGGGGCGAGGAGGGTTCGGGCAGGCGCACTTGAGCGCGCTCGAGCTGGCAGGAGGGCAGAGCGGAGGCGACGCGCGGCGGCTCCGACGGCGCATGGCCGACACGCGACGAGCGCGGTCTGCCGCGGCGTCCAGCGATGCGCGCGAGCGGGCGGGAGGAGGCGGCCGAGCGGACGTGGGCCGGGCCGAGGCGGCGGCTGCGGCGCGCGCGCGCGGGGTGGCGCTGGGCCGCTTCCAGCAGCAGGCCGAAAGTGAGGCGGCGGCCCGTTTAGGTTAGAAATTGAATTTCCATTTTCATATTTTCAAATAATTTCAAATAATCGTTTTCAAATCTCATTTTGAGCAAGAAAAGGACCTTTTCTGAAAATGACCCAAAAACAAAAGTTGCTTAGAATTTAATTCTCTACAACTTTGCTTTTAAGACCAAAGTCCAAATCTGGATAGATTTTGATTTTTAGAATAAAAGCTAATTTAGAGGGGATTTTTGAATATTTTCAAATACATTTTTAAAACAAATCTTTGACAAAACTTTGAGTGATTTAGTGGCTCCAAAAATTTTCCTTATCAATCTAAGTGATATGAAATTTATAGTTGCACAAATTTGATGAATGTCATTATCACATTATCACAACATGTTATACAATACTAGTTTCCAAAATTTTATTTTACTAAAGGTACACTCTAAGCACATATGATTATGAATGTCAGGACATGTTATGCTCATGATTTGCAATGCAAATGCTTGCGTAACACCGGAGTGTTACAATAGAGGTGACCAAAAAGATGATCAAGTGCTTCACATTTGAAAAAGAAGAAAGAGAAAAACAAAACTCGATGAAAATCAAGACAAAGGTATTGCTAGTGTTTTGGTTTTGGTGATCAAGACACCATAGAGGGTGTGATCACGTTTAGGATCGATAGCCGTACTATAAAGGGGAGAATCCTTTGGCTATTTGGCAGAGAAATAGAGGCGAAAAAGGTCACTGGAAGTAACCGGACGCTGGCCTCAGAGGCACCTGCGCGTCCGGTCAATGTTGGTCGAGCATAATAGCAGGCCGGTGAAGCTGAGGCACGACTGGACACTGCACAGGCAGTGCGACCGGATGTACAGAGGGAGAGTCCGGTCATGAATGACGTATGGTGACATCAGCAGCCGAATCTCGCGTGGAACAGAGAGAGTGATCGGACGTTGTAGCGCGTCCGGTCAGCATAGACCGGACGCGTCCGGTTGACCTTTTCCGGTTCTAGAACCTATCTGTACTCGATCAGACACCACGTGGTGGAGAGTCCGGTCATTTATAACAGCGCGTCCGGTCAAACATTAACCTCGTGATGACTGGCTAAGTGACCGTTGAAATCCAACGAATGATATTTGAACAGGGACATATGGCAACCATCCGGGTGCTTGGACAATAGTGACCAGACGCTGGGGCTGCGTCCGATCGATCCGACCGGCGCGTCTAGCCAGGTCGAGCAGTACCCCTTCATGACTCCAACAACTCTTTTTGTTTTGGGGTCTATAAATATGTGTTGGTCAGCTCTTGGGGAATTCTCTTGGACTGTTGATCATCTTGACATCCTCTTGAGCTGAGCATACTCTCTCTCACTCATCTTCCTTGCTTAGTTGCTAATCCAAAGTGAGATTGAGTGATCCAAGTGCATTATGCTTGTGAGTTTGCATCTTAGTGGCACTTGGGTGATCTTTGGCTGCGGGATTCTTATTTCTCTTGGTGGTTGCCGTCACCTAGACGGCTTGAAGGTAACGGAGGAGTTGTGGCAAGAATGATGCTCGTTCTTGGCCACCTCCCGGTGATCTGTGAGGGGTGTTGTGCCTTTCTCGGCGGAGCGCCAAAGGCAACTCTAGTGGATTGCACATGTCATTGAGTTACCTTACTTGTGGGTAGGTTCTTGCGGTGTCCACGGGTTAGACGAGGTTCGTGCTACACCTCATAGCCGCTGAATCACCAAGTGTTGGTCGACACAACGGGGATTAGCGTGCCGGCAAGCACGTGAACCTCGGGAGAAAAATTTTGTGTTCATCTTGTGTATGATTGGATTTCTCCCGGTGATTGGTCATCATATATTGTGATTGGTTCATCCTCTACGCGGCAGTATAAAGATCACATACCTCACTTTTACTTTTTGGCAAACTAGTTGCAACAAGCTCTTTAGTGTAATTAATTTTGAGAGCTTGTATTATCTTTGCTAGTGTAGCTTCTCACCTAGTTGAGCTCTTTAGTGTAGCTAGCTTTTGAGAGCTCGTAGTGACTTAGCCATTGATTGTTATAGTGATCATAGTGACTAGAATTGTTGGATAGGTGGCTTACAATCCTTACAGAGCTAAAGCAAAATTATATTTCACCATTTATTATACTAACCTTTTGCTCTAGTGAGTTTGTATATTTTTTAAATATGTTATTCACCCCCTCTAGCCATATTAGGACCTTTCAGATACTCACAATGCAAAAACCATCGATAGTTTCTACAGTCTTGATATTGTACCAAAAAACTATTCTTCTCAGCGCAGCCATTTTATCTAGGATCCAAATAAACATCCAGCCAATCATTCACCTTCTAGTACCTGGATCCTCTGCGCCAGCTATGAACAAACCGTGCTCTAAACCATGAACTCTGCCCTGTCCATGCTCGCCGCAGAGAGGTGCGAACCGCATCGCAGCGCCATCATGCTTGCCACGGGAGGGGAAAGAGAAGCGCAAGGGGGAGGGAGGCACGCGAGCTCAAAGCATCGACGAACGTGACCTTGACGGGCTCGTAAGTCCCGACGCAGAGCACGCGGTCACCACGGACGGCCATGGCGTCGTCGAAGGGGCAAGCGGGCTCGGTGGTGTAGATGGTAGCGTTGGCCAAGACCATGTCGGCGAAGTGATCCCAGGACCATATCTTGCTTTTGCTTGCTTGCCATCGATGATGGACTCAACCGCATCTTGCTTGCCTGATTCGTTGCCTGCAGTCCATGCCCGGCGGCATGCGGCTCTCCTTCCATGCGCAAGAAAAAACAGGCAGTCGCGCAAGTACATGCCAAGAAATGGTTTCGTTCTCTTTCTTCATTTATTAATTGTCTTCGACATCATCAAAATGCTGATGTGGCAGCGTAATAAATAAGGATAAAAACTATCGTTAGGTCTGCATTGGGAGTACCCTAATCCACTTTATACTGGAGACCTTTTTAATCAAGTGGAATACTAAGCTCTTATTCCCTTTGTCCCCGGATCCATCAATTCCTATGCCGGTCAAACTTTTTAAGTTTGACCAACTCTATACAAAAAATAACAATATCAATGACATAAAATGAGCATATTATAAAAATGTATTATGTGTTATATTTAATGATACTAATTTGACACCCTAAATCTTGACGTTTTTTCTAGAAATTTAGTCAAAGTTTTAAAAGTTTAACTTAAGACAACTATAAATCTATTTATTTAGGGACAGAGGGAGTATACCAGAAGACATCTTTTTAATACAGTAATTAATCGTTTACAACAAACGAGAAGTTAATTAATATCTTCACCAGCATGGAGATGAAAATCGCTTGCTCTTCTCTTTGTGCTCTACTGCTGCGTCTGCCACCGCTTTGGATTTCGCGTACATCATGGTGGCGCTCTGCCTTCACATGAACCAATCGACGCCATCCGAGAATTTAACACAAGGCCTCGAGCCTCCAGACGCGGAAGACCAGGGATGGGATGGGATGGGATGGGAGCTCGCTCCTCCTCAGTGTAGTATAAATAGAGCAAGCACATAAGATCCTTCACCTGCACGTACAACAACCGATCGAACTGAAGTTGAGCACCACTACCACTAGTCGTCTTGGTCGATCGATCTCCTCTCGTCTCTCTTTGTGCGGCAGGCTGCTAGCAAATGGAGGGGCTCGTCAAGATTGGGCCGTGGGGCGGCCGCGGGGGCCACGAGCAGGACATCGTGGTCACCGGCATCGCTCCGCATCGCCTCGAGAGCGTGGTGATCCGCTGCGAGGGCGCCGTCGATGCCATCTCCTTCACCTACGCCGGCATCGACGGGACGTCGCGCATAACAGGGCGGTGGGGCGGCTCCGGCGGCCGAAAGCACAAGGTCAGGTTCCGCGACACGGAGGTCGTCGAGGAGATCTCCGGGACGTACGGCCCTTTCGATGGCCACGCCGGCATCGTGAGGTCGCTCACCTTCGTCACCAACGTCGGCATGCATGGGCCGTTTGGCGAGCCGCGGCAGGGCACGCCTTTCAGCGTCCCACTGCAGAACGGCGCTCGCGTCGTGGGGTTCTTTGGGAGGTCCGGATCCCTGCTGGAGCTCTGCGCCTGCTCGCACTACGTAGTGACGAATCATCAGCTCGATCGAATAAGCGTTGCGTTGCAAGTTGCAACCGGTTTCAAATCAATTATATGTGTCTACTCATTATATTTACCTAGACGAACGATGACTCTGCATGCGAAAAACGGAATGCTATGTTATCATTATAGGAGGCACTGGCGCCCGGGCCCCAGCAGCACGTCTAAACGCAGCTCCTGCACCCGCGCCAGAACTATGCAACTCCCTTCGTCCCATGCCAAATTCTGCTCAGGAAGCAGCGTCTGTTCGGACGGAGCTCTGCGCCTGCTCGCACCTGACGCCTGCCGTGCCCCGCACCCGCATGCATCGCGCACCTGCATTTGGAACCACGCCCCCACGCCCGCGCGTGAACCATGGCGGCGCCCCGACAGCAGCACTAGGCCGCCACGCCCATCTCGCGTCCACTCATGAACCACGACGGTGCTCTAGCAGGCGGCTGCGGCAGGACGCTATCCGGCTGCCACCAGCGCACATTACAACATGTGCAACACTTGATCTACTTTTGAAACATAAAGATGAAACACTTGCAACATACAACTGATACAGATGAAACATTAGAAACATGCTCTTGAAGCATGTGCAATAGCAACATATGCAACATTCAGATCCACTTTTGCAACATAAGTCTGAAACATCTGAAACACATGAAAATAAACACTTGAAACATGTATGCGCACCATAGCAACATATGTAACATCTAGATGAAAACACTTGCATATGTCTGAAACCACTGAAACACTTTGAACATAGGCTTGAAACATGTGTATATTGTTATTGCAATATATGAAACATCTCAAATCTACTTTTGCAACATCTAAATAAAACAATTGAAACATAAATCTGAAACACTTCATACACGGCGTCGGCGGCGGCCATGGTCTACCTAGCGGGGGACCACCACAGCCAACAAACTCGGGTTTAAGGGGACGTCGAGAGCAACGGCCAACAACCTCCTCCTGCTAGCGCCAGGGTGGTGGTGGCGCTTTGCAGGCAATGGCCGCGGCGAGGGAGGTGGGTGGAGGCGCATCGCGGCCACTACGAGCGGACGACGTGGTAAAAGCAGTAGCGGTCTCAAGTGGGAAAAATGTATGGGAATGGAAGAACGGCACATTGTTTGTTAGGCCCAATCGATGCATGGGCCCAAGAACGTGGTTGTCCAGACATACACGCCCGGGCAGACATTCTCGTCAAAGCATTATCGTATTACTATGTAATGGTGCATGATGGACTCAAAACAGAGCAAATGTTGAGAACTAGAATGTGTTACGTTGCAATAATACAGCTTTCCATCAAAATTTGAGTATGATCTCACTATGTCCGAGCTACAAATTTGAGTTCAATTTCGCATGACAACTAGAACACCCTAAAGTCTTATGGGAAAGTGATCCTCTTTCCTTAGCTACGATCCGTGTAGGTCATTCCTTAGTCATGTTCCAGGTACATCGACCCTAGTATCCTGGGATCACGTTCCCCTCCACAAACAATACCCAACCGGGCAACACAGGTTCGGGCTGTGGCACAGCAGCCATGAGCATTGTCTTCTTCGACACGCGCATGATGTCAATGGTGGGTGGCTTCAGCCTCTGGTTTCGCTGTTTGTGCGTGTGAAACAGGCATCACGATACACGCCACAGCCACCCAAGCACCTTCCCCTGGCCACCGAGGTGCTTACCGCACCATCACACGCCGCCTATAGCATCCCGGTGAGGAGGTTCACTTCTAGTGCAAGCTGTCAATGGAGGAAAGGAGCAGTTTGATGGGGCCATCTAGAGGACTAGTAATGAAGTCATTCTCCCTCTTGTTCTTTGTAACAAATGCAAATGTCGGCTTGGGCCACAGTGGTGTGGGGTTGTGGGGCGGCGCCAGCCTAGGATGGCCCGGGTGCATCGACAGAGTTCTTGAGTAGCCGGGCACCTGGCCAGTGCACAATCTTCCCTTCTAACATGGTGGTGGGAACTAGGCCGAGTTGGACGCCCGTTAGTTGGATCTCTTCTTGTTCCTCCTCCATGATCGGAGTGGATAGCATAAGTCTTGAGACCACCGTCTAGTTGATAGAGGCGGTGTTCCTAGGCCCGAGAGGGAGTCGAGCCAGGCTTGGACCGCAGTTGAACCATGGCTTAGAAGCCGACTTAGAAAACCTAGTCGTGTTCGAGTAAGACTCGAACTACTTGAGGTGTTTCTGCGTCCGAGTAGGACTGGAAATAAAAAAAATCAAACTTCTCGGCGAGATCCTCCAACGTGTCTTGTCATGGAGCCGGAGGAGCTTGATCCACGGAAGTCTTCACGAGGTGACCTTGGAGCTACCGGAGTCATCTTCCATGAAGGTCCACGAACCGAAGTTGAATATTGATCCCGCCGAGAACATGTTGTTGATCTTGAGGTCTATTGACATTAATTAACGTAATCACTAAATAGCAACGGCGCTAAAAAATGCATGGTAATAAATTAACATGTCTCTAAATACTAGTCACCTTTTATATTTACCTATACTTCTTAGTATGGAACTTGGTTGTCATCCCTAGTGAAATAAGCTTACAAGTATATAAGTGGTACTATGATTTTATATGACTAGGTAGAAATATAAATAATATAAAGATATGATCAATTAAGAATAAGAACAATTAAGAACATCTACAACCGGACAGATAATTATACCATTACAGCATTTTACCTAGAGTATTACCAGGTTATCATTTATAATTTTACCACTGGAAAGGTCTAGCTAAACTTCTATCTAGAATATTGATAAACTTTATATTCATGATAAAGAGAGTAAACCAATGTTATGCACTCTTACTCAATAACAGGGATAGTCACATGATAAAAGATATATATATATATATATATATATATATATATATATATATATATATATATATATATATATATATATATATAATGATCAGTCATCAAAAATAAATAAGTAGATACACTCCGAAATCTCTAACTATTACTAATAACGTAATCTAATCAGAATATTAGAGGAATAATTCCTAAGTATTCAAGTTACATGTCAAGCTACTACAACTAATAATCATCGTCAAGTAATACTGCCATATGTCCCAACCATAATGGAGTCATGAGCAAGAAAAGTTGAGTTCAGAAACATCTAATATACGAATATATCCTTAACCAGACAATGCTGCTCTACCAATAATCCACTGCACAAGGGAAGGACTACAGAGGACTCAATGGGCCTATAAAAGTCACACTCACGATCTACCACACGACCCTGAACAACTGGAGACATCCGCAGATATGCAAAGCATCTAAGCATCACGCTTACATAATGCATACCACTCATCTTATGGCCAAATAGACGAGCGCTATATGAACATGTGATCGAACTAAACAGTAACCTAACTATACTAGAATTGAAGTAGACAATGAACGATGCATTCAAGAACGTAATAAAGGAAGAATAATGTTGACATTGCAATAATTGTGCAAAGACATAATTATAATAAGAGCGGAGAACTAAAACATTACCAAAACTCCACGCTCGCCAACAATCAGGAATCCAAGCTAGGTTGACTCAGCTTGACTTCCTCTAGACCTGATCTAACTATGCTAAAACTATGAACTAGAGGAACTCTGATGATCTAGGGTTTCTAGCTCCGAATGAACTGATCTTCAAATGACTTGATGCCTTCAGGGGGGTCTGCCCCTGTATTTATATCCCGGTGGGACGCATACGAGCCATTGGATCAAACCAACTTCACGTAGGGCTAGGACTCTAGAAGCTCGTGGAAGGGGAGAGAAGGGGGTGGCCGCCCCCTGGCCGGCTGGCCCCACTTGGCAGGCACTCGGCCTCCGCTTCGTTCCGGTGTCTTCTGGGGTCTTCTATTGTCACACCCGGTTTTAAGGACAAAACCAGACATACACCATATGTGAAATAAAGAAGACAAATCTCACATATAGCCACAGATAAGTGGAATATCAAAAGACAAATGCTTAATATACATAACACAATAGTATAAAATATACCTTAAAGAGTAACACAGCGGAAAGACAACTCCGAACACCGGGTGCAACCTTCACTCCAGGATCAAACTAACTGGTTGATCACAAGCCTAACAATTCCAGAATCTAACAGTCTGGTACCCTTCCTGAGATGTGGGAAATAGCAAGAGTGAGTCCATGTCGAACTCAACAAATATAACATGGGGTTCATGAAGCTCAAAAAGTTTGACACAGGTTTACCGCGATAGCTTTTATTAAGTCATCTTTTAGCAATTGAGTAGCAACAAGTTTAACATAAGCCCAAATAACCTCATGATCATGTAAACAAGAATAATGTATAGCAAGAAACAATAATCATTAATGAGCATCAATATCATCAGTATTATCATTATCATCAGTGTTCATCATTTATTCTGTAAGGGTCCAAGGCCACTCGTGACCGTGAGCACGGCTGTTATAACAGTTTTACACTCTGCAGAGGTTGTACACTTTCACTGTGAGTCGTGATTTACCCTTTCGCCCGAGGTAGCTAATCTCTTGACCCACTTCCAAGGAAGGTCGGCAGGGTTCACTATGAAGTCTTTCAAAGGTTCGTCTAACAAGTTAGGGCCATTAGATTTCACTCGGCAAACAGATGTAGAGCCCCCCTTCCTGATGGCACAATAACACGCAGCCTATACACATGAGGATAGAGGCCGCACTATACCCGATTCGTCAAGCCGTTCTTACGCCATGAAGGAATACCTCTAACAAGCTAGAAAAGGTCCTCATACTTGACTAAAGCCAGAGCCATATAGCCCCCACAGTTGTACTGTAAGTCCCGGATGTTCGCTTACAGATAAGTCCTTAAGGAGAGAAACTAGAGCACCAAAAATACCCCATGCTCTAGCCCTCTTGAGCCATATTGCTTTAAAGCATCATTTAAACGTTTATTGCATATATCATTAGTCAAGTTACAGATCATGGTTATTTATCTTGAGCACTAGCATAAATACTACCCAATGCAATGTCCCATGGTTGTCAAGGTACAAGATACAAAAGCTAGGATATCCTTAATGGTAACAAGGTAGACACATGCATATGAATTAAATATATTAAAGATGAATAGGAAACAAGGATAATCCCATGCTATACTTGCCTTAAATCAAGATCCTTCCTCTGATCCAAATCTTCAATTAATAGCTTCTTGAATCTCCACGTAAATCTCACCGACTGGACTTGATCAATAAATCACCACACACACATCAAGCAATCATACACGAAGCAAACAATGAATCTAAATTAGAACAGTACACCAAACATATGAAACAATATGTGAAAAGGTTTTAAAGATGTTCTACGCATTGCTACGAACACACAGACGCGAAAAGCACACTAATCAGAGCTACGGTTGAAAAGATACATCTACCGAAAGATTTGCTCATAGAAGAAAATATAAAACTATTAGTTTCATGAGTTTTAATTATATAATAACATATATAAAATATTTTATAAATGCTATATACGGAATTAAGTCAAATTTAGATTCAAATTATGAAACTAAAGTAAAACAAATCATATTTTATTTACAAAACCCAGTTGCATAATTATTAATCAAGATATGATTTAAACCATAAAATTTCAGAATTAGTAATATGGTAAACACTGTCACTAACGCGTAGATCTCGTTGCTATGAATCTAACGCAACTCGAATGAGCTAAAACGGATCTAAAACATAGAAGATATGATTTAAACAAGATCTACTTTATTAAAGTAATAGATTAAATCTCACATCGGAACTTAAAGATAGAAAACCTAACCAACAGTAACACTAACAGTATAACAAGTTTGTAAAACTCTTCTACACGTTACTACGATCACATAGATATAAAGATCACGAAATTTGGATTTAAAACGTAAAAATTATGAATTTTCTAAGATTTCCTATAGATAAATAATTACTTGAATATAAACTCGAAAATAAATTATCTCAAACCTACTGTACAGTTCTATAATCATGTAGAGCTCGCAAATACGAACCTAACACAATTTGAACGGGTCAAATCGGAGTTAAAACGGATAATTTATAACTAAAACAAACTCAGTGGCAAAACTGTAAATATCAGAAAACGTATTTTTCAATTACTGAGACGAAATACACTTTCAACAGATCAAAACGTATTTTCGGAAGTTACGCGATCAAAATACACTTTACAGAAAAGAAAACGTAAACCGGGAATGCGCTTTGGACTGCGGGTTAAGAACTTAAAAACTTCAGGGGCTCTTTCGCAAATTTGTCGGCCGAACCGGTATCTTTAAATAACGGCCGTCCGATTTAAATTGAACGGTCCAGATCGGATCGGGGGAGGAGCCGGCGGCGCTCCGGTCGAAACAGGGCCGCGACAGCAGTCTCCGCGGCGGCGCCATGGCCGGAGATGGCTTCCTCGCGCTACAGAGCACGAGCTTACGAACGGAAAACACACGGAGATCGAGAAGCTCATGGAGAACTCACCCCGCGCGAAGACGGAACCGGAGGATGACCGGAAGGCGACGGCTAGCTCGCGGTGGCGGCTATGGCGGCGGTGGTGCTTGCGGTGGCGCAACTAGGCGACTACGGCGGCTCCAAAGGGATGGGATGGGGGCGGAATAGTGCGGGGGTCCCGTTTTTATAGCCCGGGAGTACGCGGAAGCAAGGAAAGGGAAGGATTCGAAGATGGATTCGATCTCCGTATCCGGTAGAGAGAGGAAGGCGGCGGTGTTCGTTTTTTGGAAAGCGTCGGAGGAAGGAGAAGGAAAGGGGAAGGTGTCGCTGACCGGTGGGACCGGCTCGTCAGCGGCTCGGTGCGAAAGAAGGCCGCGCGCGCGATGACGGGCCGGCTGGCCGCGGCTGGGCTCGGCCCAAGCGGGAGCGGGCGCGGAAGTGAGCGGGCCGCGCGCGGGAAGGGCAGGCCGAGGCGTGGGCTGCGGTAGGAGAAAACGGCCCGAGAAGAAAAGAGATTCTTTTTTTTCTTTTTCTAATTTTTCAAAGCCAAATTTCAAATGATTTTCAAATCAAATTTGAATTTAATTTAAACCACTTAATACAAAACTTCAAATGCAGCAGCATGAATGCTCAATCATGTTTCTACCCTTATATTTGATTTTAAATTTATAAAAATTATTATTATCCTAAATTTGCATGCTCACAAAATTATACAAAAATCATATTTTCCTATTTTTCTTCTTTTCAAAATTTTAGGGTGTTACAATTCTACCCCCCTTAAGATGAATCTCGTCCCGAGATTCGGAAGATGATGACAAAAGAGATAGGGATAGTTCGTCTCTAGATTGTTATTTACTTCATCGTGTAGTTCCATCGTCTTGATAAGAATTCCGTCTTACTTTGCATACATGTAACTAATTCCAAGATTTTTGACAAATGCTCCAAACAATACTCTGGTATCTCCAATCACTAGGCACCTTTCCTATAATATGAATTTTCTTCCTTAAAATACTTATCTTCCAACAGAGCCTGACGAATCTCTTAGTCAGAAGGAATTTCTACTACCAACCTTCAAAACATTAATGATTCTGGTCAAGTTGCTCAAATTTGGAATACGATTCTTAATCCTTGGTGTCACCCGAACCTTCTTAGCATTATTCTCCATTGCTAAGGGCATCGGCTGCGACTTTTACTTCTCCAAGTAATAGCACTTTTCCAAGTCCTAATCCATTTCATTCCAACGAGGATATCACAAATTCAAGACCAACTTAGCGAAGATGTCCTGTAGATTCTTGTGACCCTCCTATATGTCACTTTTCTTCCAAAAGACAGTACTCCATAGTGGAAAACTCCAGATAACACGTTAGGTAATTCAACCCACACTTCCTTAGTTGACTTAATGAACAAGGTACTATATTTTTCTTCTTGCATAAGGACACATCCCACACCTTGATAAGGTGCATCATTGTAGATATGAAGCTCTTGTCTGGATCTGACAAAGCTAATACTTGGGTTTTACTTCAACCTTTTCTTAGACTCCTTCAAACATTTGCCTGAGGTCTCTTGATCTAAACGAACTTAAAAGCTTCTCCAAAGTTATTTGTTCCTCTGCTATGACTCCAGTAAACTCATGGTCCACTTTGCTATCCTTGGTGTACCTATCTTCTAATTGATCATTCTCGTCTCCCTCAGGTAAAAGTCGACCACCTTGATACTCAATTCTTTTCCCTGACGGTGTTGTTAAGAGCATTGTGCACCGAGTACCATGAATCACTCCTTTGTGTGCACAGAGCCATCCATTACCAAGAACCACGCAAATTTTAAGTGACTCCAACACAATGAGTGTTGCGGTGAATTTTTCCTTATTTATGACAAGACTGATATTCGGGCATATCTGATATGTCTGCATTTCTCCCACTGGGGTTTGAACTAGCAAAGGCCTCCTCATTGGACACTTCACCATCTTGCACGTCTCTACCATGTCGGCGGAAATGAAAGAATGCGAAGCACTAGGGTCAAATAAAGCAAAAACTTGTACTGAACTTACTTGAATATAACCTCCCACTACTTTGGTAACTCCATGAATTTTATCCATATCCACATTGCTCAGTCTTCCATTGACATAGTTTAGCTGCGCTTTGCTTCCTTGAGCAGGCTTCTTATGGGCTTTCCTTTTTCGCTTTCGTTGTTGTGGATTCTGACTTAGTTCACTCCCAACTTGCTCTTCAACATTGTTGTTTTGATAGTGCTCGGCTTCATCATACCCATAACATCCTTCAATAGCAGAAACATCAATCTTTTCCCACATATTAGTGAGAGACGTCATATAGGGCTCCTGAGTCATGAGATACTACACTTCCTATCATTAAGTGACCAATATCAGCAAAATGAGCAAGTATAGATGATCATAATCATGAACTATCCAAAAGGACAACTCTTGTCTCTATGGATCCAAAATTATCAACCTTGTTCACAGAACATTTTTGCTCAAGAGTGGCAACTCAATCATGGAGACTAACCAATACTTCCAACTAAAGAGTTCAATCTTAATAATCCTTCTTTACATTGGCTACCCCCCTTAAAATAAGAGACACTAAATAGGGTAGCTTGAACCTTCTTCTAGATGAGCTACTTAGCATAAAAGTGTTCTGACATCCCAATAATACTCTTGTGCATGGGTAAGAACAAGAAATCTGAAATTTCACACGAGCAGAAAATCAGCAGTGCAGTAAAACAGTTGTAACTCTCATTCTGTTAATCCAATGAAACTGTAGTTTACACCGATGGAAAACTTATAAAATTCTCTGCAACTTTCTTATAGAACACACTTCCAGATTCTGCAGCTAACTTGACCGAAAACAACACATAACAGATTCTGTTCCAGGTTTCAGACAGCACAGTTGCATCGTCTTGTGATTTTTGTATCTCCCAATCCAAAATAGCTATGAGGGTAGTTCTTGCATTTAGAGAGAGATGTTGAAGTCCACTCTTGTCCAGAATTCTCTCATGATTTTTGGTCTTTCAAGAACAAAGATATAAGTTGATAAAGACAGGCTGCTCTGAAAGACTAGATATAGAAAGCAGGAGATAACCAAAACCCAGCTATTTATTTCATTAATCCTTATACCTTATACATATAAACTAAATGAAATCATGGTCAAAACCCACGAGATCATTCCACTCATTACAAAATTCCAACTCAAGCATAAACATAAGCACAAAACAACTAAACACTTAAATGTTCATTAGCCACACATTAAGACAACTCAACTTGGCTACTAACGGTTTTATTACACGGGACATAACTCCTATTCCTTAAATATGGTGTGATTGTAGCAGTATCCAGAGTAGATAACGTCTCTTACATTCCTTATTGCTTTATATGGACATCTGAATCTCTGCATCTACCATTCTTATAACTCATACCTTAAGATGAGTCAACCTGGCATCCCTCAGGTATAGATTTAATACCCTCATACTTAATTCTTTCTCCTGAAAGTGTAGTTAGAAACACTGAACATTGGGCATACTCAATCACTCCTTTACAAGTAGATAACCAGTCTATTCCAAGGATAACATCAATGCCCATTAATTCCAAAACAATGAGGTTTACCTTAAAATTTACCCCCTTTATGTCCAGACTAACTTTTGGGCATACGCGGTCTGCCTTTATTTCACCTCTTGGAGTTTCAACCATAACTGTTTTTCCCTTTGGAAGCATAAGTATGTTATGATCTTTTGCATATTGTCTAGATATGAACGAATGTGAGGCACTGGGGTCAAACAAAACCTTGACATTTCCTGAACTTACTGGAATTGATCCAAACACGACCTCCTTAGCTCCGGGAATGGTGGAAATATCCACATGTTTTAACCTTCCATGATTGTAATTTCTCTTTAATTTATTTCTCTGCACATGCTCCTTTTGGACATCCTGTCCTGGGTCTTGCTGTTGTAGATTCTTCTGTGGGCAACATTTGATATAATGTCCTTCCTGCTGGCAATGATAACACTTTCTCTTAGCTGGATCTTTTGTGATGTCATACTCTACGGAACTGTTGTTTGGTATGTTGCTATCTTGCTGGCCATAAAAGTTCACCTTCGTCCCTTTGGCTTGTTTCTTAGCTTGTTTGGCCTTTCGGGGTTGATACTCCTTATAGGTAATTGTCCATCCATCTATGACTACTTCATGGGGAGTAGTTTTAGCGGGAGGGACTTCTAACTCTTCAGGGTTTGGATTTGTTTGACAGGGGATCAGGGCTGCATGTGACAATGTAGTATAACTCGCTTGCTCATTGCTTTCCACTAGTGGTTCTAATGAGATTACCTTTCTCTTCTTGTCCATGTTGTTCTCAAAATTTGGATCCACCTTGACTTTCCCCTTATTAGACTCATTTCGAAGACAGGGAAAACCATAATGCTTACAGCAGTGATATTGTTCCTGCTCTCCAAATGTCTTATTATCAACATCTTTATTGGATTTCATATTCTTCCAAACTTTTGCTACTTGTCTCTTCTCTGGTCCCTTTGGTATGTTGGTTTGACCTTGTGGCAAGCACTGTTGAAAACTCCTAGGTTGAGTCATTCCTTCTGGTGCTTGTTGTTGCATAGCTACAAACTTCTCCTTGTTGAATGCAGTCAAGGACAACATAGCTTGGTCCTCCTGATCTCTGATGTTGGCAGTTATCTCGTCACGTTCCATCTATATAGACAAAGATAGAGGATTGAGAATAGAGACAAAGTTTTCATAACAAACAGAGGTTGAAGTGAGCATAAGTTTTAGCAAATAGCAAGGTTGGAGAGAAAACAAGAACTAAGAAAGATAAAAGCATGCTAAAACGTCCAGTTCTAACTAGGCTTGCGTCCTACAGTCAGCATTGCTCTGATACCAATCTGTCACACCCGGTTTTAAGGACAAAACCAGACATACACCATATGTGAAATAAAGAAGACAAATCTCACATATAGCCACAGATAAGTGGAATATCAAAAGACAAATGCTTAATATACATAACACAATAGTATAAAATATACCTTAAAGAGTAACACAGCGGAAAGACAACTCCGAACACCGGGTGCAACCTTCACTCCAGGATCAAACTAACTGGTTGATCACAAGCCTAACAATTCCAGAATCTAACAGTCTGGTACCCTTCCTGAGATGTGGGAAATAGCAAGAGTGAGTCCATGTCGAACTCAACAAATATAACATGGGGTTCATGAAGCTCAAAAAGTTTGACACAGGTTTACCGCGATAGCTTTTATTAAGTCATCTTTTAGCAATTGAGTAGCAACAAGTTTAACATAAGCCCAAATAACCTCATGATCATGTAAACAAGAATAATGTATAGCAAGAAACAATAATCATTAATGAGCATCAATATCATCAGTATTATCATTATCATCAGTGTTCATCATTTATTCTGTAAGGGTCCAAGGCCACTCGTGACCGTGAGCACGGCTGTTATAACAGTTTTACACTCTGCAGAGGTTGTACACTTTCACTGTGAGTCGTGATTTACCCTTTCGCCCGAGGTAGCTAATCTCTTGACCCACTTCCAAGGAAGGTCGGCAGGGTTCACTATGAAGTCTTTCAAAGGTTCGTCTAACAAGTTAGGGCCATTAGATTTCACTCGGCAAACAGATGTAGAGCCCCCCTTCCTGATGGCACAATAACACGCAGCCTATACACATGAGGATAGAGGCCGCACTATACCCGATTCGTCAAGCCGTTCTTACGCCATGAAGGAATACCTCTAACAAGCTAGAAAAGGTCCTCATACTTGACTAAAGCCAGAGCCATATAGCCCCCACAGTTGTACTGTAAGTCCCGGATGTTCGCTTACAGATAAGTCCTTAAGGAGAGAAACTAGAGCACCAAAAATACCCCATGCTCTAGCCCTCTTGAGCCATATTGCTTTAAAGCATCATTTAAACGTTTATTGCATATATCATTAGTCAAGTTACAGATCATGGTTATTTATCTTGAGCACTAGCATAAATACTACCCAATGCAATGTCCCATGGTTGTCAAGGTACAAGATACAAAAGCTAGGATATCCTTAATGGTAACAAGGTAGACACATGCATATGAATTAAATATATTAAAGATGAATAGGAAACAAGGATAATCCCATGCTATACTTGCCTTAAATCAAGATCCTTCCTCTGATCCAAATCTTCAATTAATAGCTTCTTGAATCTCCACGTAAATCTCACCGACTGGACTTGATCAATAAATCACCACACACACATCAAGCAATCATACACGAACCAAACAATGAATCTAAATTAGAACAGTACACCAAACATATGAAACAATATGTGAAAAGGTTTTAAAGATGTTCTACGCATTGCTACGAACACACAGACGCGAAAAGCACACTAATCAGAGCTACGGTTGAAAAGATACATCTACCGAAAGATTTGCTCATAGAAGAAAATATAAAACTATTAGTTTCATGAGTTTTAATTATATAATAACATATATAAAATATTTTATAAATGCTATATACGGAATTAAGTCAAATTTAGATTCAAATTATGAAACTAAAGTAAAACAAATCATATTTTATTTACAAAACCCAGTTGCATAATTATTAATCAAGATATGATTTAAACCATAAAATTTCAGAATTAGTAATATGGTAAACACTGTCACTAACGCGTAGATCTCGTTGCTATGAATCTAACGCAACTCGAATGAGCTAAAACGGATCTAAAACGTAGAAGATATGATTTAAACAAGATCTACTTTATTAAAGTAATAGATTAAATCTCACATCGGAACTTAAAGATAGAAAACCTAACCAACAGTAACACTAACAGTATAACAAGTTTGTAAAACTCTTCTACACGTTACTACGATCACATAGATATAAAGATCACGAAATTTGGATTTAAAACGTAAAAATTATGAATTTTCTAAGATTTCCTATAGATAAATAATTACTTTAATATAAACTCAAAAATAATGTCACACCCGGTTTTCTAAAGAACAAAACCAGGCTAATCATATGTGTGCCCAGGAAGTCCACACATATGTCAGAATGAAAAAAATATCAGAAACAATGTTATTATATAACGTATACATAGCTATATTAACACTTACATCAGAGTGTCGCGGAACGGTCACTAATCTTTTCTTCAGGCTCCAACATCACAGGGACGGCTGACTGGGGGTTCCATATGCCAAACACTTCTGAAAAACTTCTGGAAACTCCACTACACTTTTATCCTTCTTCTAAGCAACACCTCACTACACACTAGAGTGTGAGGAAATAGCAAGAGTGAGTCCATGTCGAACTCAACAAATATAACACGGGGTTCATGAGGCTCAAAGGCATAACATAGGTTTATCAGCATGTAGCTTTTATATAGCATTAATTCAGTATATCAATGATATCAAAGTGTCTCAATATAATCAATAAACATATGATCCATGTGAAATGATTAACGAATAGCAAAAACATATTCATTATTAATGATCCACTATTCCATAAGGGTCCAAGGCCACTCGTGACCGTGAGCACGGCTGTTATAACAGTTTTACACTCTGCAGAGGTTGTACACTTTCACTGTGAGTCGTGATTTACCCTTTCGCCCGAGGTGATCAGCCTCTTGACCCACTACCAAGGAAGGTCGGCAGGGTTCACTATGAAGTCTTTCAAAGGTTCGTCTAACAAGTTAGGGCCATTAGATTTCACTCGGCAAACAGATGTAGAGCCCTCCTTCCTGATGGCACAATAACACGCAGCCTATACACATGAGGACAGAGGCCGCACTATACCCGATTCGTCAAGCCATTCTTACGCCATAAAGGAATACCTCTAACAAGCTAGAAAAGGTCCTTCTATATGACTAAAGCCAGAGCCATTTTAGCCCTCACAGTTGTACTGTAAATCCCGGATTTTCGCTTATAGATGAGTCCTTATGGAGAGTAACAAGAGCACCAAAGTAACCCCATGCTCTAGTACCCTTAAACAGTAATAAAAATCATCTTTTAATGTTTATTGCATATTCCATTAGTCAAATTACATGATCATAGTTCATGTTAAGCACTAGCCATACTAATCCATGCAATATAATAGGTATCAAGGAATAAGATCAACACTAAGTCATCCTTAACAAAGGAATATATGCATAATGATATTATTTGCTTATTGTGAATAGGACAACAAGGATAATCCCATGCTATACTTGCCTTAGAACTTCTTTATGCCAAAAGCAACTTGCTCTGAAAAACTCAACTTAATCTTTCATTTGCAACTTCTGGCACTCAGCTTCTGGTCTTCATCTTCGGATCTTCGACGCTCACGGATAGTCTTTCTTCTACTCGTAGCAACCAAGTACAGTAAACAAACAACAAACACAACTAAGAACATGCATCAAACAAAAGAAACGCTTTAAAAGAGAACGCATTAAAGGACACGGTACGTTGCTACAGTCACGAAAACGCAAGAACGACGGATAACGGAGCTACCATTAAAGAGAACACGTAACTATCGAGACTATTACAACGTAACGTAGAAGACCGACTATAAACTTAATACATTTTAGTTATTGAAATAAGGTGATAAACATTCTGAAGAAATATTCTAAAATTAGATTAATGAATTGAATTACAAAGCTAGGTTTAACCCGGTCATATTTTACTTATATATATATTTTATAGTATTCAAGTCATCTAAATATTTATAGTTTAGATAACACAAAACATGAGAGAAAACTAATCGAACTACTTTATGTTTCAAGATTGCCCAAGAAAGTCATCATAAATGAAAAGATATTAATGTTGACATTCACCATATTAACATTTAATATTATTTAAGTCACTTAAGCACATATGATTTAGTAAGCACAGTACGCATGATAACAACAAATCGCTCCATCATGTTTCGTGATTAGCTTAAGCAAGTTGTAATTAAAATAAAATATTTAAGTTGTTATTTATCAAGTTAGCATTTTATTTACAAGATGTCGAGATTATAAATCTAAGTTGCTTTTAATAGATTAAAGACAATAAATACACATCAACAAAATTGCATTTGACATGGCTTTATATGAATCATGCTTAAACTAGGCAAATTACAACTAATCAAATCATTATATGTTTCTTACATAAACTAAACAAGTTAAAATTAATCAATACCCACTAATGTTGGTGTTAATCAAGTTAACATCTATATTATAAAAGAACGGAGATAAACCCTATATTACTGTTAAGTATAAATATGGTTGCATAAGCATTAATTAATTTAATATTTAACCCATAAAATTTTAGAGGTGTGAAATATGCAGAACGTTGCTACTAACATGAAGTTTACATAGGCACGATCGCAACGCAACGAGTTAACCCTACGTTGCTTTTAAATTTAAAACAGCATGACACAAGCATTAGTTATTCTAATTAAATATTTATCAATTATATAACCTAACACATATACAAGCACTAACCGAACCATCTCATGTTTTATATTTAAACTAAACAAATTATAACCAAAAATCAGTTAATATTAATCAAGTTAAACATAAATTGCTTTTTAATTAATTAAAGAGAGCACTTAATAAACTAAACATTAATCAAATTTATTATATTCATAAACACGGGACATGAAAAACAGCGTTGCTAACATATCGCTTACATCGCCATGACCACAAAGCAACCAAAACGGAATTATAATTTTATATTGCTTGTAATTATAAAATCAGGTGCATATATTAATTAACTAATTTAATATTCAACTATATATAGAAAAACATGTGACACGAAAAGTATTAATACTACTGCGTAGAGCACGATGACGCGAACCTAACGCGACTTGAACGACTCGAATCGGACGTAAAACATAAATGATATGACCTAAATAAGATTATATGTATACGTATTTCTATTGTATTTCGGGATTTATTTTTCTAAAGGAAAACGGCCACAAAACCTCCATGACGTCATGCAATAGTCATCAAGCTAGCAGATGAAAACTGAGCGTGGGCACTTGAGTTTCCTAGGACAGCTGCGCGCAATGATGCAAGATTCTTGTCACCTGGATCTTTTGCTGCTGCCTCTCCAATGTCGCGGCGAGGAGGGAGTATAGGAGAGGCGCAGTGTCACTGCCGCATCGAGACAGGAAGATGAGGACGGGGTACGCCCTTTAGTCAACGGCGCACGACTCACAAATCAACGGTGGAGCGACGAAGGCGCGTCCTCTGGTCTCGGCGGTCTTTCTCCTCGTCAGCGCTCCGTCTGCCGCGGATCGGGGCGTGTGCGTGATTGGAGGCGACGACGGCAGCGTGGCCCTGGCGACAGCGTACAGGGGCTGGCGGCGCCGTGGGATTAGGTGCGCCCTCACCTGTACTGCCAGAACCTTTATATCTCAAATCCTCTCATTCTCCCAGAATCTCTGGTGTAGGGCGGGCGGCTGCTTCGTAGGTGGGGAAAAAGGAGGACAGCGCACCGAGGGCTCGAGTATATAACTCAGGGGTGCTTCAAGGAAGGAAAGGGATGATCCTGTTCGGATACGGCTTGGAGGAAAAAGGAAGGCGGCGGCTGCTCTTTCCATCGCAAGGAATATGATGGAGACGATAGCTGGCTCGTCGAGTCCATCCAGCAGAGAATAGGCAAATAGCCACGACTGGGCTTGCTATTTGGCTGCTGGGCTGCTCGTGCAACTGCACAAAAGAAAAAAAAACAGCTGGCGCTGGCACGTATTGCACTTGCATGCACGTATACATATACATATATATATATATATATTTAAGATTGCGGCGAGAGGTGGAGAGAGCTACGAGCGGCGGCTCGCGATAAGGGTTGTACTTCTGAAACCAGGGCGTCGAGGGCTACGCCGGCATATATATAGTTGTAGGGTTTGGAAACTTTTCGGAATTTCTTAATTTCAGGATTATTTTAATTCCGCGAATAAAATAATTCTAGAAAATCTAAAATTATCTTTTTGGCCGTGAAAAATAGCCTAGAGCTCAGAAAAATCACGGGAAGAAATCCTGGAGACTCTTGGAGAGATAAGGAACTCAATGAAATAATTTTGAGCTCATGAAAAGATTGATGAACAGATCAAGGAAAAAGATTAAGCTCACGAAAAATTGAAATTTTAAATCCAGAAAATACCAAAAAGTTTTCCGGTGAGAAGTAAACGTCGTCCTATGATAATTTAGAAATAAAAGCACTCACCAACACCAAATACAAGCATCACACAAACACCACATTATCAAATTAATATGAAAAAGTTTAAAACCATAATTTTCTATATTTAAATTAGCAACAACTTAACTTATCTAATAAATTTATTCAGATTTTGAAATCATTTATTTTATTTAGTGTTTCCTATGCCCAACCCAAAATTAGAAATTTTGGGGTGTGACAATTCTACCCCACTTAACAAGAATCTCGTCCCGAGATTCGAAGAGACTAGGGAGAAAGATAAAACAGACCAATAAGATTGTTTTGAAACTTTTGACAAGTTCTGATATAAGCGTCAAGGATTATCAAAGGATAACAAAAGAACATTGGATTGATCGTTAAGATTGATTCAAGTTAATGGAAGAAGGTCAAAGGATTGAAGGTCGGCATAAGTGAAAAGGAAGATCAAGGAGATTGAAAAAATATATCAAGGTTGATCATCGAGTCTTCACTTTATAAGGTGTAAAAACAAGGGTGGAGATTAGCAAAAGATAAAGATAGATCTTATGGTACTCACAACTCCTCGATTCAAAATTTATGAGACATTCATGAAAAAGTGACAGACTAGCATTGGTTGAAGAAAGGTAAAGATTAGTTTTCCATTTCATCATTTGGGAAGACCAGTGGAAAGGATAAATTGATCTTCAAGTCTTTGTAGGTCCTTGAATCAGGATTTATAAGATGTAAGGACAAGGGTCAAAAGTTGTCAAATGTTGATAAGAAAAGTAAAGATTGATGGCAAGAAGATGAGACTAGTTAAGAGGCAAGGACTAGTAAAAGATGATATTATGATAGCCAAAAGATGACAAGAAAGATAAAGTCTGATCTTCAGTTCTTCGTACCTCGTCGCTTGAGATATTCAGGACTTGCTGTTGTTGATAGCAGATCCTACCCCACTTAACAAAGATCTTGTTCCACCTGGCAATGTCGTTAAAGGCAACACTTTCTCCAAGGTTTACTACTATTGATGAGTCCTTCATGTGTTGATCCTCCATTAAGATGAGATAAAGAAGATATCATGACAACCAAGGGTAGACATGGACGGTATAGGAAAAAGACAACAAGAATTATGATCGATTGGAAGATAAGTAGGATAGAAGATGACACTACCCCACTTAACATGGATCGAGCTACTCCTCAAGACTTATACCTTCCGAGACACCTTTGAAACATGAGAACAAGGATAACACAAAGGCATCACATCAAACAATACAAGCACACATTAGGCAAAACAATGCACCAATCACATCATCGGTACTACACGTGCTTCTTCAACAATGGTGGTCATCCTACATGGCAGATTATAGATGATGAAAAGGCCATCAAATTTTTGAACAAGGTAAGATCAGAAAACTTTTGGTAAAAACAACACAAATCAAAAACCAAGGGAGTAAGAAATAATAGCTCAAAGGAAGCTATCAAGGAAGGGATACAACAAGACAAGGAACAGGAAATAGTCAAAATTAATGAGTCAATGGATGAGAAAATAGTTTTATAGTAAAATAAGTTTTAGAATACGTCTAGAGCTATTTGGCATACGTCCTACAGTCAACACCGCTCTGATACCACTCTGTCACACCCGGTTTTCTAAAGAACAAAACCAGGCTAATCATATGTGTGCCCAGGAAGTCCACACATATGTCAGAATGAAAAAAATATCAGAAACAATGTTATTATATAACGTATACATAGCTATATTAACACTTACATCAGAGTGTCGCGGAACGGTCACTAATCTTTTCTTCAGGCTCCAACATCACAGGGACGGCTGACTGGGGGTTCCATATGCCAAACACTTCTGAAAAACTTCTGGAAACTCCACTACACTTTTATCCTTCTTCTAAGCAACACCTCACTACACACTAGAGTGTGAGGAAATAGCAAGAGTGAGTCCATGTCGAACTCAACAAATATAACACGGGGTTCATGAGGCTCAAAGGCATAACATAGGTTTATCAGCATGTAGCTTTTATATAGCATTAATTCAGTATATCAATGATATCAAAGTGTCTCAATATAATCAATAAACATATGATCCATGTGAAATGATTAACGAATAGCAAAAACATATTCATTATTAATGATCCACTATTCCATAAGGGTCCAAGGCCACTCGTGACCGTGAGCACGGCTGTTATAACAGTTTTACACTCTGCAGAGGTTGTACACTTTCACTGTGAGTCGTGATTTACCCTTTCGCCCGAGGTGATCAGCCTCTTGACCCACTACCAAGGAAGGTCGGCAGGGTTCACTATGAAGTCTTTCAAAGGTTCGTCTAACAAGTTAGGGCCATTAGATTTCACTCGGCAAACAGATGTAGAGCCCTCCTTCCTGATGGCACAATAACACGCAGCCTATACACATGAGGACAGAGGCCGCACTATACCCGATTCGTCAAGCCATTCTTACGCCATAAAGGAATACCTCTAACAAGCTAGAAAAGGTCCTTCTATATGACTAAAGCCAGAGCCATTTTAGCCCTCACAGTTGTACTGTAAATCCCGGATTTTCGCTTATAGATGAGTCCTTATGGAGAGTAACAAGAGCACCAAAGTAACCCCATGCTCTAGTACCCTTAAACAGTAATAAAAATCATCTTTTAATGTTTATTACATATTCCATTAGTCAAATTACATGATCATAGTTCATGTTAAGCACTAGCCATACTAATCCATGCAATATAATAGGTATCAAGGAATAAGATCAACACTAAGTCATCCTTAACAAAGGAATATATGCATAATGATATTATTTGCTTATTGTGAATAGGACAACAAGGATAATCCCATGCTATACTTGCCTTAGAACTTCTTTATGCCAAAAGCAACTTGCTCTGAAAAACTCAACTTAATCTTTCATTTGCAACTTCTAGCACTCAGCTTCTGGTCTTCATCTTCGGATCTTCGACGCTCACGGATAGTCTTTCTTCTACTCGTAGCAACCAAGTACAGTAAACAAACAACAAACACAACTAAGAACATGCATCAAACAAAAGAAACGCTTTAAAAGAGAACGCATTAAAGGACACGGTACGTTGCTACAGTCACGAAAACGCAAGAACGACGGATAACGGAGCTACCATTAAAGAGAACACGTAACTATCGAGACTATTACAACGTAACGTAGAAGACCGACTATAAACTTAATACATTTTAGTTATTGAAATAAGGTGATAAACATTCTGAAGAAATATTCTAAAATTAGATTAATGAATTGAATTACAAAGCTAGGTTTAACCCGGTCATATTTTACTTATATATATATTTTATAGTATTCAAGTCATCTAAATATTTATAGTTTAGATAACACAAAACATGAGAGAAAACTAATCGAACTACTTTATGTTTCAAGATTGCCCAAGAAAGTCATCATAAATGAAAAGATATTAATGTTGACATTCACCATATTAACATTTAATATTATTTAAGTCACTTAAGCACATATGATTTAGTAAGCACAGTACGCATGATAACAACAAATCGCTCCATCATGTTTCGTGATTAGCTTAAGCAAGTTGTAATTAAAATAAAATATTTAAGTTGTTATTTATCAAGTTAGCATTTTATTTACAAGATGTCGAGATTATAAATCTAAGTTGCTTTTAATAGATTAAAGACAATAAATACACATCAACAAAATTGCATTTGACATGGCTTTATATGAATCATGCTTAAACTAGGCAAATTACAACTAATCAAATCATTATATGTTTCTTACATAAACTAAACAAGTTAAAATTAATCAATACCCACTAATGTTGGTGTTAATCAAGTTAACATCTATATTATAAAAGAACGGAGATAAACCCTATATTACTGTTAAGTATAAATATGGTTGCATAAGCATTAATTAATTTAATATTTAACCCATAAAATTTTAGAGGTGTGAAATATGCAGAACGTTGCTACTAACATGAAGTTTACATAGGCACGATCGCAACGCAACGAGTTAACCCTACGTTGCTTTTAAATTTAAAACAGCATGACACAAGCATTAGTTATTCTAATTAAATATTTATCAATTATATAACCTAACACATATACAAGCACTAACCGAACCATCTCATGTTTTATATTTAAACTAAACAAATTATAACCAAAAATCAGTTAATATTAATCAAGTTAAACATAAATTGCTTTTTAATTAATTAAAGAGAGCACTTAATAAACTAAACATTAATCAAATTTATTATATTCATAAACACGGGACATGAAAAACAGCGTTGCTAACATATCGCTTACATCGCCATGACCACAAAGCAACCAAAACGGAATTATAATTTTATATTGCTTGTAATTATAAAATCAGGTGCATATATTAATTAACTAATTTAATATTCAACTATATATAGAAAAACATGTGACACGAAAAGTATTAATACTACTGCTTAGAGCACGATGACGCGAACCTAACGCGACTTGAACGACTCGAATCGGACGTAAAACATAAATGATATGACCTAAATAAGATTATATGTATACGTATTTCTATTGTATTTCGGGATTTATTTTTCTAAAGGAAAACGGCCACAAAACCTCCATGACGTCATGCAATAGTCATCAAGCTAGCAGATGAAAACTGAGCGTGGGCACTTGAGTTTCCTAGGACAGCTGCGCGCAATGATGCAAGATTCTTGTCACCTGGATCTTTTGCTGCTGCCTCTCCAATGTCGCGGCGAGGAGGGAGTATAGGAGAGGCGCAGTGTCACTGCCGCATCGAGACAGGAAGATGAGGACGGGGTACGCCCTTTAGTCAACGGCGCACGACTCACAAATCAACGGTGGAGCGACGAAGGCGCGTCCTCTGGTCTCGGCGGTCTTTCTCCTCGTCAGCGCTCCGTCTGCCGCGGATCGGGGCGTGTGCGTGATTGGAGGCGACGACGGCAGCGTGGCCCTGGCGACAGCGTACAGGGGCTGGCGGCGCCGTGGGATTAGGTGCGCCCTCACCTGTACTGCCAGAACCTTTATATCTCAAATCCTCTCATTCTCCCAGAATCTCTGGTGTAGGGCGGGCGGCTGCTTCGTAGGTGGGGAAAAAGGAGGACAGCGCACCGAGGGCTCGAGTATATAACTCAGGGGTGCTTCAAGGAAGGAAAGGGATGATCCTGTTCGGATACGGCTTGGAGGAAAAAGGAAGGCGGCGGCTGCTCTTTCCATCGCAAGGAATATGATGGAGACGATAGCTGGCTCGTCGAGTCCATCCAGCAGAGAATAGGCAAATAGCCACGACTGGGCTTGCTATTTGGCTGCTGGGCTGCTCGTGCAACTGCACAAAAGAAAAAAAAAACAGCTGGCGCTGGCACGTATTGCACTTGCATGCACGTATACATATACATATATATATATATATATATTTAAGATTGCGGCGAGAGGTGGAGAGAGCTACGAGCGGCGGCTCGCGATAAGGGTTGTACTTCTGAAACCAGGGCGTCGAGGGCTACGCCGGCATATATATAGTTGTAGGGTTTGGAAACTTTTCGGAATTTCTTAATTTCAGGATTATTTTAATTCCGCGAATAAAATAATTCTAGAAAATCTAAAATTATCTTTTTGGCCGTGAAAAATAGCCTAGAGCTCAGAAAAATCACGGGAAGAAATCCTGGAGACTCTTGGAGAGATAAGGAACTCAATGAAATAATTTTGAGCTCATGAAAAGATTGATGAACAGATCAAGGAAAAAGATTAAGCTCACGAAAAATTGAAATTTTAAATCCAGAAAATACCAAAAAGTTTTCCGGTGAGAAGTAAACGTCGTCCTATGATAATTTAGAAATAAAAGCACTCACCAACACCAAATACAAGCATCACACAAACACCACATTATCAAATTAATATGAAAAAGTTTAAAACCATAATTTTCTATATTTAAATTAGCAACAACTTAACTTATCTAATAAATTTATTCAGATTTTGAAATCATTTATTTTATTTAGTGTTTCCTATGCCCAACCCAAAATTAGAAATTTTGGGGTGTGACAATTCTACCCCACTTAACAAGAATCTCGTCCCGAGATTCGAAGAGACTAGGGAGAAAGATAAAACAGACCAATAAGATTGTTTTGAAACTTTTGACAAGTTCTGATATAAGCGTCAAGGATTATCAAAGGATAACAAAAGAACATTGGATTGATCGTTAAGATTGATTCAAGTTAATGGAAGAAGGTCAAAGGATTGAAGGTCGGCATAAGTGAAAAGGAAGATCAAGGAGATTGAAAAAATATATCAAGGTTGATCATCGAGTCTTCACTTTATAAGGTGTAAAAACAAGGGTGGAGATTAGCAAAAGATAAAGATAGATCTTATGGTACTCACAACTCCTCGATTCAAAATTTATGAGACATTCATGAAAAAGTGACAGACTAGCATTGGTTGAAGAAAGGTAAAGATTAGTTTTCCATTTCATCATTTGGGAAGACCAGTGGAAAGGATAAATTGATCTTCAAGTCTTTGTAGGTCCTTGAATCAGGATTTATAAGATGTAAGGACAAGGGTCAAAAGTTGTCAAATGTTGATAAGAAAAGTAAAGATTGATGGCAAGAAGATGAGACTAGTTAAGAGGCAAGGACTAGTAAAAGATGATATTATGATAGCCAAAAGATGACAAGAAAGATAAAGTCTGATCTTCAGTTCTTCGTACCTCGTCGCTTGAGATATTCAGGACTTGCTGTTGTTGATAGCAGATCCTACCCCACTTAACAAAGATCTTGTTCCACCTGGCAATGTCGTTAAAGGCAACACTTTCTCCAAGGTTTACTACTATTGATGAGTCCTTCATGTGTTGATCCTCCATTAAGATGAGATAAAGAAGATATCATGACAACCAAGGGTAGACATGGACGGTATAGGAAAAAGACAACAAGAATTATGATCGATTGGAAGATAAGTAGGATAGAAGATGACACTACCCCACTTAACATGGATCGAGCTACTCCTCAAGACTTATACCTTCCGAGACACCTTTGAAACATGAGAACAAGGATAACACAAAGGCATCACATCAAACAATACAAGCACACATTAGGCAAAACAATGCACCAATCACATCATCGGTACTACACGTGCTTCTTCAACAATGGTGGTCATCCTACATGGCAGATTATAGATGATGAAAAGGCCATCAAATTTTTGAACAAGGTAAGATCAGAAAACTTTTGGTAAAAACAACACAAATCAAAAACCAAGGGAGTAAGAAATAATAGCTCAAAGGAAGCTATCAAGGAAGGGATACAACAAGACAAGGAACAGGAAATAGTCAAAATTAATGAGTCAATGGATGAGAAAATAGTTTTATAGTAAAATAAGTTTTAGAATACGTCTAGAGCTATTTGGCATACGTCCTACAGTCAACACCGCTCTGATACCACTCTGTCACACCCGGTTTTCTAAAGAACAAAACCAGGCTAATCATATGTGTGCCCAGGAAGTCCACACATATGTCAGAATGAAAAAAATATCAGAAACAATGTTATTATATAACGTATACATAGCTATATTAACACTTACATCAGAGTGTCGCGGAACGGTCACTAATCTTTTCTTCAGGCTCCAACATCACAGGGACGGCTGACTGGGGGTTCCATATGCCAAACACTTCTGAAAAACTTCTGGAAACTCCACTACACTTTTATCCTTCTTCTAAGCAACACCTCACTACACACTAGAGTGTGAGGAAATAGCAAGAGTGAGTCCATGTCGAACTCAACAAATATAACACGGGGTTCATGAGGCTCAAAGGCATAACATAGGTTTATCAGCATGTAGCTTTTATATAGCATTAATTCAGTATATCAATGATATCAAAGTGTCTCAATATAATCAATAAACATATGATCCATGTGAAATGATTAACGAATAGCAAAAACATATTCATTATTAATGATCCACTATTCCATAAGGGTCCAAGGCCACTCGTGACCGTGAGCACGGCTGTTATAACAGTTTTACACTCTGCAGAGGTTGTACACTTTCACTGTGAGTCGTGATTTACCCTTTCGCCCGAGGTGATCAGCCTCTTGACCCACTACCAAGGAAGGTCGGCAGGGTTCACTATGAAGTCTTTCAAAGGTTCGTCTAACAAGTTAGGGCCATTAGATTTCACTCGGCAAACAGATGTAGAGCCCTCCTTCCTGATGGCACAATAACACGCAGCCTATACACATGAGGACAGAGGCCGCACTATACCCGATTCGTCAAGCCATTCTTACGCCATAAAGGAATACCTCTAACAAGCTAGAAAAGGTCCTTCTATATGACTAAAGCCAGAGCCATTTTAGCCCTCACAGTTGTACTGTAAATCCCGGATTTTCGCTTATAGATGAGTCCTTATGGAGAGTAACAAGAGCACCAAAGTAACCCCATGCTCTAGTACCCTTAAACAGTAATAAAAATCATCTTTTAATGTTTATTGCATATTCCATTAGTCAAATTACATGATCATAGTTCATGTTAAGCACTAGCCATACTAATCCATGCAATATAATAGGTATCAAGGAATAAGATCAACACTAAGTCATCCTTAACAAAGGAATATATGCATAATGATATTATTTGCTTATTGTGAATAGGACAACAAGGATAATCCCATGCTATACTTGCCTTAGAACTTCTTTATGCCAAAAGCAACTTGCTCTGAAAAACTCAACTTAATCTTTCATTTGCAACTTCTGGCACTCAGCTTCTGGTCTTCATCTTCGGATCTTCGACGCTCACGGATAGTCTTTCTTCTACTCGTAGCAACCAAGTACAGTAAACAAACAACAAACACAACTAAGAACATGCATCAAACAAAAGAAACGCTTTAAAAGAGAACGCATTAAAGGACACGGTACGTTGCTACAGTCACGAAAACGCAAGAACGACGGATAACGGAGCTACCATTAAAGAGAACACGTAACTATCGAGACTATTACAACGTAACGTAGAAGACCGACTATAAACTTAATACATTTTAGTTATTGAAATAAGGTGATAAACATTCTGAAGAAATATTCTAAAATTAGATTAATGAATTGAATTACAAAGCTAGGTTTAACCCGGTCATATTTTACTTATATATATATTTTATAGTATTCAAGTCATCTAAATATTTATAGTTTAGATAACACAAAACATGAGAGAAAACTAATCGAACTACTTTATGTTTCAAGATTGCCCAAGAAAGTCATCATAAATGAAAAGATATTAATGTTGACATTCACCATATTAACATTTAATATTATTTAAGTCACTTAAGCACATATGATTTAGTAAGCACAGTACGCATGATAACAACAAATCGCTCCATCATGTTTCGTGATTAGCTTAAGCAAGTTGTAATTAAAATAAAATATTTAAGTTGTTATTTATCAAGTTAGCATTTTATTTACAAGATGTCGAGATTATAAATCTAAGTTGCTTTTAATAGATTAAAGACAATAAATACACATCAACAAAATTGCATTTGACATGGCTTTATATGAATCATGCTTAAACTAGGCAAATTACAACTAATCAAATCATTATATGTTTCTTACATAAACTAAACAAGTTAAAATTAATCAATACCCACTAATGTTGGTGTTAATCAAGTTAACATCTATATTATAAAAGAACGGAGATAAACCCTATATTACTGTTAAGTATAAATATGGTTGCATAAGCATTAATTAATTTAATATTTAACCCATAAAATTTTAGAGGTGTGAAATATGCAGAACGTTGCTACTAACATGAAGTTTACATAGGCACGATCGCAACGCAACGAGTTAACCCTACGTTGCTTTTAAATTTAAAACAGCATGACACAAGCATTAGTTATTCTAATTAAATATTTATCAATTATATAACCTAACACATATACAAGCACTAACCGAACCATCTCATGTTTTATATTTAAACTAAACAAATTATAACCAAAAATCAGTTAATATTAATCAAGTTAAACATAAATTGCTTTTTAATTAATTAAAGAGAGCACTTAATAAACTAAACATTAATCAAATTTATTATATTCATAAACACGGGACATGAAAAACAGCGTTGCTAACATATCGCTTACATCGCCATGACCACAAAGCAACCAAAACGGAATTATAATTTTATATTGCTTGTAATTATAAAATCAGGTGCATATATTAATTAACTAATTTAATATTCAACTATATATAGAAAAACATGTGACACGAAAAGTATTAATACTACTGCTTAGAGCACGATGACGCGAACCTAACGCGACTTGAACGACTCGAATCGGACGTAAAACATAAATGATATGACCTAAATAAGATTATATGTATACGTATTTCTATTGTATTTCGGGATTTATTTTTCTAAAGGAAAACGGCCACAAAACCTCCATGACGTCATGCAATAGTCATCAAGCTAGCAGATGAAAACTGAGCGTGGGCACTTGAGTTTCCTAGGACAGCTGCGCGCAATGATGCAAGATTCTTGTCACCTGGATCTTTTGCTGCTGCCTCTCCAATGTCGCGGCGAGGAGGGAGTATAGGAGAGGCGCAGTGTCACTGCCGCATCGAGACAGGAAGATGAGGACGGGGTACGCCCTTTAGTCAACGGCGCACGACTCACAAATCAACGGTGGAGCGACGAAGGCGCGTCCTCTGGTCTCGGCGGTCTTTCTCCTCGTCAGCGCTCCGTCTGCCGCGGATCGGGGCGTGTGCGTGATTGGAGGCGACGACGGCAGCGTGGCCCTGGCGACAGCGTACAGGGGCTGGCGGCGCCGTGGGATTAGGTGCGCCCTCACCTGTACTGCCAGAACCTTTATATCTCAAATCCTCTCATTCTCCCAGAATCTCTGGTGTAGGGCGGGCGGCTGCTTCGTAGGTGGGGAAAAAGGAGGACAGCGCACCGAGGGCTCGAGTATATAACTCAGGGGTGCTTCAAGGAAGGAAAGGGATGATCCTGTTCGGATACGGCTTGGAGGAAAAAGGAAGGCGGCGGCTGCTCTTTCCATCGCAAGAAATATGATGGAGACGATAGCTGGCTCGTCGAGTCCATCCAGCAGAGAATAGGCAAATAGCCACGACTGGGCTTGCTATTTGGCTGCTGGGCTGCTCGTGCAACTGCACAAAAGAAAAAAAAAACAGCTGGCGCTGGCACGTATTGCACTTGCATGCACGTATACATATACATATATATATATATATATATTTAAGATTGCGGCGAGAGGTGGAGAGAGCTACGAGCGGCGGCTCGCGATAAGGGTTGTACTTCTGAAACCAGGGCGTCGAGGGCTACGCCGGCATATATATAGTTGTAGGGTTTGGAAACTTTTCGGAATTTCTTAATTTCAGGATTATTTTAATTCCGCGAATAAAATAATTCTAGAAAATCTAAAATTATCTTTTTGGCCGTGAAAAATAGCCTAGAGCTCAGAAAAATCACGGGAAGAAATCCTGGAGACTCTTGGAGAGATAAGGAACTCAATGAAATAATTTTGAGCTCATGAAAAGATTGATGAACAGATCAAGGAAAAAGATTAAGCTCACGAAAAATTGAAATTTTAAATCCAGAAAATACCAAAAAGTTTTCCGGTGAGAAGTAAACGTCGTCCTATGATAATTTAGAAATAAAAGCACTCACCAACACCAAATACAAGCATCACACAAACACCACATTATCAAATTAATATGAAAAAGTTTAAAACCATAATTTTCTATATTTAAATTAGCAACAACTTAACTTATCTAATAAATTTATTCAGATTTTGAAATCATTTATTTTATTTAGTGTTTCCTATGCCCAACCCAAAATTAGAAATTTTGGGGTGTGACAAATAAATTATCTCAAACCTACTGTACAGTTCTATAATCATGTAGAGCTCGCAAATACGAACCTAACACAATTTGAACGGGTCAAATCGGAGTTAAAACGGATAATTTATAACTAAAACAAACTCAGTGGCAAAACTGTAAATATCAGAAAACGTATTTTTCAATTACTGAGACGAAATACGCTTTCAACAGATCAAAACGTATTTTCGGAAGTTACGCGATCAAAATACACTTTACAGAAAAGAAAACGTAAACCGGGAATGCGCTTTGGACTGCGGGTTAAGAACTTAAAAACTTCAGGGGCTCTTTCGCAAATTTGTCGGCCGAACCGGTATCTTTAAATAACGGCCGTCCGATTTAAATTGAACGGTCCAGATCGGATCGGGGGAGGAGCCGGCGGCGCTCCGGTCGAAACAGGGCCGCGACAGCAGTCTCCGCGGCGGCGCCATGGCCGGAGATGGCTTCCTCGCGCTACAGAGCACGAGCTTACGAACGGAAAACACACGGAGATCGAGAAGCTCATGGAGAACTCACCCCGCGCGAAGACGGAACCGGAGGATGACCGGAAGGCGACGGCTAGCTCGCGGTGGCGGCTATGGCGGCGGTGGTGCTTGCGGTGGCGTGTAACACCCTAAAATTTTGAAAGAGATAAAAATAGGAAAATATGTTTTTTTATGTATTTTTGTGAGCATGCAAATTTAGAATAAGAATAATTTTATAAATTTAAAATCAAATATAAGGGTAGAAACATGATTGAGCATTCATGCTGCTGCATTTGGAGTTTTGTATTGAGTAGTTTAAATCAAATTCAAATTTGATTTGAAAATCATTTGAAAAATGGATTTGAAAAATTGGAAAAGAAAAAGAAAAGGAATTTACCTTCTTACCGGGCCGTATCTCTCCCGCAGCCCATCTTCTCGGCCTGCTAGCCGCGGCCCAGTTTTTTTTTCCCCCGCGCGCCCCCTTCGCCCGCATGGGCCGAGCCCGAGCCGCGGCCTGCGTCTCACCTTGAGTCGCTGACGCGTGGGTCCCACCGGTCAGTGACCCGTTCTCGCCTTCCTTTCTTCTTCCTCCGGCCGACGCCGCCTTCCCTCTCTCCCGATCCGATTTGGATCTTCGAATCTCGCCTTTTCCTTAGTTAGCGACCTCTCCGGACTATAAAAACGGGACCGTAGCCCCTCCCCGCTCCACATCCCACCCTAAACCGCAGCTATATCGCCTCGGGGCGGCTACATCCGAAGCACCGCCTCCACCGCCCGCCATATCAAGCCGCACGCCTCCCTCGCCTTGTTCTTGGCCTCAATCTTGCCGTGGGTAAGTTCGCCTTGAAGTTATCTACCGAACAGTACTCTTGCTTCGCGATTTCGTGCACCGTGGCGAGTTTTGGAGTTTTCCGGCCATGGCGCAGCCGCGCGAGTCGACGTCTCGGTGAAGTCCGGCCGGAGCGCCGCCTGTCTCCTCCCCCGATCGATCTGGACCGTCCGATCTAAAACCGACGGCTCATATTAGAAGATAACGGTTCGCTGGTGTTTTTGTTAAAGAGCCCCTGGAGTTTTCAATTATCTAACCCGCGGTCCAAAACGTAAAACGGAAAAATACGCTTTGATTAGTTGAAAACGTAATTCGTTTCGGAAAAAGAAAAATACGCTTTCTCATATTTACAGTTTTGCCACTCAGATTGTTTTAGCCGTAGAATCTTCGTTTTAACTCCGATTTGATCCATTCAAATTGCGTTAGATTCATATTTGAGAGCTCTATCTAATGATGCAACTGTACAGTAGGTTTGAATTAATTTATTTTTGAGTTTATATTAAAGTAATTATTTATCTATAGGAAATCTTAGAAAACTCATAACTTTTACGTTTTAAATCCAAATTTCGTGATCTTTATATCTATGTGATCGTAGTAACGTGTAGAAGAGTTTTACAAACTTTTTATACTGTTAGTGTTACTGTTGGTTAGGTTTTCTACCTTTAAGATTCGATGTTAGATTTAATCTATTACTTTAATAAAGTAGATCTTGTTTAAATCATACCTTCTACGTTTTAGATCCGTTTTAGTTCATTCGAGTTGCGTTAGATTCATAGCAACGAGATCTACGTGTTAGTGACAGTGTTTATCATATTACTAATCCTGAAATTTTATGGTTTAAATCATATCTTGATTAATAATTATGCAACTGGGTTTTGTAAATAAAATATGATTTATTTTACTTTAGTTTCATAATTTGAATCTAAATTTGACTTAATTCCGTATATAGTATTTATAAAATATCTTATATATGTTATTATATAATTAAAACTCATGAAGTTAAATAGTTTTATATTTTCTCCTATGAGCAAATTTTTCGGTAGATGTATCTTTTCAACCGTAGCTCTGATTAGTGTGCTTTTCGTGTCTGTGTGTTCGTAGCAATGCGTAGAACATCTTTAAAACCTTTTCACTTATTGTTTTATATGTTTGGTGTACTGTTCTAATTATTATTCATTGTTTGCTTCGTGTATGATTGCTCGATGTGTGTGTGATGATTTATTGATCAAGTCCAGTCGGTGAGATATACGTGGTTATCAAGAAGAAGAAGAAGAACGTTGAAGATTAAAGCTTACCGAAGGATCGGTGTTTAAGGCAAGTATAGCATGGGATCATCCTTGTTTCCTATTCACCTTTAATATACTTAATTCATGTGCATGTGTCTATCTTGTTACCCCTAAGGATATTCTAGCTTTTGTATCTTGTACCTTGACACCAGTGGGACATTGCATTGGGAAGTATTATGCTAGTGCTTAAGATAAATAACCATGATCTGTAACTTGACTAATGATATATGCAATAAACGTTTAAAAGATGCTTTATAGCAACATGGCTCAAGGGGGCTAGAGCATGGGGTATTTTTGGTGCTCTAGTTTCTCTCCATAAGGACTTATCTGTAAGCGAACATCCGGGACTTACAGTACAACTGTGAGGGCTATATGGCTCTGGCTTTAGCTCAGTATGAGGACTTTTTCTAGCTTGTTAGAGGTTACCCTTGTGGCGCAAATGGGGTAGAGCAGACTGTGGATCCCTGCGTGGTGTATCACACGGACTGACTCCGGAAACCTAGCGGCCCTAACTTGTTAGACGAACCTTTGAAAGGCTTCATAGTGATTCCTTGCCTGCTCACCTTGGAAGTGTTTTGGGAGTCGCGATCCCGGGCATATGGGTAATCATGACTCACAGTGAAAGTGTACAACCTCTGCAGAGTGTAAAACTGTTATAACAGCCGTGCTCACGGTCACGAGTGGCCTTGGACCCTTACAGAATAAATGATGAACACTGATGATATTGATGCTCACTAATGATTATTGTTTCTTGCTATACATTAATCTCGTTTACATGATCATGAGGTTATTTGGGTTTTTGGTAAACTTGTTGCTTCTCAAATGCTAAAAAGTTGACTCACTAAAAGCTATTGCAGTAAACCCGTGTCAAACTTTTGAGCCTCATGAACCCTATGATATATTTGCTGAGTTCGACATGGACTCACTCTTGCTATTTCCCACATCTCAGGAAGGGTACCAGACTGTTAGATTCTGGAATTGTTAGGCTTGTGATCAACCAGTTAGTTTGATCCTGGAGTGAGGTCTACACCCGGTGTTCGGAGTTGTCTTTCCGCTGTGTTGCTCATTAAGGTATATTTTATACTATTGTGTAATGTATATTAAGCATTTGTCTTTTGATATTACACTTATCTGTGGCTATATGTGAGATTTGTCTTCTTTATTTCACATATGGTGTATGTCTGGTTTTGTCCTTAAAACCGGGTGTGACAGATTGGTATCAGAGCAATGCTGACTGTAGGACGCAAGCCTAGTTAGAACTGGACGTTTAGCATGTTCTCATTGTTGCCTATTTCTTGCTTCTCTTTAACTTTGTAATTTTCTCAAAGTTATGCTTAATTCTATCCCCGTTCTCTTATAAAAACCTTGTCTCTATTTTGAACCTTTTCTCCTTGTCTATTAGACGACTCGTGACGAGAAGACTGTGGATTTCAGAGGTTAAGAGGACTGAATTGTGTCGTTCTTGCTCACTTTTGACAAGGAAACCATTAGCGATGCAAAACCAATTACTAGAAGAAATGGCTCAACATGGGAATTCTCAACGATGCTTATCTCAAGGTCAAGCCAACATATCCAAGGGGTTAGAGAAGATACAAGTAGCAGAAGTTTGGAAGAATATGAAATCCAATAAAGATGTTGATAATAAGGCATTTGGAGAGCAGGAACAATGTCATTGCTGTAAGCATTATGGTTTTCCCTGTCTTCGAAACAAGTCTAATAAGGGAAAAGTCAAGGTGGATCCAAATTTTGAGAACAACATGGATAAGAAGAGAAAGGCAATCTCATTAGAACCACTAGTGGAAAGCAATGAGCAAGCGAGTTCTACTACATTGTCACATGCAGCCCTGATCCCCTGTCAAACAAATCTAAACCCTAAAGAGTTAGAAGCCCCTCCCGCTAAAACTACTCCCCATGAAGTAGTCATAGATGGATGGACAATTACCTATAAAGAGTATCAACCCCGAAAGGCCAAACAAGCTAGGAAACAAGCCAAAGGGACGAAGGTGAACTTTTATGGCCAGCAAGATAGCAACATACCAAACAACAGTTCCTTGGAGTATGACATCACAAAAGATCCAGCTAAGAGAAAGTGTTATCATTGCCAGCAGGAAGGACATTATGTCAAATCTTGCCCGCAGAAGAATCAACAACAGCAAGACCCAGGGCAGGACGTCCAAAAGGATCATGTGCAGGGAAATAAATTAAAGAGAAATTACATCCATGGAAGGTTGAAACATGTGGATATTTTCACCATTCCTGGAGCTAAGGAGGTCGTGTTTGGATCAATTCCAGTAAGTTCAGGAAACGCCAAGGTTTTGTTTGACCCCAGTGCCTCACATTCATTCATATCTAGACAATATGTAAAAGATCATAACATACTTATGCTTCCAAGGGGGAAAATAGTTATGGTTGAAACTCCAAGAGGTGAAATAAAGGCAGACCGCATATGCCCAAAAGTTGGTCTGGACATAAATGGGGTAAATTTTAAGGTAAACCTCATTGTTTTGGAATTAAGGGACATTGATGTTATCCTTGGAATGGACTGGTTATCTACTTGTAAAGGAGTAATTGAGTATGCCCAATGTTCAGTGTTTCTAACTACACTTTCAGGAGAAAGGATTGAGTATGAGGGTATTAAATCTATACCTGAGGGATACCAGGTTGACCCATCTTAAGGTATGAGTTATAAAAAAAATGGTAAAGAGAGATGCAGAGATTCAGATGTCCATATAAAGCAATAAGGAATGTAAGAGACGTTATCTACTCCGGATACTGCTGCAATCACACCATGATTAAGAAATAGGAGTTATGTCCCGTGTAATAAAACCGTTAGTAGCCAAGTTGAGTCATCTTAATGTGTGGCTAATGAACATTTAAGTGTTTAGTTGCTTTGTGCTTATGTTTATGCTTGAGTTGGAATTTTGTAATGAGTGGAATGATCTCGTGGGCTTTGACCATGATTTCATTTAGTTTATATGTATAAGGTATAAGGATTAATGAAATAAATAGCTGGGTTTTGGTTATCTTCTGCTTTCTATATCTAGTCTTTCAGAGCAGCCTGTCTTTATCAACTTATATCTCTGTTCTTGAAAGACCAAAAATCATGAGAGAATTCTGGACAAGAGTGGACTTCAACATCTCTCTCTAAATGCAAGAACTACCCTCATAACTATTTTGGATTGGGAGATACAAAAATCACAAGACGATGCAACTGTGCTGTCTGAAACCTGGAACAGAATCTGTTATGTGTTGTTTTCGGTCAAGTTAGCTGCAGAATCTGGAAGTGTGTTCTATAAGAAAGATGCAGAGAATTTTATAAGCTTTCTATCGGTGTAAACTACAGCTTCATTGGATTAACAGAATGAGAGTTACAGCTGTTTTACTGCACTGCTGATTTTCTGCTCGTGAGAAATTTCAGATTTCTTGTTCTTACCCATACACAAGAGTATCATTGGGATGTCAGAACACTTTTATGCTAAGTAGCTCATCTAGAAGAAAAAGGTTCAAAGCTACCCTATTTAGTGTCTCTTATTTTAAGGGGGGTAGCCAATGTAAAGAAGGATTATTAAGATTGAACTCTTTAGTTGGAAGTATTGGTTAGTCTCCATGATTGAGTTGCCACTCTTGAGCAAAAAAAAAAAAAAAAAAAAAGTTCTGTGAACAAGGTTGATAATTTTGGATCTATGGAGACGAGAGTTGTCTCTTTGGATAGTTCATGATTATGATCATCTATACTTGCTCGTGTTGCTGATGTTGGTCATTTGATGACAGGAAGTGTAGTGTCTCATGACTCAGGAGTCCTATATGACGTTTCGCACTGATATGTGGGAAAAGACTGATGTTTCTGCCATTGAAGGATGTTATGGGTATGATGAAGCAGAGCACTATCAAAACAACAATGTTGAAGAGCAAGTTGGGAGTGAACTAAGTCAGAATCCACAACAACGAAAGCGAAAAAGGAAAGCCCATAAGAAGCCTGTTCAAGGAAGCAAAGCGCAGCAAAACTATGTCAATGGGAGACTAAGCAATGTGGATATGGATAAAATTCATGGAGTTACCAAAGTAGTGGGAGGTTATATTCAAGTAAGTTCAGTACAAGTTTTTGCTCTATTTGACCCTAGTGCTTCGCATTCTTTCATTTCTGCCTACATGGTAGAGACGTGCAAGATGGTGCAGTGTCCAATGAGGAGGCCTTTGCTAGTTCAAACCCCAGTGGGAGAAATGCAGGCAGATCAGATATGCCCGAATGTTAGTCTTGTCATAAACAAGGAAAACTTCACCGCAACACTCATTGTGTTGGAGTCACTTAAAATTCGCATGGTTCTTGGTAATGGATGGCTCTGTGCACACAAAGGAGTGATTCATGGTACTCGGTGCACAATGCTCTTAACAACACCGACAGGGAAAAGAATTGAGTATCAAGGTGGTCAACTTTTACCTGAGGGAGACGAAAATGATCCATTAGAAGATAGGTACACCAAGGATAGTAAAGTGGACCATGAGTTTAAAGAAGTCATAGCAGAAGAACAAATAACTTTGGAGGAGCTCAATAGGTGAGATGATCATGTTTAGGTAGATTAGTCAGTCGGGATATGAGAAACTGTCTCATGACTCTGAACGAAAGAGTAAAGTGGAAAATGAGGATCGAATAAAGACAAAGTGTCATTATCTCCTTTATCATCATCTTCCGAATCTCGGGACGAGATTCATCTTAAGGGGGGTAGAATTGTAACACCCTAAAATTTTGAAAGAGATAAAAATAGGAAAATATGTTTTTTTATGTATTTTTGTGAGCATGCAAATTTAGAATAAGAATAATTTTATAAATTTAAAATCAAATATAAGGGTAGAAACATGATTGAGCATTCATGCTGCTGCATTTGGAGTTTTGTATTGAGTAGTTTAAATCAAATTCAAATTTGATTTGAAAATCATTTGAAAAATGGATTTGAAAAATTGGAAAAGAAAAAGAAAAGGAATTTACCTTCTTACCGGGCCGTATCTCTCCCGCAGCCCATCTTCTCGGCCTGCTAGCCGCGGCCCAGTTTTTTTTTCCCCCGCGCGCCCCCTTCGCCCGCATGGGCCGAGCCCGAGCCGCGGCCTGCGTCTCACCTTGAGTCGCTGACGCGTGGGTCCCACCGGTCAGTGACCCGTTCTCGCCTTCCTTTCTTCTTCCTCCGGCCGACGCCGCCTTCCCTCTCTCCCGATCCGATTTGGATCTTCGAATCTCGCCTTTTCCTTAGTTAGCGACCTCTCCGGACTATAAAAACGGGACCGTAGCCCCTCCCCGCTCCACATCCCACCCTAAACCGCAGCTATATCGCCTCGGGGCGGCTACATCCGAAGCACCGCCTCCACCGCCCGCCATATCAAGCCGCACGCCTCCCTCGCCTTGTTCTTGGCCTCAATCTTGCCGTGGGTAAGTTCGCCTTGAAGTTATCTACCGAACGGTACTCTTGCTTCGCGATTTCGTGCACCGTGGCGAGTTTTGGAGTTTTCCGGCCATGGCGCAGCCGCGCGAGTCGACGTCTCGGTGAAGTCCGGCCGGAGCGCCGCCTGTCTCCTCCCCCGATCGATCTGGACCGTCCGATCTAAAACCGACGGCTCATATTAGAAGATAACGGTTCGCTGGTGTTTTTGTTAAAGAGCCCCTGGAGTTTTCAATTATCTAACCCGCGGTCCAAAACGTAAAACGGAAAAATACGCTTTGATTAGTTGAAAACGTAATTCGTTTCGGAAAAAGAAAAATACGCTTTCTCATATTTACAGTTTTGCCACTCAGATTGTTTTAGCCGTAGAATCTTCGTTTTAACTCCGATTTGATCCATTCAAATTGCGTTAGATTCATATTTGAGAGCTCTATCTAATGATGCAACTGTACAGTAGGTTTGAATTAATTTATTTTTGAGTTTATATTAAAGTAATTATTTATCTATAGGAAATCTTAGAAAACTCATAACTTTTACGTTTTAAATCCAAATTTCGTGATCTTTATATCTATGTGATCGTAGTAACGTGTAGAAGAGTTTTACAAACTTTTTATACTGTTAGTGTTACTGTTGGTTAGGTTTTCTACCTTTAAGATTCGATGTTAGATTTAATCTATTACTTTAATAAAGTAGATCTTGTTTAAATCATACCTTCTACGTTTTAGATCCGTTTTAGTTCATTCGAGTTGCGTTAGATTCATAGCAACGAGATCTACGTGTTAGTGACAGTGTTTATCATATTACTAATCCTGAAATTTTATGGTTTAAATCATATCTTGATTAATAATTATGCAACTGGGTTTTGTAAATAAAATATGATTTATTTTACTTTAGTTTCATAATTTGAATCTAAATTTGACTTAATTCCGTATATAGTATTTATAAAATATCTTATATATGTTATTATATAATTAAAACTCATGAAGTTAAATAGTTTTATATTTTCTCCTATGAGCAAATTTTTCGGTAGATGTATCTTTTCAACCGTAGCTCTGATTAGTGTGCTTTTCGTGTCTGTGTGTTCGTAGCAATGCGTAGAACATCTTTAAAACCTTTTCACTTATTGTTTTATATGTTTGGTGTACTGTTCTAATTATTATTCATTGTTTGCTTCGTGTATGATTGCTCGATGTGTGTGTGATGATTTATTGATCAAGTCCAGTCGGTGAGATATACGTGGTTATCAAGAAGAAGAAGAAGAACGTTGAAGATTAAAGCTTACCGAAGGATCGATGTTTAAGGCAAGTATAGCATGGGATCATCCTTGTTTCCTATTCACCTTTAATATACTTAATTCATGTGCATGTGTCTATCTTGTTACCCCTAAGGATATTCTAGCTTTTGTATCTTGTACCTTGACACCAGTGGGACATTGCATTGGGAAGTATTATGCTAGTGCTTAAGATAAATAACCATGATCTGTAACTTGACTAATGATATATGCAATAAACGTTTAAAAGATGCTTTATAGCAACATGGCTCAAGGGGGCTAGAGCATGGGGTATTTTTGGTGCTCTAGTTTCTCTCCATAAGGACTTATCTGTAAGCGAACATCCGGGACTTACAGTACAACTGTGAGGGCTATATGGCTCTGGCTTTAGCTCAGTATGAGGACTTTTTCTAGCTTGTTAGAGGTTACCCTTGTGGCGCAAATGGGGTAGAGCAGACTGTGGATCCCTGCGTGGTGTATCACACGGACTGACTCCGGAAACCTAGCGGCCCTAACTTGTTAGACGAACCTTTGAAAGGCTTCATAGTGATTCCTTGCCTGCTCACCTTGGAAGTGTTTTGGGAGTCGCGATCCCGGGCATATGGGTAATCATGACTCACAGTGAAAGTGTACAACCTCTGCAGAGTGTAAAACTGTTATAACAGCCGTGCTCACGGTCACGAGTGGCCTTGGACCCTTACAGAATAAATGATGAACACTGATGATATTGATGCTCACTAATGATTATTGTTTCTTGCTATACATTAATCTCGTTTACATGATCATGAGGTTATTTGGGTTTTTGGTAAACTTGTTGCTTCTCAAATGCTAAAAAGTTGACTCACTAAAAGCTATTGCAGTAAACCCGTGTCAAACTTTTGAGCCTCATGAACCCTATGATATATTTGCTGAGTTCGACATGGACTCACTCTTGCTATTTCCCACATCTCAGGAAGGGTACCAGACTGTTAGATTCTGGAATTGTTAGGCTTGTGATCAACCAGTTAGTTTGATCCTGGAGTGAGGTCTACACCCGGTGTTCGGAGTTGTCTTTCCGCTGTGTTGCTCATTAAGGTATATTTTATACTATTGTGTAATGTATATTAAGCATTTGTCTTTTGATATTACACTTATCTGTGGCTATATGTGAGATTTGTCTTCTTTATTTCACATATGGTGTATGTCTGGTTTTGTCCTTAAAACCGGGTGTGACATGGCGCAACTAGGCGACTACGGCGGCTCCAAAGGGATGGGATGGGGGCGGAATAGTGCGGGGGTCCCGTTTTTATAGCCCGGGAGTACGCGGAAGCAAGGAAAGGGAAGGATTCGAAGATGGATTCGATCTCCGTATCCGGTAGAGAGAGGAAGGCGGCGGTGTTCGTTTTTTGGAAAGCGTCGGAGGAAGGAGAAGGAAAGGGGAAGGTGTCGCTGACCGGTGGGACCGGCTCGTCAGCGGCTCGGTGCGAAAGAAGGCCGCGCGCGCGATGACGGGCCGGCTGGCCGCGGCTGGGCTCGGCCCAAGCGGGAGCGGGCGCGGAAGTGAGCGGGCCGCGCGCGGGAAGGGCAGGCCGAGGCGTGGGCTGCGGTAGGAGAAAACGGCCCGAGAAGAAAAGAGATTCCTTTTTTTTCTTTTTCTAATTTTTCAAAGCCAAATTTCAAATGATTTTCAAATCAAATTTGAATTTAATTTAAACCACTTAATACAAAACTTCAAATGCAGCAGCATGAATGCTCAATCATGTTTCTACCCTTATATTTGATTTTAAATTTATAAAAATTATTATTATCCTAAATTTGCATGCTCACAAAATTATACAAAAATCATATTTTTCTATTTTTCTTCTTTTCAAAATTTTAGGGTGTTACAATTCTACCCCCCTTAAGATGAATCTCGTCCCGAGATTCGGAAGATGATGACAAAAGAGATAGGGATAGTTCGTCTCTAGATTGTTATTTACTTCATCGTGTAGTTCCATCGTCTTGATAAGAATTCCGTCTTACTTTGCATACATGTAACTAATTCCAAGATTTTTGACAAATGCTCCAAACAATACTCTGGTATCTCCAATCACTAGGCACCTTTCCTATAATATGAATTTTCTTCCTTAAAATACTTATCTTCCAACAGAGCCTGATGAATCTCTTAGTCAGAAGGAATTTCTACTACCAACCTTCAAAACATTAATGATTCTGGTCAAGTTGCTCAAATTTGGAATACGATTCTTAATCCTTGGTGTCACCCGAACCTTCTTAGCATTATTCTCCATTGCTAAGGGCATCGGCTGCGACTTTTACTTCTCCAAGTAATAGCACTTTTCCAAGTCCTAATCCATTTCATTCCAACGAGGATATCACAAATTCAAGACCAACTTAGCGAAGATGTCCTGTAGATTCTTGTGACCCTCCTATATGTCACTTTTCTTCCAAAAGACAGTACTCCATAGTGGAAAACTCCAGATAACACGTTAGGTAATTCAACCCACACTTCCTTAGTTGACTTAATGAACAAGGTACTATATTTTTCTTCTTGCATAAGGACACATCCCACACCTTGATAAGGTGCATCATTGTAGATATGAAGCTCTTGTCTGGATCTGACAAAGCTAATACTTGGGTTTTACTTCAACCTTTTCTTAGACTCCTTCAAACATTTGCCTGAGGTCTCTTGATCTAAACGAACTTAAAAGCTTCTCCAAAGTTATTTGTTCCTCTGCTATGACTCCAGTAAACTCATGGTCCACTTTGCTATCCTTGGTGTACCTATCTTCTAATTGATCATTCTCGTCTCCCTCAGGTAAAAGTCGACCACCTTGATACTCAATTCTTTTCCCTGACGGTGTTGTTAAGAGCATTGTGCACCGAGTACCATGAATCACTCCTTTGTGTGCACAGAGCCATCCATTACCAAGAACCACGCAAATTTTAAGTGACTCCAACACAATGAGTGTTGCGGTGAATTTTTCCTTATTTATGACAAGACTGATATTCGGGCATATCTGATATGTCTGCATTTCTCCCACTGGGGTTTGAACTAGCAAAGGCCTCCTCATTGGACACTTCACCATCTTGCACGTCTCTACCATGTCGGCGGAAATGAAAGAATGCGAAGCACTAGGGTCAAATAAAGCAAAAACTTGTACTGAACTTACTTGAATATAACCTCCCACTACTTTGGTAACTCCATGAATTTTATCCATATCCACATTGCTCAGTCTTCCATTGACATAGTTTAGCTGCGCTTTGCTTCCTTGAGCAGGCTTCTTATGGGCTTTCCTTTTTCGCTTTCGTTGTTGTGGATTCTGACTTAGTTCACTCCCAACTTGCTCTTCAACATTGTTGTTTTGATAGTGCTCAGCTTCAGCATACCCATAACATCCTTCAATAGCAGAAACATCAATCTTTTCCCACATATTAGTGAGAGACGTCATATAGGGCTCCTGAGTCATGAGATACTACACTTCCTATCATTAAGTGACCAATATCAGCAAAATGAGCAAGTATAGATGATCATAATCATGAACTATCCAAAAGGACAACTCTTGTCTCCATGGATCCAAAATTATCAACCTTGTTCACAGAACATTTTTGCTCAAGAGTGGCAACTCAATCATGGAGACTAACCAATACTTCCAACTAAAGAGTTCAATCTTAATAATCCTTCTTTACATTGGCTACCCCCCTTAAAATAAGAGACACTAAATAGGGTAGCTTGAACCTTCTTCTAGATGAGCTACTTAGCATAAAAGTGTTCTGACATCCCAATAATACTCTTGTGCATGGGTAAGAACAAGAAATCTGAAATTTCACACGAGCAGAAAATCAGCAGTGCAGTAAAACAGTTGTAACTCTCATTCTGTTAATCCAATGAAACTATAGTTTACACCGATGGAAAACTTATAAAATTCTCTGCAACTTTCTTATAGAACACACTTCCAGATTCTGCAGCTAACTTGACCGAAAACAACACATAACAGATTCTGTTCCAGGTTTCAGACAGCACAGTTGCATCGTCTTGTGATTTTTGTATCTCCCAATCCAAAATAGCTATGAGGGTAGTTCTTGCATTTAGAGAGAGATGTTGAAGTCCACTCTTGTCCAGAATTCTCTCATGATTTTTGGTCTTTCAAGAACAAAGATATAAGTTGATAAAGACAGGCTGCTCTGAAAGACTAGATATAGAAAGCAGGAGATAACCAAAACCCAGCTATTTATTTCATTAATCCTTATACCTTATACATATAAACTAAATGAAATCATGGTCAAAACCCACGAGATCATTCCACTCATTACAAAATTCCAACTCAAGCATAAACATAAGCACAAAACAACTAAACACTTAAATGTTCATTAGCCACACATTAAGACAACTCAACTTGGCTACTAACGGTTTTATTACACGGGACATAACTCCTATTCCTTAAATATGGTGTGATTGTAGCAGTATCCAGAGTAGATAACGTCTCTTACATTCCTTATTGCTTTATATGGACATCTGAATCTCTGCATCTACCATTCTTATAACTCATACCTTAAGATGAGTCAACCTGGCATCCCTCAGGTATAGATTTAATACCCTCATACTTAATCCTTTCTCCTGAAAGTGTAGTTAGAAACACTGAACATTGGGCATACTCAATCACTCCTTTACAAGTAGATAACCAGTCTATTCCAAGGATAACATCAATGCCCATTAATTCCAAAACAATGAGGTTTACCTTAAAATTTACCCCCTTTATGTCCAGATTAACTTTTGGGCATACGCGGTCTGCCTTTATTTCACCTCTTGGAGTTTCAACCATAACTGTTTTTTCCCTTTGGAAGCATAAGTATGTTATGATCTTTTGCATATTGTCTAGATATGAACGAATGTGAGGCACTGGGGTCAAACAAAACCTTGACATTTCCTGAACTTACTGGAATTGATCCAAACACGACCTCCTTAGCTCCGGGAATGGTGGAAATATCCACATGTTTTAACCTTCCATGATTGTAATTTCTCTTTAATTTATTTCTCTGCACATGCTCCTTTTGGACATCCTGTCCTGGGTCTTGCTGTTGTAGATTCTTCTGTGGGCAACATTTGATATAATGTCCTTCCTGCTGGCAATGATAACACTTTCTCTTAGCTGGATCTTTTGTGATGTCATACTCTACGGAACTGTTGTTTGGTATGTTGCTATCTTGCTGGCCATAAAAGTTCACCTTCGTCCCTTTGGCTTGTTTCTTAGCTTGTTTGGCCTTTCGGGGTTGATACTCCTTATAGGTAATTGTCCATCCATCTATGACTACTTCATGGGGAGTAGTTTTAGCGGGAGGGACTTCTAACTCTTCAGGGTTTGGATTTGTTTGACAGGGGATCAGGGCTGCATGTGACAATGTAGTATAACTCGCTTGCTCATTGCTTTCCACTAGTGGTTCTAATGAGATTGCCTTTCTCTTCTTGTCCATGTTGTTCTCAAAATTTGGATCCACCTTGACTTTCCCCTTATTAGACTCATTTCGAAGACAGGGAAAACCATAATGCTTACAGCAGTGACATTGTTCCTGCTCTCCAAATGTCTTATTATCAACATCTTTATTGGATTTCATATTCTTCCAAACTTTTGCTACTTGTCTCTTCTCTGGTCCCTTTGGTATGTTGGTTTAACCTTGTGGCAAGCACTGTTGAAAACTCCTAGGTTGAGTCATTCCTTCTGGTGCTTGTTGTTGCATAGCTACAAACTTCTCCTTGTTGAATGCAGTCAAGGACAACATAGCTTGGTCCTCCTGATCTCTGATGTTGGCAGTTATCTCGTCACGTTCCATCTATATAGACAAAGATAGAGGATTGAGAATAGAGACAAAGTTTTCATAACAAACAGAGGTTGAAGTGAGCATAAGTTTTAGCAAATAGCAAGGTTGGAGAGAAAACAAGAACTAAGAAAGATAAAAGCATGCTAAAACGTCCAGTTCTAACTAGGCTTGCGTCCTACAGTCAGCATTGCTCTGATACCAATCTGTCACACCCGGTTTTAAGGACAAAACCAGACATACACCATATGTGAAATAAAGAAGACAAATCTCACATATAGCCACAGATAAGTGGAATATCAAAAGACAAATGCTTAATATACATAACACAATAGTATAAAATATACCTTAAAGAGTAACACAGCGGAAAGACAACTCCGAACACCGGGTGCAACCTTCACTCCAGGATCAAACTAACTGGTTGATCACAAGCCTAACAATTCCAGAATCTAACAGTCTGGTACCCTTCCTGATATGTGGGAAATAGCAAGAGTGAGTCCATGTCGAACTCAACAAATATAACATGGGGTTCATGAAGCTCAAAAAGTTTGACACAGGTTTACCGCGATAGCTTTTATTAAGTCATCTTTTAGCAATTGAGTAGCAACAAGTTTAACATAAGCCCAAATAACCTCATGATCATGTAAACAAGAATAATGTATAGCAAGAAACAATAATCATTAATGAGCATCAATATCATCAGTATTATCATTATCATCAGTGTTCATCATTTATTCTGTAAGGGTCCAAGGCCACTCGTGACCGTGAGCACGGCTGTTATAACAGTTTTACACTCTGCAGAGGTTGTACACTTTCATGTGAGTCGTGATTTACCCTTTCGCCCGAGGTAGCTAATCTCTTGACCCACTTCCAAGGAAGGTCGGCAGGGTTCACTATGAAGTCTTTCAAAGGTTCGTCTAACAAGTTAGGGCCATTAGATTTCACTCGGCAAACAGATGTAGAGCCCCCCTTCCTGATGGCACAATAACACGCAGCCTATACACATGAGGATAGAGGCCGCACTATACCCGATTCGTCAAGCCGTTCTTACGCCATGAAGGAATACCTCTAACAAGCTAGAAAAGGTCCTCATACTTGACTAAAGCCAGAGCCATATAGCCTCCACAGTTGTACTGTAAGTCCCGGATGTTCGCTTACAGATAAGTCCTTAAGGAGAGAAACTAGAGCACCAAAAATACCCCATGCTCTAGCCCTCTTGAGCCATATTGCTTTAAAGCATCATTTAAACGTTTATTGCATATATCATTAGTCAAGTTACAGATCATGGTTATTTATCTTGAGCACTAGCATAAATACTACCCAATGCAATGTCCCATGGTTGTCAAGGTACAAGATACAAAAGCTAGGATATCCTTAATGGTAACAAGGTAGACACATGCATATGAATTAAATATATTAAAGATGAATAGGAAACAAGGATAATCCCATGCTATACTTGCCTTAAATCAAGATCCTTCCTCTGATCCAAATCTTCAATTAATAGCTTCTTGAATCTCCACGTAAATCTCACCGACTGGACTTGATCAATAAATCACCACACACACATCAAGCAATCATACACGAACCAAACAATGAATCTAAATTAGAACAGTACACCAAACATATGAAACAATATGTGAAAAGGTTTTAAAGATGTTCTACGCATTGCTACGAACACACAGACGCGAAAAGCACACTAATCAGAGCTACGGTTGAAAAGATACATCTACCGAAAGATTTGCTCATAGAAGAAAATATAAAACTATTAGTTTCATGAGTTTTAATTATATAATAACATATATAAAATATTTTATAAATGCTATATACGGAATTAAGTCAAATTTAGATTCAAATTATGAAACTAAAGTAAAACAAATCATATTTTATTTACAAAACCCAGTTGCATAATTATTAATCAAGATATGATTTAAACCATAAAATTTCAGAATTAGTAATATGGTAAACACTGTCACTAACGCGTAGATCTCGTTGCTATGAATCTAACGCAACTCGAATGAGCTAAAACGGATCTAAAACGTAGAAGATATGATTTAAACAAGATCTACTTTATTAAAGTAATAGATTAAATCTCACATCGGAACTTAAAGATAGAAAACCTAACCAACAGTAACACTAACAGTATAACAAGTTTGTAAAACTCTTCTACACGTTACTACGATCACATAGATATAAAGATCACGAAATTTGGATTTAAAACGTAAAAATTATGAATTTTCTAAGATTTCCTATAGATAAATAATTACTTTAATATAAACTCGAAAATAAATTATCTCAAACCTACTGTACAGTTCTATAATCATGTAGAGCTCGCAAATACGAACCTAACACAATTTGAACGGGTCAAATCGGAGTTAAAACGGATAATTTATAACTAAAACAAACTCAGTGGCAAAACTGTAAATATCAGAAAACGTATTTTTCAATTACTGAGACGAAATACGCTTTCAACATATCAAAACGTATTTTCGGAAGTTACGCGATCAAAATACACTTTACAGAAAAGAAAACGTAAACCGGGAATGCGCTTTGGACTGCGGGTTAAGAACTTAAAAACTTCAGGGGCTCTTTCGCAAATTTGTCGGCCGAACCGGTATCTTTAAATAACGGCCGTCCGATTTAAATTGAACGGTCCAGATCGGATCGGGGGAGGAGCCGGCGGCGCTCCGGTCGAAACAGGGCCGCGACAGCAGTCTCCGCGGCGGCGCCATGGCCGGAGATGGCTTCCTCACGCTACAGAGCACGAGCTTACGAACGGAAAACACAGGGAGATCGAGAAGCTCACGGAGAACTCACCCCGCGCGAAGACGGAACCGGAGGATGACCGGAAGGCGACGGCTAGCTCGCGGTGGCGGCTATGGCGGCGGTGGTGCTTGCGGTGGCGCAACTAGGCGACTACGGCGGCTCCAAAGGGATGGGATGGGGGCGGAATAGTGCGGGGGTCCCGTTTTTATAGCCCGGGAGTACGCGGAAGCAAGGAAAGGGAAGGATTCGAAGATGGATTCGATCTCCGTATCCGGTAGAGAGAGGAAGGCGGCGGTGTTCGTTTTTTGGAAAGCGTCGGAGGAAGGAGAAGGAAAGGGGAAGGTGTCGCTGACCGGTGGGACCGGCTCGCCAGCGGCTCGGTGCGAAAGAAGGCCGCGCGCGCGATGACGGGCCGGCTGGCCGCGGCTGGGCTCGGCCCAAGCGGGAGCGGGCGCGGAAGTGAGCGGGCCGCGCGCGGGAAGGGCAGGCCGAGGCGTGGGCTGCGGTAGGAGAAAACGGCCCGAGAAGAAAAGAGATTCCTTTTTTTTTCTTTTTCTAATTTTTCAAAGCCAAATTTCAAATGATTTTCAAATCAAATTTGAATTTAATTTAAACCACTCAATACAAAACTTCAAATGCAGCAGCATGAATGCTCAATCATGTTTCTACCCTTATATTTGATTTTAAATTTATAAAAATTATTATTATCCTAAATTTGCATGCTCACAAAATTATACAAAAATCATATTTTCCTATTTTTCTTCTTTTCAAAATTTTAGGGTGTTACATCTATAATATACTAGTATTTATCTCGCGGTGAAATTCTAAAAATTCTTTTAATAATTAGGTATCTCTCTCCACTTTTCTGCATAACTCCCTGCAAACATTAAAATTCAACAAAGCTCATGGAATTCATCAAATAACATCATAGTCTTCTATGTTTTTATGTATTTTGACCATTCTTTCATGTTTATTTCACTATATTGTTGATGTTAACGACCGTCAACAAGGTCCATTGAGCTTTCGATCGTCTTTTTGCCAAAAGCCCCTACCTGGCGCTAGTTGTCAGTGTCTAATGACCAACAACCTTGTTATGGGGCTACTCGAAACAAGGATGGGTGGGCTTCGGCGTAAGCTAAACTCGACGGTGAACATGAGACAACGATTTATGCTGGTTCAGGCCGCTAAACAGTGTAATGTTATTGTCAAATTGGGAATTTGATCATGTGTTTTACCATGTCCCATGTCACCCTTTTTTCTACATCCACATGGTCACCAAAACTTATGGAATTGATTAAAATTAATCCCTAAGACTATGGTGGATGTCATTTATATTCCCATTTAAGCATACTTGATGGTATGAAAAAAGGAGTTCTCATGAGAATCAACAACACATTTAAGTATCGCACTATCTTTAAAATAATTATATGAAGAATATACTCGAAGCACAGATGAATGTAATTATTCAATTCAAAATTTGCTAGGCAAAATATAAGCAATAATATGCGGATATTGAACACACTATAGACTAATTTAGTTTCTTCCTCAAATGTATCAACCTATAGCCATTTGAATACAAGATGTGTGGAATAATGTGAATGTCTCTCATGATGAGTGTAGGATAAAACATACATTCATGGAAACCTTTTTTCAAACTCAGTTTTACATTAACATCATTTATGTGGTACGATGCACCAGATAGACTTGTATGCATACATGTAAAATGTCATGGGGTTAAATGCACTTTGTACACTCTGTAATCACCTAGAAGGATAGAATGGCATAGAAATGAGAAAAAACTCAATACATATAGATATAGATATAGATATAGATATAGATATAGATATAGATATAGATATAGATATAGATATAGATATATAGATGGAGATAGAGGGAGAGGGAGAGAGAAGGCTTGTACCTAAAGTCAAAAGTTGACTTCCAGTCTCAAGCTTCTAGTATATTTGGACATCAGGTTGAAACAAAACTATTAAATGTAAATCACAAGGAAAGATATGCATATATGATTTGATCAATTCAGCCATTTATTTATCAGAAACACATTAATAAGGCATTTGGTTAGACATAAAGTAATGTGATTAAAAATTACAGACACAACGCTTTATAACCACTAAAGATGGAGTCAACTGATAGTAGCAAATTCAGACATTAGTGTCCTTCCAACCTGTGTGCTCGAGAATAGTGGTATGGCCTATGCACATCCTAGGTGTTACATTCGTTTTATTAAATGTGAGAGAAAAATGTGTGCGCAAACATTGTCTAGTAGATATAGATATAGATATAGATATAGATATAGATATAGATATTGAGGGAGAGTGAGAGTGAAAGAGGCTTGTACCTAAAGTCAAAAGTTGACTTCCAGTCTCAAGCTTCTAGTATATTTGGACGTCAGACAGAAACAAAACTAATAAATGTCAATCACAAGGAAAGATATGCATACATGATTTGATCTATTCACATTCATTTATTTATTAGAAACACAATAGTAAGGCATTTGGTTAGACATAAAGTAATGTGATTAAAAATTATAGACACAACGCTTTATAACCACCAAAGATGCAATCAACTAATAGTATCAAATTGAGACATTTGTGTCCTTCCAACTTGTGTGCTCAAAAATAGTGGTATGGCCTATGCACATCCTAGGTGTTGCATTCGTTTTTTCAAACATGAGAGAAAAATGTGTACAAATGCTAAATATCTTTAGCATTATGATTAGAAAAAATCTTGTTTGACTATATATAAAACTTTATTGTACAATAAATTGAAACCAATGCTAAAAGATTCACCATAAGGCCTATAAATACTTGGCCCTGTGCTTGCCACTTTCTACATCCAAGCATCGTGTTTCATACATTAACTGGTTGTGTAGTACTCAACCCTCAATACCCATGGATCCCAACTTCAATGGTGTGTGGAGCGCTTCTAAAATAGATATGGTGAAGTCATTCATAGCTAGTCACAACACCAACAACACCTACACCAATGACACAAACAAGATGCACAATGACATTGTTGATGAGCTCCAAGCAAGGTTCCCAAACAAAGAGAGGAATCAGGTAATTCAATTGTATGTTCATCTAGTAGTTGAGATGAATACAATGCAGAGCAACAACCAACAAGTTGCGGTGAGCAATGCTCTTGTGAATGATAACTTTGGAGCGCCAACAAAGGATATAGACATGGACAACATGGACATGTTTCATGGTTATATACTAGATGATGTGGTGTCCATGAAGATGGTAGAGGAACCATCGCACAAGCTGAATATTGTTCCTAAGAAAAAGAGGCAACGCCCAGTAGCTTGGACTCATGAAGAGCACAAGTAATGCATTTCTGCTCTCTTTTTGAAATGTTCATTACATATTTAATGTTAATTTTTTTGTACAAGTAATAAGCTAGTGGTGTATAGTATTTCATATACCATGAGGCATTGAGATTTTGTTTTCACCAATATTGAGTGTGAAAGGATCAAGATGCCCAAGAGGGGGGGGTGAATTGGGCTTTTCTAAAAAATAAATGCAAGGAATAAATCCTACAAGCCGGAATTCACCCCTAGTGTCTACTTGTGTTCCTAGAGAGTCTACCGAAACAAAGTTTTGCACCCTAGTTTCCAATCCTAGTCTAACATGGCAAGTCTAGGAATGTAAACAAGCAAAGTAAGTAAATACGAGAAAGTAAATGCTTGAAAGTAAAGGTGCAAGGAACACGGCGATGTTTTTCCGAGGTATCGGAGAGTCGCCACTCCCCACTAGTCCTCGTTGGAGCACCCGCGCAAGGGTGTCGCTCCCCCTTGATCCGCGCAAGGATCAAGTGCTCTCTACGGGTTGATTCTTTGACACTCCGTCGCGGTGAATCACCCACAACCGCTCACAAGATGAGTTGGATCATCCACAAGCTCCGCCGGATGAACACCAACCTCCCAATCACCACCAAGCCGTCTAGGTGATGGCGATCACCAAGAGTAACAAGCTAGAACTCTCACTTGACCTCTACGAGCCTAAATGAGAAAGTGGATGCACACTTGTTACTCTCTAATCGCTAGTGAGGAACTCTCAAGCTTTGATTCTCAAATCTCTATCCTCACTAGTGCTCTTGCACTCCCTTGCACTTCAAAGGTGTTTAACAGCTGATCAAATGAGCAAGAGACCTCTAAAAGAGGTGGTGGGGATGTATTTATACACCCCACAGACGAAACGAACCGTTACCTGCTGACTCAGCAAAACTCGAGCTGACCGGACGCGCCGGTCGTACTGACCGGACGCGCCGGTCGCTCGTAACGGTCAAAAAACTGAAAAACACTTAGATGACCGGACGCACCGGTCAGGGTTGACCGGACGCGTCCGATCGTGCGTGGAGCTTACTGTACTCGCACCGGACGCGCTACCGCGTCCGATGGGTGATGATCGGACGCGTCCGGTCGTTTCAGGACCTTACTGGACTATGACCGGACGCGCCGATCACACCCAGGTCGCGTCCGATCGGGTGTTTCCCTAAAGTGACACGTGTTGACTTCTGACCACCGCGTCCGGTCCTCGCGAGGACCGCGTCCGGTGCTCAGAGCTGAAACCCTAGTCGCGGAACTGAACTGACCGGACGCGTCCGGTCATGCCGAGGACCGCGTCCGGTCACTGGAAAAAGACCCGAAACTTTCCGCAAAGCGTCACAACTTGAACCAAGTTGCTCCCAACTGAACTTTGAGCTATTCTAGAGCTGTCTAGCGCCAATTTTAACAAGTGTGCACCACACCTAAACATAGGACTCGCCTAGGTCAAGCTACCCGCTCATGCCCCCCTTCATAGTACGGCCAAAAGAGAAAAACGAAGATCCTAACGACTATTCCAAATGTCTCTCAACACCTTGACATCCGGAACTAACCGTCCTTAATCTTGACGTCACTCTTTTGAAAACCGAAACGATTTCCATCAAGGGGCATGAATACCATGGTGCCCAAAGCAGTTCAAACCTCCATGACCTAACTTACCAAAGTTTCTGCAAAACACACGTTAGTCATGGTAACAAGGCGTTGTCATCAATTGCCGAAACCAAACCTCGGGGCCTAGATGCTTTCAATCTCCCCCTTTTTGGTGATTGATGACAACACTCAGATATGAAAAAATGGAGTTGAGGTTTTTGAGCATGCATGGTTCACATAAGCGACAAGCAATAAGCTAAGAGGTGAAAAGGGATTGCTTATGTGCCCCAAGCCAAAAGAGTGTACTCATAGGATAAGACAAAAAACGTTAGTACACAAAAGGATATAGCTCATAAAATCGGAGTAAGGCACGGAAGCATAACCATAGAGCTATAAATAACCACGGTGACAAGAGACAATACTAACAGGATGAAACATTAAAACTCAAAGTTTTATCTCACAACGACATGTCACACGAATGCAATGACTGAAACGAAAACATGATGCATGAATGTAGCACACAATAAAAACGAAAAAACCTCTCTCAAAACTCCCCCTGAAACTACTCTCTCTCCCCCTTTGGCATCAAGCGCCAAAAAAAGAACTAATCTAAGGATCTGACGGGGGGACAGACGGAGTCGTGTCGGGTGCCGAGGTGCGTGGAGTGAACACGAAGTGTAGAGAATCGCCCTCGGAATCTGAGCTATCTGGCTGACCCTCTGATGAAGCATGTGGCTGTGTAACTGTCTGGGTCTGAAAGGCAGGAACAGGTACTGTCGTAATGATAGGATCCGTCTGAGTGACCTGAGCCTGTAGCGAGCCAGAAGCAGGAAGATCTGTGGAGGCAACTGACGAAGGTAGAGTCTCTGTAGTACCAGTCCCTGTTACTGGAGGGATAGCTGCCTCTGAAGCTGACAACCCTGAAGAAGTAGCAACTGTAGTATGCGAGGGCGTCGGCTGACCAGTCAACTCGCTGTAGGTAGCACTGAAATCACCGAAAGGTGTGCCTGTCAGGAGGTGAGGGCGATGCTGGTCTGATGGTGTAAACCCCGTGTGAATAGGAGTGAAACTCGGGGACTGAAAAGACTGGGGAACCTGCTGTTGTGGAGATGTGAACTGGAAACCTGGCTGTCCCTGACTTGATGGATCAGAAGATGGTAAAGTAGAAGTCAGGACAGAAGTAGGCGGAGGAACCCCAACCGTGACTAGGTGGCGCAGGAGATCCAAGTATTGCTGCTGACTAGCTGCAGTCTGTCGCTGAATCTCATATTGCTGTCTCTGCATTTCGACTTGCTGCCTCTGGATCTTAAGCTGCTGTCGCTGAAACTCGTCCTGACGAGCCTGAATCTGTGCAAATGCTGCAGCTGTGTCCTGAGCCTGTCGCTGTATTTGCTGTTGCTGTTGTTCCTGTGCCTGGGTCAACCTCTCAAGAATTGCCACCATGGCTGGGTCTGTGCGGGAGGCTGAACCAGAGCCACCGGCCTCGTGGTCGTGGGACCGAGGAGACCGGTACCTGGGGATGGGCTGGTAGTCCTCATCAGTGCTGTCAGATGTCCCATCCTCAGGAAGGTCAGCAGGCTGAGCGTCAAGATCTGCAAGCTCTGCCTCTGCAAGCTCATCAACTGTGGCGTCCTGCTCAGCTGCTGTCTCAGGAACCTCAGGTCGCACACGCTGTCCTGGCACTGGGGCCTGATCTCTGGTGACTGACGTCCAAAGCTGACGGATATCATACTCAGGAAAAGCAGTGGTAGTATCTGATATCTCAGCTCGGATCTCTGCTGGCAGCTGAATAGATGATCTGATAATGAAGCAGATCCAGTGTGCATAGGGCAGCTGACGGTTACCCTTGAAGCCCTCAGCTATGGTGTCCTCCATTTCACTAAGTATGAGATCCCATATATCAAACTGTGTCTGTGAGAGGAGGTGGTGAACAACCCATAACTGCATCCGAGTCAGTCCCTCTCTGTAGCCAAGTCTGGGAAGAAGTGTGCGTCTGACTATAGCATCCAAAACTCTGGCCAGTGGTGTCAAACTGGCGGGCGTGCGACGAGACCCTTGGCCAAAAGGCTCACGGAAGCAGGGTCGAACCAAGTCTGTAGGTGGCACTGTCCCGCCGTGAGGGCGTCTCGGAGGAGGAGTCTGACCATAACACAGCTGATGTATCTTTGTGTCAAAAGCTGGGAGTCTGAGAATCTCCCGCACTCTGCTGCTGTATAGGCGGTGATCGCGGCCTCGGAATGCAAAGTGAATGAAATCATGGGCAGGATCAATCCATAGTGAAGCATAAAACTCTCTGACCCATGTGCCGCAGTATGCACCTGTCCGTCCAAGAAGATCTGACAAGCCTGGCAGAAAGGACAGGTGCGGACGTAGCTGCTCTCCCACAACCTCGACTAGTGACTCAAGTCGACAGACCCTCTGTGGTCGGAAGGCAATACCGCTGTCAACTAGAGCTCTGTAGAAATCCTCCTGAAGAGGGGTATAGAACCCTTCTGAAGCTCTGGGATCCCTCACAGGTGGAAACCACCGACTGACCTCCACGAACCTCAACCCCTGCACCTGACGTGCTGAAGCACCCCTCAAGTCAAAGTGCTCGACCGGGGGTGAACCTCTAGCTCTGGGAGGAGGCCGTGCTCCACGTCGCTGACCCTCTGGCCGAGGAGACACCTGAGTACGGGCGCGAGTAGAGCGGCGACGTACTGGAGACTGAGCTGACTGCTCCTCTGCTGTAGCCTCTGGAGCCTCTGTGGTCTCTGTGGGAGGATCAACTGACATATCCTCTGTAGCTCTAGTATCCTCAGTGCCCTCAGTGGCCTCTGTGCCGAGCTGTCGACCTTCAAGATGAAGGCGACGCTCGCCTATGCGTATGCCACTGCTCCTGCCACCTCTCTCTGCCTGCTCTGCTGCATCTGCTACGGCCTGAGCAATCTCTGCCTCTGTAAGTGTCTTCTTCTTCTTTCTGGCCATGACCTTGATACGCTTCCCACGTGCAATCTCAGACCGACGAGGAGGACTGTCGTTCCCGTCACCAGAAGTACCACCAACGTTCTTGCAACGCACCATGCTGACACAGTGACTGAGAACCTCTGTAAGATGATGAACTGTCACTCAAGAGGCTTGGCCTCAATCCGTATCCGCAGGCTTGGCCTCGGATTTAGCAAACAGATCTCACCCTGGCACACAACAGACTCGCTGCAAAGACGGAATAGAGAGATCTACTATAAACACATATATAACTAAAAGGTACGGAAATCTAGAGATAGAAAGCATGTGAGATACGAAGTGAATCGAAACGTGAAGCTACCTCAGATCGACGAGACAAAGGTGACCTAGATTGCGAGATTTCCGAATCCACCGGACGAGCTCTTCGCGAAGAGGACGACTCGCGACGAAACTTGTTGACGAACGAACGAACGACCGTCGAACCCTAGGGTTAGGGTTAGGGTTAGGGTAGATCGAAGGAAAACGATCGAGCGCAAGCACGAGTCGTACCAATGTCGGGGACGAAGCTGGCTCGCAGGGGCGCGGCTCACCGGCGGTGGTGGCACGGTCGGGCTACGGCGGCGCGGCGGTGGCGCGGCTGCGGGCGGCGCGGCTGCGGGCGGCGCGGCTGCGGGCGGCGCGGGTGCGGCAGCGAGCAGACGAGCGCGTGCGGGCGAGGAAGGGGGCGGCGCGTGCTCGACGGAAGGTCGCCGGCGGTGATGGCGAGTCAGCGAACGGTGGATAGGGCAAGGCGGCGGCGGAAGCTCGGGCGGTGAAAGAGATTTGGTCGGGGACGAAACGGTTTTATAAGGAGTTAGATCCGCGCGACACGTGATGACCGGACGCGGTGGTGCAGCGTCCGGTCATACTCCAGTAAGCTCCTGGAGTGACATGACGCGTCCGGTGCGGACTGACCGGACGCGGTCTGAGTCCGGTCGTTGGGAGTTCAGGAAAACATCGCGAATGACCGGACGCGGTGGTGGTAACCGGGACCGGACGCGGTGGTCAGACAGAGGCGCGTCCGGTGCAGCGTCCGATCATTGGATCTGGAGATGGTCTCCTGGATGACCGGACGCGCTGCTGGACGCCGAGACCGGACGCGGTGGTGAAGCACTACTGCGTCCGGTGCAGCGTCCGGTGCAGCGTCCGGTGACTGTTCTTCGCCCTTCTTTGTTCCGAACTTCGACGCGACTTCTCCCAATCAGGTTCCAAACCAAAGAGACACAAATAAACACCAATTGGAACATGAAATGAGAGACCTCACTCAAACCCTCAAAAAATTTAAAATAGATTGCCTTAGGCTAGTATTATTTTTAAGAAAATAGGCAATAAACACCCGAGGAGCAACGTATGGCCATGCAATAGAGTTTTTGAACCTTTAGGAGCGTCAAAATGCTCTCTCTATTCATGGACGAACACAGAGGTTGCTCAAAGCTTAATCGAAAAGAAACGACAAGCGAACAACCATGCAAATGCAATGCAATACAAGAAGGTAGAACTAGAATGCTTGTCAAGTTTGATCCACGGTTAGGCTTTTTCACTCCTCCAAAGGAGGGTTATCGTAACCGTGTTAGCCAAGCCCTAAATGCATTGCAATAAAATAAACATGGCATATTATACAATGCAATGCAGGAGACAACACACGCTCATTTTTTAAAGTTGCTAGAATCAAGCACATTGAGTTCACTTCTTAACCTACAAAAGGTTGCCTCATCCAAAGGTTTGGTGAAGATATCCGCTAATTGATTTTCACTTCTTACACCTTCTAGTGATATATCATTTTTAGCAACGTGATCTCTTAGAAAGTGATGGCGGATATCAATGTGCTTGGTGCGTGAGTGTTGTACCGGATTGTTAGCAATTTTAACGGCACTTTCGTTGTCACATAAAAGTGGCACCTTTTCAAGAACAATTCCATAGTCTAGGAGGGTTTGTTTCATATATAAGATTTGTGCACAACAAGCCCCCGCGGCAATGTATTCCGCCTCGGCGGTGGACAAAGCCACACTATTTTGCTTTTTAGATGACCAAGATACTAAAGATCTTCCAAGCAAATGGCACCCTCCGGATGTGCTTTTTCTATCAATCTTGCAACCGGCATAGTCCGAATCGGAATAGCCAACTAGTTGGAATCTAGCTCCTTTGGGATACCAAAGACCAATGCTTGGGGTGAGCTTAAGATATCTTAGGATTCTTTTTACGGCACTTAGGTGAGGTTCTTTAGGGCATGCTTGAAAGCGAGCACACATGCACACACTAAACATGATATCGGGCCTAGATGCGGTAAGGTATAATAAGCTACCAATCATAGAACGGTAGAGAGTTTGATCAACCGGTTTACCTCCTTCATCTAGGTCGAGATGTCCATTTGATGGCATTGGGGTCTTGATTGGTTTGCATTCTTCCATCTTGAATCTTTTGAGAAGATCCTTGGTATACTTTTCTTGAGAGATGAAAATCCCTTCTCTCATTTGCTTTACTTGAAAGCCAAGGAAGAATGTGAGCTCACCAATCATTGACATCTCGAATTCCTTTGACATCAATTCACCAAATTCTTTGCAATAATCTTCATTTGTTGATCCGAAGATAATATCATCAACATATACTTGACAAATGAAGATCTCCCCATTAAACTTCTTGGTGAATAGTGTGGTGTCGACCTTCCCAATGGTGAAGCCCTTCTCAATGAGGAAGTCCCGAAGGCGTTCATACCACGCTCTAGGGGCTTGCTTGAGCCCATATAACGCCTTGGACAACCTATAAACATGATTAGGATATCTAGGGTCTTCAAACCCGGGAGGTTGATTAACATAGACTAGTTCATTTATAAAGCCATTTAAGAATGCACTTTTCACATCCATTTGATATAGTTTCATATCATGATGTGATGCATAAGCAAGGAGGATACGAATGGCTTCAAGTCTTGCAACGGGTGCAAAGGTTTCTCCAAAATCAAGACCTTCAACTTGAGAGAACCCCTTTGCAACTAGTCTTGCCTTGTTCCTCACCACTATGCCTTGGTCATCTTGCTTGTTTCGGAACACCCACTTGGTTCCAATGACTCTTGCACCTTTGGGATGCTCTTCAAGTGTCCATACTTGATTCCGGGTGAAGTTGTTCAACTCTTCATGCATTGCAATCACCCAATCCGGATCTTGAAGAGCTTCTTCTACATTCTTAGGTTCAACACAAGAGACAAAAGAGTGATGTTCAACAAAAGAAGCTAGCTTTTGGGATCGAGTCATTACTCCCTTTGTAGGACTCCCTATGATGAGATCTTGTGGATGTGCTTGAAGTAGTGGTGAATTTCTTTTATCAATCACTTGAGGAGGTGGATGAGGAGCATCAACATCTTGAGCTTGTGCCTCGGATTGTTCATGAGAGACATGAGTGTCTTCATTTTCAACTCTCTCATTCTTGTTATCATCTTGAGGCACACGTGATGAAGATGGTGGATCAACAATTTGTACATCGTCATCATCATCTTTTGGCTTGATGTCTCCCACGGGCATGTTCTTCATGGCCTCCCTCAAGGGTTCATCACCTACATCATCACAATTCTCAATTGCTCCTTGGGAGCCATTAGATTCATCAAATTCCACATCATATGTTTCTTCAACCAAACCGGTGGCATGGTTAAATACTCTATATGCTTTGGACTTTGATGAGTAACCAACAAGAAAGCCAATATCACAACGTCTTTGAAACTTCCCTAGGTGTTGACGCTTCTTGTAGATGTAACATTTGCAACCAAACACCCGGAAGAAGGAAACGTCCGGCTTCTTGCCATTGAGCAACTCATAGGGGGTCTTGCCAAGAAACTTTTGTAGGAAGAGGCGATTTGAAGCATAACATGCGGTGTTGATTGCCTCGGCCCACAACTTCTCCGGAGTGTTGTACTCATCTAGCATTGTTCTTGCAAGGGTGATCAAAGTTCGGTTCTTTCTCTCAACTACACCATTTTGTTGAGGAGTGTAGGTTGAAGAAACCTCATGCTTGATTCCAATTTCATCACAATAAGCTTCAATGTTGGTGTTGTCAAATTCTTTCCCATTGTCACTTCTAATCTTCTTTATCTTGACTTCAAATTCATTTTGAGCTCTCTTTGCAAACTTCTTGAAGCAATTTGCCACTTCGGATTTGTCATGAAGGAAGAAGGTCCATGTATACCTTGAGTAGTCATCCACTATCACAAGACAATAGAGATTACCACCCAAGCTCTTGTATGTTGTAGGCCCAAACAAATCCATGTGTAGAAGTTCTAACACTCTTGAAGTTGACATGAAAGCTTTGGTTGGATGAGTGTTTGCAACTTGTTTGCCCGCTTGACATGCACTACAAGGTTTGTCCTTTTCAAACTTCACATCCTTCAATCCTCTCACTAGTTCTTTCTTCAATAGCTTGTTGAGAGTGTTCATTCCAACATGAGCAAGCCTCCTATGCCAAAGCCAACCAAGTGAGGTCTTAGTGAACAAACATGTCATCAAATTTGCATCTTCGGAGGTGAAGTCAACAAGATAAAGATTATTGTATCTAAAGCCTTTGAATATCACTTGCTTGTCATCTATCTTTGAAACTTCCACTTCATTTGGTGTGAACAAGCATTGGAAGCCAAGGTCACAAAGTTGCCCAACGGACAACAAGTTGAAACTCAATGAAGCAACATAAAGCACATTTGAGAGTGAGTGATCATGTGATATTGCAATCTTGCCTATGCCCTTGACTTTGCTCTTTGAATTATCCCCAAATGTGATCTTCTCTTGACATATACTATTCTCTTCAATGGTAGTGAACATACGAGGATCACCGGTCATATGTTGAGTGCAACCACTATCAATAACCCAATGAGTTCCACCGGTCTTGTAGTTCACCTACACACAAGAGATCAAGCTTTTTGTTTAGGGACCCAAACTTGAGAGGGGCCCTTGACTTTATCCACTAGTGACTTGGCAACCCATATTTTCTTTGGCCTACTCTTGTTTGGGGGACCCAAAAACATGACTTTCATCTTTCCATTTGAATCTTTTCTTAGCATATAATGAGCATTGAAAGCGAAGGGTCTAGCATGCTTGGGCAAGGGTTGTGGTGGTGGAGTTTTGCATTCATGAGCAAAGTGACCTTCTTGACCACACTCAACACATCTCTTTGGCTTGGGCTTTGACTTGCTTTGCTGTTGTTGAGCTTTTGCTTTCTTCTCTTGATTTGCCAAGTACCCAATACCACTTCTATCCATCTTCATTACGGTGTTCATGAGGAGCTCACTTTGCAAATGTTGGCCTCTTGTGAACTTGCTTAGGCCGGTCTTGAGATGCTCTTTTTCTTGCTTTAGCTTTTTGTTTTCTTCAATGAGTGACTCATTTGTTGGTTGCTTCTCAAGAGCCATCAAACCTTTTAGCTTCTTGTTCTCACTTGCAAGCTTCTCATTTTCACTCTTAATCTTGGCATAGTCATCATAGTTGTTTGACTCAACCACACTCTTGCCTTTGCTACTAGAACCTTGCTCAATGCTTTCAATGATCAAGTCATCACATGATGTAGCTATATCACACTTAACAACATGGTTAGTAGCATCATGTGTCTCAAGAGCAAGTTCATTAGCAACCACAAGACTATCATAATCAATTTTTAATGTGGTATATTTGTCCTTTAGAGAATTGCATCTAGTGATGAGCTCATCATGCTTCTTTTCAAGTTTATCATGTTGATCTTTAAGCTCTTTATATGAGGTTTTGAGTTCCTTGAGAGTGGAAGACATCACTTCATTTTGAACTCTAAACTCACCACTAGTCTTTTGAATATTTTCAAGCTTTGATGAGAGTGATTCATTTTCATTTTGAAGATCATCATTTTCACTTCTAGTTCTTCTTATGATTTTAGTGTATTTGTTTAACAATTTTACAAGTTCATCATAAGAAGGTGAGTCATATTCATCATCACTATCACTATCATCATCATCATCACTATCATGGTTTTGTACCTTTCGTTCACCCTTGGCCATAAGGCATAGGTGAGTAGTGGACAATGATGGTGAAGGAGGTGGTGAAGGTGGTGATGAAGATGTTGGTGAAGATGATGGCCCCATCACAAATGCGGCAACCTTCTCTTTCTCATCATTGCTTTCATCTTCGGAGGACTCACATGATGATTCAATGTCGGTGAGCCAATCACCAACAATGTATGCCTTTCCTCCCTTCTTTTTCTTGTGGAACTCCTTCTTTTTGCCATCCTTCTTCTTGTATGGCTTGTTCCTTTTCTTCTCTTCTTCTTCATCACTTGAATCATTTTTCTTGCCCTTGTTTTTGTTCTTGTACTTGTCTTTTGGTGGTCTAGGGCATTGATGAGCTAGATGACCAAGTTCACCACAATTGTAGCAATCCATCTCCGAGATTGGCTTTCTCTTGCTACTTGTGAAGAATTTCTTCTTCTTGCCATCGAACTTGATGCCACTCTTGTTAAGCTTCTTTAACATCTTGGTGGTCTTTCTCACCATGAGTGCAAGTGATTCATCATCAACATCACTATCGCTTGAGCTTTCTTGCACCATCATGACTTGGCCTTTCATCTTCTTTTTGTCATGACTAGCTTTAAAGGCCAAGTCTTTCTTCTTGGAAGATGATGAGCCCTCTTCCGGAGTGATATGCATGTACATCTCATGAGCATTGATTTTCCCCAAAACTTGCGTTGGTGTTGCGGTGGAAAGATCACTTTGGTGAAGCACGGTGACAATATGTCCATACTTCTCAACGGGAAGCACACTCAAGATCCTCCTTGCAACATCCGATTGACTCATTTTGGTGAGCCCAAGAGCATTGAGGTCCTCTACAAGAACATTCAAGCGAGTGTACATGTCATTAGCACTTTCTTTGGGAAGCATCTCAAAAGAATTAATTTTCTTTAAGGCTATGTGATAGCGTTCCTCACGCTCACTCTTAGTTCCCTCATGGAGAGCACAAAGATTTTCCCACAATTCATGAGCGTTCTTTGCATTGCGCACGCGATTGAAGATATCTTTGCCTAAGCCCCGGTAGAGTGCATTTTTGGCCTTTGCATTCCACCGGTCGTACTTCTCCTCGTCACCACTTGGATTAGCGGGATCCCTTATGGGGGGAAGCCCTTCGGTTGCGGCTCTAAGACACCCAACATCTATGGCTTCGAGGTACGCCTCCATACGAATTTTCCAATATGGAAAATCGTCTCCCTCAAAAGTGGGAGGTGGTCCTTCCCCATTAGACATCTTGCTCTAGGCGGTAAAGCCTAAAAATAGAGCAACACCGCTCTGATACCAATTGAAAGGATCAAGATGCCCAAGAGGGGGGGGTGAATTGGGCTTTTCTAAAAAATAAATGCAAGGAATAAATCCTACAAGCCGGAATTCACCCCTAGTGTCTACTTGTGTTCCTAGAGAGTCTACCGAAACAAAGTTTTGCACCCTAGTTTCCAATCCTAGTCTAACATGGCAAGTCTAGGAATGTAAACAAGCAAAGTAAGTAAATACGAGAAAGTAAATGCTTGAAAGTAAAGGTGCAAGGAACACGGCGATGTTTTTCCGAGGTATCGGAGAGTCGCCACTCCCCACTAGTCCTCGTTGGAGCACCCGCGCAAGGGTGTCGCTCCCCCTTGATCCGCGCAAGGATCAAGTGCTCTCTACGGGTTGATTCTTTGACACTCCGTCGCGGTGAATCACCCACAACCGCTCACAAGATGAGTTGGATCATCCACAAGCTCCGCCGGATGAACACCAACCTCCCAATCACCACCAAGCCGTCTAGGTGATGGCGATCACCAAGAGTAACAAGCTAGAACTCTCACTTGACCTCTACGAGCCTAAATGAGAAAGTGGATGCACACTTGTTACTCTCTAATCGCTAGTGAGGAACTCTCAAGCTTTGATTCTCAAATCTCTATCCTCACTAGTGCTCTTGCACTCCCTTGCACTTCAAAGGTGTTTAACAGCTGATCAAATGAGCAAGAGACCTCTAAAAGAGGTGGTGGGGATGTATTTATACACCCCACAGACGAAACGAACCGTTACCTGCTGACTCAGCAAAACTCGAGCTGACCGGACGCGCCGGTCGTACTGACCGGACGCGCCGGTCGCTCGTAACGGTCAAAAAACTGAAAAACACTTAGATGACCGGACGCACCGGTCAGGGTTGACCGGACGCGTCCGATCGTGCGTGGAGCTTACTGTACTCGCACCGGACGCGCTACCGCGTCCGATGGGTGATGATCGGACGCGTCCGGTCGTTTCAGGACCTTACTGGACTATGACCGGACGCGCCGATCACACCCAGGTCGCGTCCGATCGGGTGTTTCCCTAAAGTGACACGTGTTGACTTCTGACCACCGCGTCCGGTCCTCGCGAGGACCGCGTCCGGTGCTCAGAGCTGAAACCCTAGTCGCGGAACTGAACTGACCGGACGCGTCCGGTCATGCCGAGGACCGCGTCCGGTCACTGGAAAAAGACCCGAAACTTTCCGCAAAGCGTCACAACTTGAACCAAGTTGCTCCCAACTGAACTTTGAGCTATTCTAGAGCTGCCTAGCGCCAATTTTAACAAGTGTGCACCACACCTAAACATAGGACTCGCCTAGGTCAAGCTACCCGCTCATGCCCCCCTTCATAGTACGGCCAAAAGAGAAAAACAAAGATCCTAACGACTATTCCAAATGTCTCTCAACACCTTGACATCCGGAACTAACCGTCCTTAATCTTGACGTCACTCTTTTGAAAACCGAAACGATTTCCATCAAGGGGCATGAATACCATGGTGCCCAAAGCAGTTCAAACCTCCATGACCTAACTTACCAAAGTTTCTGCAAAACACACGTTAGTCATGGTAACAAGGCGTTGTCATCAATTGCCGAAACCAAACCTCGGGGCCTAGATGCTTTCAGAGTGTATGAACAAGAATGTTATCATCTGGCTTACTAATTCTTAACCATTTATATATATCTACAGGAATTTCCTCCATGGACTAGAAGTGTATGGCCATGGTAACTGGAAGAACATATCTAGGTACTTCGTCCCCACAAGGACGCCAAACCAGATCTGTAGCCATGCACAGAAGTATTTCCATAGGAAGGAGTGCACCACTAGAAAACAACGCTTCAGCATCAATGATGTCAGCCTCTATGACACAGAGCCATGGGTGCAGAAGAACTCTTCTAGTTCGAAGTCTCTCGCCTTTGGCTGCAATGCTTACAACACAAATTATTATGACATTGAGGGACAACATGCTATCTTGAACAAACTCGCATATGCTAGCCAAGTGAGTAGTAGACATGCGGCCACCTGGACTAGAGGTCATCACATAATAGCTAGTTCATCCATAGATCCAACGATGGTGCAGAGTAACTCTCTTGGATGGGAGGCGCTCGCCTTCACTAGTGGTGCTAACAACACAAATTACTATGACTTTGATGGACAACACAATGCCATGAACAACCTCGCATGTGCTGACCTAGCGAGCAACAACCAAGTGGCTGCCACTTGGACTAGAGATCAATAGACAACAACTAGTTCTTCTGTAGCTCCAACAACGGTGCAGAATTCTTCTCCTAGCTTGGAGGTGCTTTCCTTCACTAATAGTGCGTACAACATAAACTACTATGACTTCGGTGGACAACAAGTTGCCTTGAACAACATCACTAGGGGTCAACCATGGTGAGCAATAACCAAGTTCTTCTGTAGTTTTAGTGATGGAGAGGGCTAGGAGCCACCAGACAACTTGTATTGGCCATCAATAGGGGAGGCTACCTTCATAATCCGTGGATGAAAATGGACTATATGTTTGCTAGTTATTTTATGATGTAGTATCAACAGGTGCATGTAAAACTAGCTGGTTGAAGACAATATGTGGTGTTAAGTGCTAGTACTATTTCTGTATGGGCTACAAACAATGTCACTACTAGAACATTGCAATGAAATACAATTATGTGTTCTTGCCATATATATGTGTTTGTTTGTATGTGTTAACTATATTTTGGATGTCCTCGTGTTCTTTATTCTGAATATCAACTATATCTAAATGAATAGTACAATATTAAGTTTGATTTCTTCACCAGAGATAAGGTTTGTTTTTTTTTGTAAAAGTTTGATTGCTTCATCAGAGGTAAGGTTTCCAAAGAAATTAACAAAGATAAGAAGTTTCATGATTTCCATTATGGATGTTATATGTATGTAATACCAGTGGCGGATCCAGCAATCTGGCAAGCTCTAGCGCTCGCCAGACCTGCCAGCTGGTTGGAGCATGCATTCTTCCTCTTTTCTCATTGGTCACTGCAGGAGAACAGTTGTTGCTCACGTACATTGGTTAGTGCATCTTTGCATGTCCAAATAGAAATGAATTTGTTTATTAGGACTACTACTAGTAATATTTTATAACATAATAAAAAAGTAATATTCTATAGCATCCCATTATCAAATTTGTTCTTGCGCTCACCAGTAAATCTACACTCAAGTTGAACTGAATAGTTTCATTTCACATCATTGCGCCTAACGCCATATGTATGATTTGTTTTACAATGCTTTTTAAGAAACTAGGAAACTAGATTCCAGCTTAAGCCCCTTTGGAATGTGGGATTTTTCCCTATCTAATCCTATGTTTTCCTCTAAAAATGAACTAGTTTATGTGAAATTCAAGATTTCTTTGATCCTGTGTTCCAAGGGACACTTAGGTGTGGATGGCAGTTAACAGCACCCTATGTGAAATGCTTTCGCCATAGGTGGATTCCAATCGTGGATCTGCCACTGTGTAATACCCTAGAAATTTGACCATAGACTTTTGTGTTTTCCTAGAAAATATGTGGTTTCATATTTTAAAATTGATTTTCCATGTGGTTTAATGGAATGAATTTGTAGCAAATATGTTTTGCTTTTTGGAAAGCGCAAAGGGTTAAATAACTTACTTGGAGTTCTAATGAGTGGCAAAAAAGGCTTCTGCTCCATTGCTAGGATAGACCATCGGAAACCATAGATGCGTAGATCTCATTCAGTGTGCACTACATTTGACTACTCATATGTTGTATTCGAAGTTTGGATCATGGTGATTCATAGGATCATAGAAAGAATGGACAAGATGAATATATATGGAATGGCAATCAACTGCGACTCTTCTTCTTCTTCCCTTTTTTCCCATTCCCTCATGGTTCAGCCTCCCTTGGCCACCCTTTTTTGCCCTATAAGCCTCCTCTCTTCCAGACTCTCTCTCCTCCATGGCCCCTCTTAGTTGCTTGAAGAATCAACAAAGGAAGATGCAAAACAGAATGGGCATGTGGAGAGATGATCAACAAGGGGTGATAGATCAACTTTTCCCCTCTGTTTTTCTAGTTGTTGGTCCAAGAGGAAACCCTAGGTGAGTATCCACACCTACATGCAGCAGATAAAATCTAGTCGCACACTTCTTTCTAGTTAGTTTTTATATTTGTTAGTGTAGTTTCAAGTTAAAGCCCTAGGTAAAACTTTTAAGTGACCCAATTCACCCTCCTCTCTTAGGTCACACATGAACATTTTCTAGGACCATCGATTCCTCTAGAGCACAACCTACCATTTGAGAATGTTTAATGCCCAAAATTCTCATTCAACCCTTCAATTAAACGTTTATTAATACTAGAACTAGCAATATGCCTAGAAGCTAAAAGAGACTGGGTTGCTTTCCTTCAAATGTATCAAAAATTTTATCAGGACATAAATGAATAAAGATTGAGCTAAGACATTCAACACTTAGAAGAGAAACAAACTCATTTCATATAATCATCTAAAAATGTATCAAAATCTTATCAGGACATAAATGAATAAATATTGAGCTAAGACATTCAACACTTAGAAGAGAAACAACCTCATTTCATATAAACATCTAGAAGTCACATGTGCAACATGCTGGTCATTTAAATGCCAAAGTTAAGTTCTTCAAAGGACTCAGTTGCTACCAAATTATGATTGAGCTATCCCTTTTATGAAGTGATCAGTTGCTAACCAAGCTTACTTTCTTGCATTAATGTTATATCATTATTGTATGGATGGGTACCTTTCTTTTCATTAGGAAGTTGTTCTTGAAGGAGTGAAAATTGCTTCATGTATTTTCCCACTAGGAGTCACCATCTAACATTTATGAATTGCCCTTTGGTAAGAAATAAGATGCTACCTTGTTTCAGTTTTGTTTTTTATAAAGGTAGCATCTTTCCCTTGTCAAATTTAACTAGAGATTAGTTCATTCAAGTTGCAATTGAGTCTTGATAAATTCAATGGTAGAATTAATTGAAGAAACCACTACAGGCTGAGAGCGAGGGAGAAGCAAAGAGCAGAGGATCAGAAAAATGGCATGTAATGTTATAGGTCTCCAGCCGCATCGTCTTTTTTTATCAAAGTACGATAGGCTGAAGTGATATACATGCATGATTTCCTTCCCTTTTGTCATGACTGGCAGATGTGCCTATGATCCTTACTTGCGGAAATTGATATATCTTGTCTCTTTTTTGTTTACATGGGATACAAATTGTTTCCTGAAAGGTATGCTTTTCCTTCATGTCAAGAGTAGTGCAGTACATCCAAGCTTCGAACCCTCTTCATGCTAATGGTTTTAGTTATAGCATCCACCATTATATAACTAAATAGGCAAGGTAGTTTTTTTTCCAATATGATCATTTAAATTAAAGCTAGACCAATAAATCGGCCAAAGGAACAAGCCGTCTTCATGTCAACCAGTTACAACCACACTCCAAATTTTAGATGGGTGAACACATGCAACAAGTTTAACTATTACTCATTAGGCACTAAAATATATGAATATGCTTGACATGGTATATATCTGCACAGGCATAACTTAATATCTAAATTTATATGTCTCATATTACAAGTAGTAAATAAACAACATATATAAGTATGTACGTTGTATTTAAGAAACTAGAGATGTCATAGTGCAATGTCTTGAAAACATGTTGGATAACTCAAGGCAAGGTATAAGGGTAGGTTTTTCAATTCTGAACGGTCTCGAGGAGATTAGAGGATGAGATATGATCGGGTTATGAGTCTAGATAGCATTAAGAGGGCATTGTTATTTACTTGACGTTTCTTTAGTTCCACTTTGCTCAAATGATTGCATTGCATTGTATGCATATGAATGACTAGGGTCTAAAATTGAGAAATTATAATAAATGATTGTAAAATGTTTTTAAAAAAAGGCTAACTCAGATTTAATTGGGGACTATCCACCCCTGATAGGGAGGATAGTCTTTGACTTAGCCAATTATAAAAAATAAAGAGCTTTATACCATGACGAAAGGGTGTCGCAGACAGTTCAGCGGTCACTTGCCAGTCTTGTCCAGCAACAACTGTTGGTTCTGGTGTGTGCTGTGAAAGTATCCACAAATGGTATAGCTAGGGGGCACAGACGGTCCACAGGTATCTATATCCCATAAAGCAAAACCAAAAGTCTGGTTCTGTTAATTAGTGCTAACAATTGAGCCACAGATGGCAATCCCAAGGGAAATCAGTCGACAAGTATGAGTTGTGACCTGTGCAAAATTGGGACAGATTCTGGATAGCGCCAAAGTTTGAACAACAGACTATCCACGTCTCAGGGGTGGATGGTCCGCGTGATGCATTGTCTAGAAGTTCCAGTTTCTATAGAATGTCAGAGTTGCTGAGGTGGCAACAATTTCTTGTACTACGGATGGTTCGAGCTCTGTACCATGAATGGTCCAACAGTCAGTTAACTGTCAACTCTAATAAACATTTAAAATGAATATAGTTGTTGGTTTGAACGGCGGACCAACTGGGTTTTGTGTTGCGGATGGCCCGTGAAATCATTATTTTCACAAGAAAGGCTCTGCAAAGGCTAGTAACCGAGTGGGGATATATATACACCTCACTTGGCCATGAGGGAGGTCTCTTCACACTTGGCAAGCTTATATGACATATTTGAGCCTTCTTTCACCTCTCTCTCATACACATTGCTTAGAGATCGCATTCTTGTGAGATTGAGAGCATCCTTGTGCATTCAAGTGTTTGAGCTTTGTGGCACCAGGGAGTCTTCACGTAAGTGTACGTCATTGCCTTGTTACTCTTGGAGATTGTTATCTCTTAAATAGCTTAGAGATTGTGGATCCATGGAGCACATCAAAAAGATTGTGAAGGTGCCCCGGTTGTTCTTGTGAGAGCCTTTGTGCTCTCCACGCAAGAGTGGTGAAGAGCAACTCTAGTGGAATCAAGGTGCGGAGTGGTTATTTTTTCTAATGGCTCAATATCAAGTGGTGCCTCAAAAGAGGAGCGGTTGAACATTGGATCCACCTCAATGTGAACTACAATGACGGGCAAGTCATCGATATCACAGAATAAAATCCTTGTCACATGTTCGGTTATTTCTTGAGCTCAATTTACATTAAGCACTTTACATCTTAGAAATTGAATTGTTGCATATCAACCCTATACCTAGTGATCATAGTGTATAAATAGGGCGCTCTCTTGTGTTATGAATCAACACTTTCTAGTATTATGTTTTTTATTTGAAACCACCTATTCACCCACCCCCTCCGCGTGTGCGCCCCCTCTAGTCAGTATCATCCCATAGTAGAGCAACCTCCTGAGAAAATGAGAAATTACCAAAATCATCAGCTAGAATTATGTAACATCCAGTCCTGGCATACACGGCCTAGGCCCACTCTACCGAGGAGCGGTCCCACCTACGTAGCAACCCGCTTGAGCTTTCGTCCTCGCTTCGCTCAAAACGGTTAACCGAAGGCACGTCCCTGGCCCTGGTATTTAAGTTGGCTGGGCGAACTCAGGATTCACGATACGAGACTAAGTTTCTGGTCGCACAGTAACTCGCGATGCTATAGTAGGGATGAAAATGGTACAGATATTTTCCGACCGTATTCGAGACCGAATCCGTTTAGAGGGGTTTTAATCCGTCCGTATCCGAGTCCGGATATTTAACATCCGATACCGTATTCGTATCCGAATATTTAAATCACATATTTATGATGTCGATATCCAATCATATCATATCCGGCATTTTTTATACTATCCGTATTCGAATCCGAATCCGGACATAAATATGAAAACAAATGCGATATCAGTGATATCCGTCCGTATCCGATCCGTTTTCATCCCTATGCTATAGTAACCCACAGCTACAGTGATCAGCCCACTGCCCTGCTACAGTGCATCGACCCATCCCGCGAATTGGGCCCATTTGGCCCATTTTGGGCTGTTACAAATTATTAGACCATATTTGTATAAGTTGTAAAATGTCCATTGCACCAGATGAATTTTAATTTTCTCACGCTCATACTATATTAGAAATAAAGGCAAAATAGTAAATGCAATATCACAAGGAAAGATATGCATATATATAGGATTTGAATATCTCACAATTATTTATGTAGTAGCAACACACTAATTAAAAGGTATAAACCATGTGTCTACTATCAGCATCGTAGTTATGGCACTTCATCACCACTGACAATGCATGGAGTCAACTGATAGTAGCGAAACCAGACATGAGTTCTTACCAACCTGTGTGCTCAAGAATATAATATCAATAAAAAAATAAAGTATGAATATGCAAAAAATAAAGTATGACTATGCAAATCTCATTATTAGCATGCTAAGCACAAGACACTATCTGGAAGCGCTGCACTAGGGTTTGTCCTCATGTGTACTATAAGTCCACTCTTCATATCACTCTTATAATGAGCAAGCGATCAACCATGACATCGGATCTTCTTAATTACAAAAGGTATATATTTATTTTGTTACTAGTAGACAACATTGATATTTGGTCTTGCGTATCCTAGGCCATCGATATCTCACTCTCTTATGTGAGCCATTGAAGGATACTGGACAGTTACGATGAGATTATATTACAATATCCCTAAGATATTTTTTTGCGAGACCCAGTTACCAACGCAGACGCATCCGCATGACTCCATATCTTTGATTTCATCATATAAAATTCCATGTTTGACTTCATGTCTAAGTCTGATATACACAATTAATTGAAACCAGGGCAAAAAGATTCACCACAAGGCCTATAAATACCCAGCCTTCCTTGTCATTCTTCCCATCCCAATAGCCCACTTCACAGTTCATACTACCAACTGTGTTTTAGTATACTCAACCCTCAAACCCCATGGATCCCAAGTTCAACGGCAACTGGAGTGCCAACGAGATCGAGATGGTGAGATCTATCATCGCTAGTCACGACGCCAACAGCATTGGCACCAACAACAGGAATGCTAAGCACTATGGCATTGTAGATGAACTCCAAGCAAGGTTCCCAAGGAAGGATAAGCGTCAGGTAATTGACTTGTATGTTGATCTAGTGGTGGAGATGGTAAATGCAATAGCGATGAGCAGCAACCGGCTGCCTATGATGGTGAGCAACGACCTTGTGGTCGACAATTTTGGAGTGATGGTGGAGAACCCAGGCGTGCACGGCATGGATGTGTCGCATGGTTATTTAACAGATGAGATGAAGGCCAAGAGGATGGTGGAGGAACAACACCACATGAAAGTTGTTGTTCCTCAACAGGACAAGCAACGTGCAAGGAGGTTTTGGACTCTGGAGGAGCACAGGTACGTCATTGATCTTTGCACTACTTTGGAAATTCTTGTTTTCTTTCATGTTAACTATTAGTACAATTATTAGAAATGTGGTGAGGAGTATTAATTGATTAGCCCGAGGCGCCAAGATATGATTTTTTTCACTTATCATGAGATCTCTATTGTTATTTCACTAGTTTATGATGAACCCTATTTATCTCACTACAGGAATTTCCTGCTTGGCCTGCGCGCGTATGGACGTGGTAATTGGAAGAACATCTCTAAGGACTTCGTCACCACTAAAATGTCAGTGCAAGTCTCCAGCCATGCACAGAAGTTCTTTCGTAGGCAGGAGAGCACCACAAAGAAGCAGCGCTACAGCATCAACGACGTCAGCCTCTATGATGCTAAGCCATGGGTGCAGGACAACTCCTCTAGCTGGGAGGCTTTCACTAGCAATGCTTACAACCCATACTCTTATGGCTTTGGTGGCCAACTCGCTTCCATGGACAACCTCACACAGGTTTATTCTCCCTTCCAATGCCCTGCCAGTCAGGTGAGCAGCAGCCAGACAATCACCTGGACTGGAGGTTAGCAGACACCGAGTCCTTCTTCTGCAGCTCCAATGATGGAGGAGGATGGGACCCAAATGGAATGGACCAGTTATTATTAGCTTGGAGGTTTTGTTCCTAAGTGGTGAATGGAAATGAACAACATAATGTAGTAGTTGTTACAGGTTCAGTATACCTATGATGCATGGACACCTATCTTGTTGAAGACAATATGCATGGTAGTTTTAAGTGTTTGTACCTTCAAATAGTTTCATTGTCATGCACTTTGCAATGAACTAGTATCAATGTGGTCCCATTATATGTATGTGTTCGCTGGTCTGTGTTAATTATATATATCCTTGTTTGTCCCCATGTTCTTTGATTCCTATCTCAACTATGTTTCCTCATTTGTGTATGTTTTACAATTACATGTATGGTTAATTCATCAGACAACAAGATTGCCAAAGAATTTAACAAAGGGAGACATAGAACACCATGATTCCATTGTGTTTTTGTCTATATGTAATCACAAAATCTCTTTATGATAGGCGTATGAACCAGTTAAATCCCATTTCTAATTGAATCCACTTCTAGAAGGAAGATTTGAGACCTATGAATATGAGATAACTCATTGAGATTAAAGGAGTGGACCTAGATGCATCCCGTCATAATAGTCAAGCATAGATAGGAGAGAATCCTAAACTATAAATCCTCGTGTTTCTTCTTCAATACCCACAATCGGTGTGTATGCATTTATTAATTAGTATTTTAACAATCTACTTTCCATTTTTTGGCAAATTCATGATATCCCCTATTTTAACTCTACCTTACTTTCATGTTGTTATCCTACACTACAGTGTGAAAGCTAGAAGAGATTGGGTTGTTTCGTTACAATTTCATAAAATATTTGTAGGACATATGGTGTAACGACCAAGTGTGCACTTGACACATAAGCATGATCATCATGGGCATTTCATCATAAAAATCCATATTTACAAAAGGTATATATTATGCATTGCTAAAACTAGTAATTTTGAGCATTGGTGAATGAGTCAGCTGGAGCTAACTGATGGTCTGGCAGTTGCTTTGTCATTCTATTAGCCAGAGTTGTGCTCTAACAGATAGTCGAGACATTGGATATTCACTAGAACATGCTGGCAGCTTGGTTATGTAGTTTGTGAGGTGTCTATATCACCCTCTCCTTGGACCCACATGTCAGTACGAGTGTTGTCACACCCCCATAGTAGCACCAACGATGCACCTCCACTCTTACTCTTCCCAAATACATCACACCTCTCTTTTTCTCTTAGCAAGGAAGGAGAAGGAACCAAGGAACAAGAAGGTGAAAGGAGGAGGAAAACGATAGGCCAAGGAGATCCCACCCTATAGCTTGTGGGGAGGAGCAAGAAGAGAAGGGGAAAGAGGAGCCAACCCAATCTCTCTACACCAACCTAGGGCCCTAAACTCATTTTCTTGAAGAGAAAGGGTAAGCTTTACCACCCAACCTAGATAGCATCACCTAAAAAACCATTCCAATCTCACAAAATGATATGATAGCCATGGATGCCTTAGAGCTTCATATATATGCACAAACTCACCAGTGCAACTCCCTAGATGCACAGTACTTTAGCAACTATATTAGGATTAAGACTTACCCAAAGACATGGCCCAATCCTCTCTTAGCAAGATCAATATTAGATCTCAACTTCTTCACTAGCACTAGCGGGCAGTCCGCCTATAGCACTAGACGGTCTGCCAGAGTTGGACTTAGTTATTTATGTCTGAAACCCTCTAACAGTCCAATGGCACACCCAAATGGTCCACATGCACCAAGTTGAGCAATAAGACTTGCAAATGTCTAATCTGAACCCATGGACAGTCCACAAGTACAAAACTTGACCACCAAAGGCAAGTGTGTTTTGCAATGATCACACAGATGATCCATGTGTTCACATTGATGATCGGCCATGCATGCATGGACAGTCTGTGGACACAAAAAAATCCATTAGCACACACCATCTCTGTAACGATCGGGCGAATGGTCTGTCTACTCACGTGAACGGTGCATGCATGAAGTCCCACCAAAGATGCATCACCTATGGATACTCAAGACCTAATCACCCATATGGTATGATTGTTTGGGCATATGGTAGGAACCACATAGAGTCGAGTTCCCCTAAACTTGTGTCCCAAAGTTTAAGTGCTAGATGGATAGTTTGACAGTAGATGGTCCGACACCCTAGATGGATGGTCTGACAGTATTGACCAGCAGCTAGTGTAGTTATGTCCTAATCCTCTAGTGTTAACCTATACTCCCTAATTATTTTTCAAGCTATGTCTAAGGTACATGTTCATGCATAAGCACTACAAATCATAAGTATCATATGTACTTATGTAGCATTGCACTCGTGTAAGGATGGAGACAACAGTGGAGGCACTCATTGAGTAGGAGGTTGAGGCCAAACCCAATCCTACTAACCCTATAGTTGCTCCCCAAGGAAGACACCTACTCATCTTGAACTTGTTACATCCTAAACTATAAATCCTCGTGTTTCTTCTTCAATACCCACAATCGATGTGTGTGCATTTATTAATTAGTATTTTAACAATCTACTTTCCATTTTTTTTTGGCAAATTCATGATATCCCCTATTTTAACTCAACCTTACTTTCATGTCGTTATCCTACATGCCAGTGTGAAAGCTAGAAGAGATTGGGTTGTTTCCTTACAATTTCATAAAATATTTGTAGGACATATGGTGTAACGACCCAGTGTGCACTTGACACATAAGCATGATCATCATGGGCATTGCATCATAAAAATCCATATTTGCAAAAGGTATATATTATGCATTGCTAAAACTAGTAATTTTGAGCATTGGTGAATGAGTCGGCTGGAGCTAACTGATGGTCTGGCAGTTGCTTTGTCATTCTATTAGCCAAAGTTGTGCTCTGACAGATAGTCCAATCGGGACATTGGATATTCACCAGAACATGCTGGCGGCTTGGTTATGTAGTTTGTGAGGTGTCTGTATCACCCTCTCCTTGGACCCACATGTCAGTACGAGTGTTGTCACACCCCCATAGCAGCACCAACGATGCACCTCCACTCTTACTCTTCCCAAATACATCACACCTCTCTTTTTCTCTAAGCAAGGAAGGAGAAGGAACCAAGGAACAAGAAGGTGAAAGGAGGAGGAAAAAGATAGGCCAAAGGAGATCCCCAAGGGCAGCAGCCCTATATATCCCTAAGCCTCTCCCTTATTTCTAGGGTGAAACTAGGAGAGCTCCCACCCTCTAGCTTGTGGGGAGAAGCAAGAAGAGAAGGGGAAAGAGGAGCCAACCCAATCTCTCTACACCAACCTAGGGCCCTAAACTCATTTTCTTGAAGAGAAAGGGTAAGCTCTAGCACCCAACCTAGATAGCATCACTTAAAAAACCATTCCAATCTCACAAAATGATATGATAGCCATGGATGCCTTAGAGCTTCATATATATGCACAAACTCACCAGTGCAACTCCCTAGATGCACTGTACTTTAGCAACTATATTAGGATTAAGAAGACTTACCCAAAGACATGGCCCAATCCTCTCTTAGCAAGATCAATATTGGATCTCAACTTCTTCACTAGCACTAGCGAGCAGTCTGCCTACAGCACTAGTTGGTCTGCCAGAGATGGACTTAGTTATTTATGTCTAAAACCCTCTAACAGTCCAATGGCACACCCAAATGGTCCACATGCACCAAGTTGAGCAATAAGACTTGCAAATGTCTAATCTAAACCCATGGACAGTCCACAAGTACAAAACTTGACCACCAAAGGCAAGTGTGTTCTGCAATGATCACACAGATGATCCATGTGTTCACATTGATGATCAGTCATGCATGCATGGACAGTCTGTGGACACAAAAAATTCCATTAGCACACACCATCTCTGTAACGATTGGGCAAATGGTCTGTCTACTCACGTGAACGGTCCATGCATGAAGTCCCACCAAAGATGCATCACTTGTGGATACTCAAGACCTAATCACCCATATGGTCTGATTGTTTGGGCATATGGTAGGAACCACATAGAACCGAGTTCCCCTAAACTTGTGTCCCAAAGTTTAAGTGCTAGATGGATAGCTCGATAGTAGATGGTCCGACACCCTAGATGGATGGTCTGACAATATTGACCAGCAGCTCGTGTAGTTATGTCCTAATCCTCTAGTGTTAATCTATACTCCCTAATTATTTTTCAAGCTATGTCTAAGGTACATGTTCATGCATAAGAACTACAAATCATAAGTATCATATGTACTTATGTAGCATTGCACTCGTGTAAGGATGGAGACAACAGTGGAGGCACTCATTGAGTAGGAGGTTGAGGCCAAACCCAATCCTACTAACCCTATAGTTGCTCCCCAAGGAAGACACCTACTCATCTTGAACTTGTTACATCGCATGAAGTTGACTATATGTTATGTATGTATGGCTTAAGTTAGATGCAACCCACTCATAGCCTTTAATCTTTGATCGTTCATGATCGTACCTTGTAGTGTTGCTTGTTCACTTTAGTAAATGATATAATTCATGCTTAGCCTGGTAGAACGGTAGAAGTCGAGTATGTGATGAAGGCATCAGTCCTTGCAAACTATAGGAGTTGATGGTTTAATCCATAAACAACTAGAGGAAAGAGCTAAAAGATTGACCAAGGGTGGGGTCGATCACCACGAGACAGTGTCTTGATAGCAAGCCAAGTATCATATTAGTGGATTCTGTGGGGCTAGAGACGAGGGCTAGCTAAATCGACCGTCCATTGGACGACTTGATCAAATATGGGAAAGGTTGAGGCATGAGTTACCTCCTACGGATGAATGGGTTTATGAGCGGTGGCATTGTTTTTGTGCGGGAAAAGTTGTACACTTTTTGCAAGATGTTATTGATGAATTCAAATTGCCACACTCTCAGTTATGAGCACGCTCATTATTGTTGACCTTGTATAGAGTTGTCGAGAATGAAATGAACTAATATGGAAGATTGAACTCACCGGTACATGTTCATGATTATGCTTAGCATTTGCAATGCTCGGAATAGGTATTCACCTCATTTCAAATAAATGTATTTAGGCAAATCAACACGTTTACCTTATTAAAACCAAATGCATATGATAATCCTTGTTTATATTATTTTAGATATAATTCCTTTTCTTTTGAGGGGAATGAAATATAGCTATGTGAATGTGATACTAAGAGATGAGGCTCCTCTCACTTTGGGTCCAGGCCCACCTACCAGTGACACGGGCTGCTGTAGGAGCCCAATTAGAGGATCTGCTTCCGGTAATCTGGTACTCACGGTGCATCGCAAAAGTGAAAACGTCCTCCGGCACCACGCCTCTCCCTCCATCCATGTCTGACGCGCGGGTCCCGCCCCCCATCGTCGCCCCTGACCGGATCCCCACCGCCCGCCATGGAAGCCGATTCGATCTTGAATCAAGGGGCATTCAAATCACACCCGCTACTCCCCCTCCCCTCCGGTTTCTACCCTTAATCGCACGCGGAGGTGGGAATCATTTGTCGTCTCCCGTGGGCCGTGGCCATCGGCGACAGCTGCAGAGATGCGAGACGACAAATACCGGATCAAACCCGCGGCCGGCGGTCGGCGGCGAGCAGATGTTTCTTATGCAATAATGTCTTGCCGCCAGCTAAACCCACTTACCCACACGGAAATCCAGTTACTTTGGAGCAAAATGAACTGAGGTTTCGGCAGTAGTGCTTGCTTTTGTCGTCTTTGTAAATCTCAGTACAAGTACTACAAGATAACTAGGAGCATCGAGCATTGGAGCAACTCTTTAGCACCGGCAGCAACAAGGTGTGGTTTTTCTTGCACATCCGCCGTTTATTGCTGGATGTAACAGCCTCTTTTACATATTGCTTGATCTGGCAAACAGCACGACCTCCCTTGTTTACTCAAAATCCACAGTTTCTTTAGGACAACACTAATACTGTAACACCTTCAAAAATAGCAAGACATAATAACCACACAAGAGTGATCTCGATCTGATCCATGCCATGAGTTGTACCACTGTGATCAAAGGGCCAAGTATTTCAGATTGCCTGTGCAGATTTGCCCCCGCGCCACCCTCAACCAATATAGCTCAGGCTGCTTTACTTTATATCCTTGACTAACAGCACCACACCTCCATGCTGGAGTTTCCTCAAATGCTAGCCTAATGACTTGAATGCACCTGCCAAGCACCACCAGCACCTTGCCTTATATCATCAAAATATAAAAGGGCCACTTAATACACACTAGAACCCCCAAAAGGTATAGATAGTCCATGTTCTAATAGATTCTCACATGATACATTGAACTCCTTTTCCCTATCGTGCTGTAACAAACCATGTCAGGAATCTAGAGAAAGGTTCTAACTAGACATCCTCCATCACAGGCATGTAATAATATACACTTCCACATAATAGTTTCTTCGCAACGTGTTATAAATGTGAACAGAGTGTTGGATAGTACAGTTGATTAAATTACAAAATACAGTAGTAGCATGCTCAGAAGTTAGGAGCACAGAAACGTGCAGATTACAGCAATGACTTGATATTCAGAACTAGCAGCTCCTAACTCCCAAAACATTCCGCACCTGACTGTAGATGATTAACAGAAACTACTAGCTATTCAGTTCCTCTTCAGAGCTACCAGATTGAGGAACAAATCCATGACAACATCAGTCAAGAACTCTGCACTGAGATCCCACTGCTGCCAGCGAGTTTCCACTATCAAGTCAAATCCTCTCCACCAGGCACGTATCCTTTAGTGATTGAATAGCGACAAGGAGTAGAAATCAGCAACTTCGAGTACAGTTCTACAGTCTCTAGGTATTCAGGTATCCTGACAAAGAATATAAATCTGTACAGAACTACATTTCTGAATTTGTCAGAATAATGTAGCACTTAGCATAAGTAGTTGATACTGATAACATGTTAAGAAATGGTTTGAAATGGTTTGCTGGCGCACTGCAGAAATTCTACCAGTGGCCACCACGACCATTGACGGTAGCAGGTAATTTGTTCGCTGCATATGGCTTTGGCTGCCCAGCTTGGTTCACATCCATCCTTTCAGCATCACCTGTCTCACTCTTGCAGGTCTGACTTCTTCTGGGGTATGAACTTCCAGAAGGGATATTGTTTGGGGCAACTGCTGGGTGCCTAGCAATTCTTCGTTGCTCATATTGCTCGGCAGCAGATGCTGGATAGGGGTTGTACTGCATCACTGAACCAACCGCTTTACCAGGCCTTGCAACATCACCTGTCAGATGAAGTGATGCATAAAATAAGTCTAGGATTACCAGTTAAAATTATGCAGAACTAATAATGATGATTCAAATGTTTATTGTATATTCTAGATATCAGTTCTCCACAATAACAGAACATTAACAAATAAAAACAGATAAGTAATCCAAAAACTTGCTGCTTGGCTGGAACTCAAATTCACATCAGTTTATACAGCTAAGTACAATGACCTCTTAGGGGTTGCAGATGTTTACCTTGAGGAACATGGGGTGGAAATTTACTTGCAACATAAGCAGAATGTTGATGTGTCTTCTGTGTATTTTCTCTGATTATACACTTGGAAAGATCCTCGGTGATGTTAGCTGTGGCTTGTGATCGGTTGTCTGAATAGACAACAGATGGCCTGTCATAATATACACAAGTAGATAATCAGGAACTAGACAATCGTGCCTAAGATTGTTATCACTTAATTCAAGGCAGAGAGGAGCGATATCTCACCGTGGCAATGAATTATGTTGCCTCTCAGGTGGAGTTCCTGTAGATCCCTTGGCATAATGTTCTTCAAGGTATGCAAACTGCTTTTTAAAATGATCTACTGCACTGAAAAATGATACAGCAACTCATTTCAGTTCTACGAAAATGAGTCTCAAATTTATTTAGGGCGTGTTTAGATGTGAAAATTTTTGGGGAAAAGTTCTTGTAGCACTTTTCGTTGTTATTTGGCAAAATTTGTCTAACCATGGACTAACTAGGCTCAAAAGATTCGTCTCGACATTTACAAACAAACTGTGCAATTAGTTATTTTTTTACCTACATTTAATGCTCCATGCATACGTCCAAAGATTCGATGTGACAGTTACTATGCAAAAAATTTTGCCTCTTTTTGGGCATCTAAACACGGCCTTAGTGCCTGACTGGCTACACTAATCAGCATTAATCTTGTTCCACAAAATAAGTAATCACTACTCTACCAATCAAGCAAAATTATATATCTCATGCCTTATGTACCACTTATTGGCAGTCACATAGCAGTGAAAATGATTATTTCATTCATAAATCTGCACACGTAATAGAGCAAGAATGATGAACATACAAACATACAGAGTAGCCAGGTTACTACTATAGCAGCACAAAATTGTCTCAAGAACTAAATTAGGTACTTTTTAGTCAAATGTTAAAGAATGAAAGTGGCATTGGCTATGTACACACCTTGGGTACATGAAACCACTTGACTCAGTTCCCTCAAGAAACTCCCTTAGCATCTGTGGATGATACTCAAGAATTTCCCTATATATGAGCTCCCTTATGTCTTCCTTTGTAACTCTCCGCCTCTCAAATTCAAATTCAAGCTTTGTGACAGCCTGTGCAGAAGGCTCTCTATCCACATTGGCTATATTCTTGAAATAAGGATCAGCAAGAGCCTGGCAAAGTGTATGAGACATTAGCTGATGATGTCGACACTTCAGGTTAAGTTGAACGCTCTATAATACAGTACTGAAAAAAGAGTGCCAATAAAATCACCTCTTCAGCACTTGGCCTGTCTTTTGGCTCAAAAGCTAGCATTCGCTCTAACAAACTTAGTGCAAGTGGATCTGCATTTGGGAACTTTTGCGTAAACGGTATAGGCTTTTTCCGCCTCATACTGCTCAAGTAGCGCCTGGCCTTTTCATTACGAATCTACAGGGCAATTATATAGAAGCATTAGACTAATTTTGTTGCAGTATAATAAACATATTGATGCTAAACTGTACCTACCCTCGATATTGCTTCTGGAGAAGGTGTTCCCAGGAGATCTGTAATTATATCAAGTTGATGCACCACATTTTTCCCCGGGAAAAGAGGTTTTCCAGTTAACAATTCTGCAAATATACAACCAATACTCCATATATCTATCGCCGGTGTATACTGCAAAAAAGCAAAAACACACAATGTTCAACAGTGCTCCAGATATTTCACAAACTATACAGGGCCATGGAACAAGTGAGAGAGAGAAATATGCAACAGTCCTTCCTATGAACAAAGAACATGCTATAGTGACAGATCTAAAACGACATGATACTGCATCAAGCGATTAAAGCAGACGCTTATGAAAGCCATGTTTGTGAGATGCTCTGCATATAAACTCAGCATAAGCTATAAGAGTGCACCCAATAACTATGGACTCTGCAGGAACTTGTCTTCAGTTATCAGTCTAGTACCCATTGACCCCAAAGTAGAACTAAATCTTTGGATGTCAATATATTATGATCAAAACAAAGGTTAAGATGTTTGATTTCCTGGTCAGAATAGCAGCATTCTTGTAAAGTACTAAATACTAACCACATTAAATTAGAATATTGCAGCAACAAAGACGAAAAGAGATCATGACTATTATTGCCAGTGTCATGATTGACATCAAATCAAACATATGTTTAGAAGACCACTAACCTTGGAGAAGAAAGATCCGCACAGCTCCGGTGCTCGGTACCACCTAGTTGCAACATAATCCTAAAAAGAGAGTAAGAAATTAGGCACCACTAGAAAGCTAGACTAGCTACAAGAACTGAACAGCATAGTGGTCGAAAAGATGGCATACCGTCCAAAAGATGGCAGTTGGAGTATCATTGAAAGCTACTCTTGCTAGGCCAAAGTCGCATATTTTGAGCTTACAATCAGCATTTGCCAGAATATTTTTTGGTTTGAGATCTCGATGAAATACATTTGCTGCAATAAGCTATTGAAAGATGCATCAGTCATATCAGGCATGTTAGTGCCACTAAAAGAACTCAGTAGAAATAAAACAGATGAGGAGCCCCTAATGATGACCAACTATGAATCTTTAATAAGTATTACAATTTTGCCTGTGTATTACTGCTCACCCCTTACTTCCATATTTGTATTTTCAAAATCTAACAGACATTGCTATTATCTTGCTCAAATAGACTTGTCCATTTCTAGTTATTTCATACAAAATAATTTGAGATGTGACTGTTTATACAGCTATATATCACATATATGACAGCCATTCATATTATCACTGAAAAGAGTGTTATCATATTTACTACATATTTTATATAAAAAAATATTACCATAAAAGAAAAGGAGTTGTAAGAAATATTCTTGATCATAAACATGTTATATATGACCATCGTAAAAAGCAAAACTATTCCTTGATACATACAGCCAATTCACAAAAATAGTATGGCTATCAAGAGCAATGAATCTTATATAATATATCTAGGGCGTAGGCAGTATACATATATAATTTAGTATCTCACAAAGACAAGCAAAATAATGTTATGTCTGAATTGAGGATATAGCTAGGCTGACATAGTTAAACAGCAACTCTTAGTTTCATACAACCTATAGTGAACCTTGATTTGCATCAAAACAAGTGCAAAATACCATTACATTTCGTTAAGATTTCAGAAACTAAGCAATAAAGAACTTTGGATGGGATATATTTGACTACCGCAAAGAAAGGTCTTCCTTGAAGAATGTAGACAGTAGACACCAAAATGAGCTGTTTTGATGTATCTGAAAACAACCTACAATCTCATATGGTCCTCTTGTCTCTTGAGAGTATAGTTTCTGAAGACATTGTTAATTTTCAACGGACTCATCGAACACCACATGGCGAGAGATGAGAACCCGTCGGGAGGTAAGGTCAAAGCACCGGTACCCCTTGTGATCCGGAGAGTACCCGAGGAAGACACAGAGCGTGGAGCGAGGGTCCAGCTTGTGAGAAGAAGTGGCAGCGGTGTTGGGGTAACACGCACACCCAAACACGCGGAGGTGATCGTACCGAGGCGGGGTACCGAAGAGGGCGTGGTGAGGAGTGGGAGCGGGGCAGGCCGCGGAAGGAAGACGGTTAAGAAGATAGGTGGAGGTGTGCAGGCCCTCAGCCCAAAAGCGAGCGGGAAGAGAGGCCTGAAACAGAAGGGTACGCACGGTGTCATTGGTGGTGCGAATCATCCGCTCAGCCTTGCCATTTTGCGAAGAGGTGTATGGACAAGACATGCGGAGTTGAACGCCGTGAGAGAGGAAGAAATCGCGGGAGGTGGAGTTATCAAACTCGCGACCATTGTCACACTGGACGGCCTTGATGGGGAGGCCGAACTGTGTAGACACCCACGAAAAGAAGTGAAGGAGCGTGGTAAATGTATCTGACTTCGCACGGAGAGGAAAAGTCCATGAATAATGCGAAAAATCATCAACAACCACAAGATAGTACTTATAACCGGAAATACTCAGAATAGGAGATGTCCATAGGTCGCAATGTACAAGATCAAAAATACGGGCCGCATGGGAAGTAGAACTAGAAAACGGAAGACGAACATGTCGGCCCAATTGGCACGCATGACACAGTTGCTCATCATGAGCTCGAGTACATGGAAGACCGGAGCTACGACTGAGCTGTATCAGGGCATCACGTCCAGGATGGCCGAGGCGCCGGTGCCAGGTAGTAGAGGAAGTAGAAGCGACGAAGGCAGCTGACAAAACGGGCGGCGAAGAAGACGAAGGAGCCGCCGGGAAGCGAAGAGTGTAAAGGGGCCCGGTGCTGTCACATCGGAGCAGAGGACGCCGGGAAGCCAAATCCTTTACAGTAAGACCAGAAGAGTCAAATTCCACAGAACACGAATTGTCAGCTGTAAAACGTCGAATAGAAAGAAGATTATGAACCATAGAAGGAGCAACAAGAACATCAGGAAGACGAAAGGAGCCATGAGCACCGGCGGTACCCACAGACGAGACCGGAATACAAGAGCCATTTGCGACCATAATGGACGAAGGAATAGAGGAAGAGGGAGAGTGAATCGACGAAAGTATACCGGGGTCCGGAGTAGTGTGGTAGGTGGCCCCCGAATCAGCGATCCACTCGGGTCCGACCGGAGGTGTCAGGCCCATGGTGCTGAACGAGCGAGCCAGAGCCGCCTGGTCCCAGCCGGTGACCCCCGGTGAAGTCCCGGAGGGTGGAACCCACGGCGTAGCAGGGAAGGCGCCAGGTGGAAGACCGGCAGGAAGAGCTCCGGTGAGCATGGCCACTGGTGGGCGAGTGTCGGCTCCGGGGGCGTGGTAGGGCCACATGGAGATGCGACCGGACCACGGGTTCTGGAACGTAGGCCATGGTGCCCCCCCGTGTATCCCGGCCGGTGCCGGAGCCTGGGGGTGACCACCCCGGCCACCCCCGCGGCCCCCTCCACGGCGACGACGAGAGCCACGACCCCCCCACCTCCGCTCGGCCCGGAGGGAGGAGGGCCCAGGAGAGACGACGGTGGCGGTGGAGCGGTGGACCGCGGTGGAGCAGACGGGCGCGGCGAAGAGGCAGCCAGGGCCGTCGAGGAGGACGAGGACCCCGCGGAAGTGGTGGATCCCGGCTGGAGACCCTGCGTGAGCTCCTCCATGACAAGATCGTCACGGACCTCCAGGAAGGTGGGGAAGGGCCTCTGGCGGGTGATCCACGTCCGGAGGTGGGCGTAGCGGTCGCTGAGCCCCCGGAGGACGTTGAGGACCAAGATGCGATCCTCCACGGGCCACCCGAGGTCCCCCAGCGAGTCAGCCATGGCCTTCATCCGACGGCAGAACTCACCGACGGAGAGGTCACCCTGGACGAAGGTGCGGAAGCTCGCGTCGAGGCGGAGAGCCCGGGCCTCAGCGTTGCCCAGGAACTGACCCTCAAGGGCCAGCCACGCCCGGCGCGCGTCAGGGGAGGTGCGGACGAGGTCGTGGAGGTCCAGGGAGATCGTCCCCAGGATCCAGGAGAGGACGATGCTGTCGAGTCGGAGCCACGATGACGTCTGGGCAGTGACCGGGGCGTCGAGGAGGACGTGGTCGTCGAGGGCGTAGCGGCGAAGGGTGAGAACCACCAGATCCCGCCAACGGGCGTAGGAAGGAGACTCCGGCTCGAGGACGACCGGGACAAGAAGTCGAATGTTCTGGACCCCCCCGGCCTGGTAGTGGAGCTGGGCCACGAGTGGATCAGCCGGGTCATGCCAGATGACGGTGGTGTGTGAGATGGGACGCCCGGGCGAGGCAGAGGAGGTGGCACCAATGTCCCGGGAGGCGGGCGGAACGAGAAGCTGCTCCGCCTCGGCGATCTGGCGAGCCAAAGCGTCGGCCGCGTTGCGCTCGCGCTCCCACACGAGAGCCGCCGCGCGTACACGAGCCTGGCCTTCCGCAGCAGCAGCACGGGCAGCCACAAGGGCGGCAGCGAGAGTGGAGTCCGTCCCCGGGGCGCGTAGAAGATGAGGGCCACCGAGAAGAAGATCAACAGAAGGAGCAGTGGCACCGGCACCGGCACCAGCGGGGTCCCCCGGGTCAGCTGTGGGACGGAGGAGCGGCTGGACAGCTTCGGGCTGGACCACCCCCGCAGGCGCGACGTCCTCGGTGCCGTCCCCCACCGTGCCCAGGTCAGAGGAGGTGGCCAAGGCATGGGCTGCCGCGGTGCCCTTAGCAGCAGCAGCCGCAGCCTCAGGTGAAGAAGGGAGGGGGCAGCGCTGGAGGGCTGGGTCAGCAACCAGAGGGGGGCGGGCGGCGCCTGGAAGGGCTGGATGGTGGCCGGCGGCCAGGGGCTGGCCGGCGGGTGGGTGGTGGCCGGCGGCCAGGGGCTGGCCGACGGGAAGAAGGTGGCCGGCGGCCAGAGGGTGGCCGGCGGGAAGCAGGTGGCCGGCGGGAAGAAGGTGCGGCTGGGAGGGAGATGCCGTGCCTGGAGAGGAGACCGCAGGGGCGCCGGCCAAGATCTGGGCCCAGGATGGAGAGGAAGAAGAGGGGAAGTAGGAATAGAGGGAAGGGGGAGGGGGAGGGCCGCCGGCCATGGTGGCTGGACCGGCGGCGGCACCTCCAGGAGAGGGGCGGCGGCTGGGAGGCAGGGGAAGAGAAAAAAACTAACCCTATGCTCGGATTACCATGCTAGAGGAATGATTTTTTCCATTCAATTAGGGCTAACCCTAGAAGGGTAGCTATATAGGTCATATACATGGGCCACATGGGCCTTAGCCTCATGGGCCTAAACACATACTCCAACATTTTCCCCCCAAAAAAAAAATTTAACAGTGGCTTAACGGCTACTACACATAGTTTCGATTGCTGTCAAGTTTACATTTATACCACTCCAATGGTCATGCACAGTGGCAAGTTCATCACACTCGTTTTTCTGTAAATGTAGAACTCCACACCACAGGCTACAGCCTAGTAGAATATACAGAAAGAACACTAATAATTCATGTGAAAGCAAATCAATTACCTGTATGTATGTATTTCAATCCTCGGAGCAACTGATACAAGAAAAACTGATAATGCTCCGGGGTCAAGTCATCATTAGCCTTTATAACTTGGTGCAAATCAGACTCCATGAGTTCAAAAACAACATATATATCCCTGAACTCCCTCCTCGACGGAGGAAGCAGGATATGCTTTATTTCCACAATATCCGGGTGCCGCAAGAGCCTGAGCAGCTTGATCTCCCGAAGTATCCGCGTCGCATCAGACACATGCTCGAAGATGTCGTTTATCTTCTTTATAGCCACCTTTTCACCAGTGTGAGTGTCCATGGCAGAGCAAACCACGCCGTAACTGCCTTTGCCTATGACCTCTTCTATCTTGTACCTGCTTCCCTCGCCATACTCCGTGAAAAAATCCATCTCTGAAGGTGCCTGCATCGCCAGAAACAGTGAATGACTCAGGCTGGACAATGTATGGCAACTGGCTGAGGCTAAAAATTCACAACTTCGTGGGGGGCAAACAATATCCACAGATCAGAAAAGAAAATGGCCACATCAGACTCCAGACCTCATGGAGATTTGTAAATTGCAAGACCGTTGTGACCAATAAAGCAACGGAAAATCACAGCAAGGACAAAGATGGCAACAAAAACCAAATAATACACAAGACTAAAAGTCAACACAGAGTCCTAAACGCCCAGATTTGGAGCCAAGAAACCAAGGAGGACCACCACCACGAGATGAGACAGAAGAAGAGACCGACCTTCTTCTTCTGGTCGTGCTGCATCCTCCCAGCAATCTCCAGGAACCACCACCCAAGCGAGGATCTTTGGGCAGAGGGGGCACGAAAGGTTGGATCTTGCGAGCCAGATCCAGCAGGAAGAGGGCAAACGAGGCTGAGGAAGACCGGGGGAGCTCACTGCTGCTCAGTGCCTGCCCACACGCGCGCGCGTAAGAAAGGCGAGGAGAGGCGAGCGCGGCGACAGCGCAGATCTCCCTGTCCCGGAGCTCTCGAGCTGAAAGGAGCCGACAAGGGGGAAGGGGCGGATCACCCAACCAACGAGCACAGCTGTGATCTAAGAAGAGCTCGAGGCCACCCACATGGAGTGGGGGGAAAGAGAGAGAGTGGTAGCTGAGGCGTCAAGTGAGGGAGACCACCACCACCAGGCAGCAGCACCAGTGGCCCCTGGCTTCCCAAGTTACCAGCGCGTCTCAGCTGCCACGAGCTGTTTTTTCCTGCACACACAGCCTCGCTTCTTTTTCTTCACACTTTCTCGCCCGGGGATTTGCTTGGCTGGTGTGCTCCTGTCCTCATGACCCGTGAGGGCAGGGCCGCCGCAAGGCAGCGAGCGCGGCGCCGTGGCGGCCGCCACCGATGGGCGATGATGGCAAAAGGATTGGGGCACATGGAGCCACCTGGAAGTGTCACCGTCGCGCACAGTTGGAGCACAGGTTGCGCCGATTTTAGGGTGCGTCTCTAAACGAGTAAACTAATTGTGGACGGTGCGGACGGCGATCGTCCCCTCCCTCGTGGCCTCGTCAAAAAGCTGGAACACGCTTTGTGCCAAGACCGACTGCACTGGAGACCTGCATCCGGTCCTGCATCGCTTTTGCGTAAGCTTTTAGCGCAAAAATGAGCTGCAGCGGCGTCCGCTAAATCTTACGCAAGCAACGCCGATCTCCTATATTTGGCGCAATACAGGGCCTCCGCTAAACGCGTGACTAAGCACTCAACAGCGCGCGCAGAGGAGAAAGGGACAGCAGCGAGAGCGCAGTGGTGGGCCTCGTGTTTTTAACAAACAAAAAAAATGTTATAACTCACAAACCAAAAATCAAATTAAATTCTGATTGCACCATTAAATTCGTTTCAATAAATACTTCAAAACTAGATCTCACATGAATATATTTAGATAAAGTGACAAGTTGGCCCCACAAAGAATAGAGGATGATATAGAGGATAGATGAGTGCGGAAGAATTAGGAATAGAGGAGAGAATCTTGATGACTAGGATGTATAGAGGATGAATTTAGAGTACCACGAGTGCGGATAGCCTAAGGCCGCTAGCTGTGAGTGAGCGAGCGCTTGGACAAGTTACTAATGCCTCCTAAAAACACTCAAAAAAAATTATACAGTATCCGTCATATCGAATTTTTTAACGCATGCATGGAGCATTAAATGTAGGTAAAAAAATAATTAATTGTATAGTTTATCTGTAAATATCGAGACGAATCTTTTGAGCCTAGTTAGTCCATGGTTGTATAAATTTTACTAAATAACAACGAAAAATACTACAGGAATTTTTCCTAAAAAAATTTGGGATCTAAACAAGGCCTAAGGGTGTGTTTAGTTCGTGAATTTTTTTTTTTGCTTTGGCTACTGTAACACTTTCATTTGTATTTGTCAATTAGTATTCAATCATGAACTAATTAGGTTCAAAAGATTCGTCTCGTAGTTTTCTACTCCCTCTATCCCAAATTATAAGGCATTATAAGAATCTTGTAGAGTCAAAGGATCTCAAGTTTGACCAAATTTATATAATAAGATAATAATATTTATGACACCAATTAAGTATCATTAGATTCTTCATTAATTATATTTTTATAGTATACATATTTGATGTTATAAATTTTTGAAATTTTCTCTATAATTTTGGTCAAACTTAAGATGCTTTGACTCTCCAAGATTCTTGGAATGTCTTATAATTTGGAATGGAGGGAGTACCTGAAAGTCCCTAGTTTGGTTTTGGCTAATTGATGAAACCTAGGACTAACCTTTGTATCTAAGTGGATGATTTAGATAAAGGTGGTCATTGAATATGAGACATGACATTGACTCATGTGACCAAGATGATGAAGACCAAGATGATGCTTGGCTCGATGGACCGGTTGTGAGGGTGAAGGGCAAGTCGAGGCTTCGAAGCGAAGGACCATGCGATGGTGAAGCTTGAGCAAGACTTGGCGCCGACGAACCGATGCAACGGTGAAGAGCAAGTGAAGTCAAGGTCGATGGATCGAGACGGTCATGTGATGATATGAAGTGGATCATATCTTTTGGAGAAACAAAATGGGCTCAAGGCAAAGGTATAACCATAGGGCCATTTTGTTTTGCACTCAAGACACCATAGAGGGTGTGAGTGGTTTAGAATCGATAGCCGAACTATTAAGAGGGGAAGTCTTATCGGTTATTTGATGCACGGGTGCCACTAGGTGAATTCATGAAGTGCATTGCATGTAGGGCCTAGTGAGCTAACTAGAAAACCTTCGAAAATGATTATGAAAATGCTAACACACGTGCACAAGGTGGTGATCACTTGTTGGTGTTGGCACATTTACGAAGGCGATGAAGTTTGAGCGGTAGAGAGGGTTTGGGTCTCTCTCTCCCTCCCGCCGAGCTTGCGAGCGCGGGATTCAGGCGATTTCGAGGAGTTGAAATGCCTATTTTCCACTACGCCGGAAGTCGGAAAAGAAACGGAGGCGAACGGAGGTCACAGAGGTGACCGGACGCTGCATCGGACGTGGTCATGGTATGACCGGCGCGTCCGGTCAGTACAGCGTAGACGCGGGTGTTAGGGTTTGTAACCGGCGCGTCCGGTCACTCGCGGGACCGGCGCGTCCGGTCAGTCACCCAGAAGGAACTGAGGTTCGCAGAGGACGATCGGACGCGGGGCGCGTCCGGTCACACATGATCGGACACGTCCGATCGTTGAAGGAACTTACTGGACTCAAACCGGACGCGGGCACTATCGCGTCCGGTCGTTGCGAGGGGCGCGTCCGGTCGTTGCTTCGCGCGCGCGTGGAACAGCGCGATCGGCGCGTCCGGTCGTTCATAGCGGCACGTCCGGTCGTTCGACAGGCGCGTCCGGTCGTTGGTTTGACCGTTGAGGGTCAGTGACCGTTGGAGGATCGAACGCGGTTGAGCGCGTCCGGTCGTTATGAGAAGCGCGTCCGGTCATGGGATTTGACCGTTGGCGCAGTGACCGTTGGAGGATCGGACGCGGTTGAGCGCGTCCGGTCAGTTATGACCGGCGCGTCCGGTCATCCCGAACAGACCCAGTGAAGGGGTATAACGGCTCTATTTGGATGGGATGCTTATAAATACTCGTTGGCCGGCCCTTGGGGAGGCAACTAGTGATTTCTAACATTCTTGTACATCCTTTGAGCTAGAGCATCTCCTCCCACTCATGTCTCTTGAGTGATTGCAAATCATAAGTGAGATTGAGTGATCCCAAAGTGCATTGCATAGCTTGAGGGCATCTAGTGGCACTTGTGGGTGGTATAGCCGGTGGGTTTCTTGTTACTCTTGGAGAGTACCGCTCCTAGCCGGCTTGGAGATTGTTGGAGGCATTGGCAAGAGAAGGTGATTGTTCTTGGGCACCTCCGGTTGATTGTAAGAGGTTCTTGTGCTTTCCTCGGCGGGACGCCAAAAGCAACTCTATTACATTGCGCGGGTCATTGAGTTACCTCACTTGAGAGTGGTGTCTTGCGGTGCCTTGCGGGGCGTGCCTTGAGGGGCAAGTGACTTGAGGGTCACACCGAGGAACCATCTAAGTGTTGGTCGACACAACCGGTGACGTAGCTTGTCGGTGCACAAGTGAACACCGGGTGAACAAAAATATTGTGTCCCTTGTCTCCCGGTGATTGGTCTTCATATTGTGCTGTTGTCAATATTGATTGATTGTATATCATCTTGGTGATTGGCAACATCTCCACTCCACCGTCGGTATAAGATTCACAATCCTATCTCTTGCTTTTATATTTACTAGAATATCTTGTGTAGCTCTAGTGGTAGCCTTTGCTAGTAGTTGTTAGCTTGCTCACTAGTGTAAAATTAGTGACATAGCCCTTGTGTGAACTAGAGATCATAATCTACTAGACTTGTGGTTAGGAGGCTTGCATCACAACCATAGGCTAAGCAAAACTCGCTTTGCGTCATTTGTTATTCTAACAAGTTTACTTAGTGATTCTTGTAGAATTTTTTATAGGCTATTCACCCCCCCTCTAGCCATCTAGGACCTTACAAGTGGTATCGGAGCCGTGGTCACCGTTCTAATCAAGGCTTAACATCCTTCGGTGTGAAAAATGGCTCAAATTGTGTTCAATCATGTTGGGGGCAAGCCATCGTTCTTTGATGGTGTTAGTTCTTTTGCTCATTGGAAAAGAAAGATGACAATGTACCTTGGTTCTATTCATGAGAGAGTTTTGCAAGTCACCGAGAATGACTTTGCTATCATTGATCCCGATCATCTCACCGATAAAGATAGAGCAAATAGAACATGCAATAGAATGGCTCTCAATACACTATACCATGGTATTGACACAAAAGTATTTGAGGGCATCAAGGATTTAGAATTGGCATATGAAGTATGGACAAGGTTGAGTGAAACATATGAGGGCACTAAGGTTGTGAAGAGTGCCAAGCTATATGGGCTCAAGAGTGAGTTTGAGAACTTTAAGAAAAAGGATGATGAAACAATCATTGAAATGTTTCATAGATTGCAAGTGATAGTCAATGATCTCAAGAGCTTAGGGCACAAGACTCAAGATCAAGATTTTTGTCACAAGTTCTTATTGAGCTTACCTAGAAGATTCAAGATGTTGATCATGATGTTGCAAAGAGATGGGCTTGAAGCAATGAAGCCTAATGATTTGCTTGGTGAAGTATTGACCTATGACAAATATGATCAAGATGTTGATGACAAGGAGAAGGTGGAAGATGAAAAGAAGAAGAAGATCGTGGCATTCAAGGCCATCTCCTCTAAGGGCAAAGCTACCATCATTGAAGAAGAAGAAGACAATAGTGAAGATGAAGATTATGAAATTGATGATGAGGCATTTGCTTTTATAGTCAAGAAAATGGGTCACATGTTCATTAAGAGAAGAGGCTTCAAAAAGAGAAATGACAATTTCAAGAGCAATGAGAAACAAAGAAAGTGCTTCAATTGTGATAGCACCGAACATCTTCAAGCCGAATGTCCCTATGACAAGAAGAACAACAAGAGGGGCAAGTTTGAGAAGAAAAAGAGAGAAGCAAAGATGACCTTCAAGAAGGGCAAGAACGGAGCTTATGTGGTCACTTGGGAAAGTGATGATGATGATGATGATGAAGAAGAAGAATCCAACAAGGCTTTTGCTTCCATTGCTATCAACAAGAAGCCTTCACTATTTGATTCATCCTCTTCGTGCTTCATGGCCAAAGAAGCTAAGGTATTATATGATGAGAGTGATGATGAAAGTGAAATGGAATATGTTCATGATAGTGATAATGATAATAATAATGATAATGAAAATGATGATGATGAACCAACCAAAGAACAACTATATGACTTGATGCAACAAACTAGAGACATAGCTATTGCCAAGAACAAGGAGTGTAAGAAGCTTTCAATGAAAGTAGCAATACTTGAGAAAGTTCTAGGTGAGCTTAAGACCACTCATGAGAGTCTAGTGGAAGACCATGAGGATCTTGGTAAAGCTCATTCCAAGCTTGAAAAAGCTCACTCATTGCTACTTGAGCAACAAGCAAAGAAGGAGGTTGTTGTATCATGTGATATAGGTGTTACATGTGATATAATTGATGAATCTTTTTATAAACCTATCATCATGACAAATGCTAACCCTTCTTGTAGCTCTTCATCCACCACCACCAACTCTACCTCCACTACTAGTGATGGTTTCACTTGTGATACCTCACTAATGGTTGAGAATGAGACTCTCAAGAGAGAGGTGGATGAGCTCACTCACGCCCTAGGCAAGGCCTATGGCGGCGAGGCCCGCTTGCTTAAGTGCTTGGGTAGCCAAAGGTTCTCTCTTAACAAAGAGGGATTGGGCTACACCCCCAAGAAAGGCAAGTCGGCCTTTGCAACTTCAAAGCCTAGCTTTGTGAAGAGCAATGGTCGTGTAACACCCTAAAATTTTGAAAAGAAGAAAAATAGGAGAAATATGATTTTTGTATATTTTTGTGAGCATGCAAACTTAGAATGATAATAATTTTTATAAATTTAAAAAAAAATCAAATATAAGGGTAGAAACATGATTGAGCATTCATGCTGCTGCATTTGAAGTTTTGTATTGAGTGGTTTAAATCAAATTCAAATTTGATTTGAAAATCATTTGAAAAATGGTTTTGAAAAATTAGAAAAAGAGAAAAAGAAAGGAAATTCTTTTCTTCTCGGGCCGTTTTTTTTCTCCCGCAGCCCATCTCCCCGACCTGCTGCGGCGGCCCGTTTCTCCTTCTCCCTTTCTCCGCGCCCGCCTCCGGTTCCTTTGGGCCGAGCCCAAGCCGTGGCCAACGGCCCAGCTTCGCGCGCGCGGCCGTCTTCCGCTGCGAGCCGCTGACGTGCCGGTCCCACCGGTCAGCGTCCGTTCTCCTTTCCTTTCTCCTTCCTCCGGCACCTTCCGAAAATGGATGCCACCGCCTTCCTCTCTCTACCCGATACGGAGATCGAATCCTTCTCGAATCTCCCTCCCTTCCTTACTTAGCGATGCCTAAGGGCTATAAAACGGAGCCCCCGCACCCTTCCGCTCTCATTCCAACCTTTTGGGGCTGCCGTAGCTGTCTAGCACCGCCACTGCAAGCTCCACCGCCTCCATCGCCGCCATCCCGAGCTATCCACCACCTTCCGGCCGTCCTCCGGTCTCGTTTTCGCGCGGGGTAAGTTCGCCGTGAGTTTCTCGATCTTCCGGTGCTTCCCCTTCGTCGTTTGGTGGCCGGAGATGAGTTTTGGCGTGTCCCGACCATGGCGCCGCCGCGGGAGCTCACCGACGGGCTGGAAATCGGCCGGAGCGCCGCCGGCGTCTTCTCTCTCTCCCCGATCCAATCTGGATCGTTCATTTTAAATCCGACGGCTAGAATTAGAAGATACCGGTTCGGTTGTGATTTTGTAAAAGAGACCCTGAGTTTTTATTATATCGAACCCGCTTTCCAAAACGTAAAGTCCGGAATACGCTTTGATCTGTTGAAAGCGTATTTCGTCTCGGTAAATGAAAAATACGTTTTCTGATATTTACAGTTTTGCCATTTAATTTGTTTTAGTCGTAGAATCTTCGTTTTAACTCCGATTTGGTCCATTCAAATTGTGTTAGATTCATATTTGCGAGCTCTATGTAACTATACAATTGTACAGTAGGTTTGGATTAATTTATTTTCGAGTTTTTAATTAAAGTATTCATTTTTCTATAGGAGATCTTTGGAAATTCATAACTTTGTCGTTTTAGCTCCGTTTTTCGTGATCTTCGCGTCTGTGTGATCCTAGCGAGTTGTAGATTCGTTTTAAAGACTTTTTATCTTATTTTCTTACTGTTGGTGTATTGTTCTAATTATAGTCTTGTTTGTCTATGCATGATTGCTCTGGATGAATGTTGTTGCTATTATTGATCGAGTATAGACGGTGAGCAATTCGTTGGAGATCAAGAGTTTTACTACGAACAAGATCGCCAGGACCAGTTTGAGAAAGGCAAGTATAGCATGGGATTATCCTTGTTATCCTATTCATATTAAGCAAATAATAACATTATGCATATATTCCTTGTTAAGGATGACTTAGTATTGATCTTATTCCTTGATACCTATTATACTGCATGGATTAGTATTGCTAGTGCTCAACTTGAACTATGATCATGTAATTTGACTAATGGAATATGCAATAAACATTAAAAGATGATTTTATTACTGTTTAAGGGTACTAGAGCATGGGGTTACTTCGGTGCTCTTGTTACTCTCCATAAGGACTCATCTATAAGCGAAAATCTGGGATTTACAGTACAACTGTGAGGGCTAAAATGGCTCTGGCTTTAGTCATATAGAAGGACCTTTTCTAGCTTGTTAGAGGTATTCCTTTATGGCGTAAGAATGGCTTGACGAATCGGGTATAGTGCGGCCTCTGTCCTCATGTGTATAGACTGCGTGTTATTGTGCCATCAGGAAGGGGGGCTCTACATCTGTTTGCCGAGTGAAATCTAATGGCCCTAACTTGTTAGACGAACCTTCGAAAGACTTCATAGTGAACCCTGCCGACCTTCCTTGGAAGTGGGTCAAGAGATTAGCTACCTCGGGCGAAAGGGTAAATCACGACTCACAGTGAAAGTGTACAACCTCTGCAGAGTGTAAAACTGTTATAACAGCCGTGCTCACGGTCACGAGTGGCCTTGGACCCTTATGGAATAGTGGATCATTAATAATGAATATGTTTTTGCTATTCGTTAATCATTTCACATGGATCATATGTTTATTGATTATATTGAGACACTTTGATATCATTGATATACTGAATTAATGCTATTTAAAAGCTACATGCTGATAAACCTATGTTATGCCTTTGAGCCTCATGAACCCTATGTTACACTTGTTGAGTACGAGATGTACTTACGCTTGTTTATTTTTCTTACTTGGATAAAAATCCCGGATGGGTAACAGATGGTGCAAGTAGTGACTACTTCTACTTTCCGGAAGATTACTAGACTTGCTGTCAACCAGTCAATGTGCCTGTGATTGGAGCTACCACGAGAGTTTTTATATTTTACTTCCGCTATATTATTGTAAAGACTATGTGTTATTAATCGTGATGTAATAACATTTGTGATGATACATCCTTTATAATTTGTTAACTTATGTGTGATTGATCTCTGGGCACACATAAGGGTATGCATTCCATTTGGTCGATAAATGGGTGTCACACCCAGCCCAATTTGGAATTTGGCTCATAGTGGCCCATGTGAATGTTATGAGATATTGTGGAGAGTTTAGTCCCACCTTGGTTATTTAGAGTGGGATAGACCAACATATAAGGCTTCTAGAGTCCATCTCACCATCCCCGGGTTAATCCTTTTACGCGAAGCGAGGACGAAAGCGTAAGTGGGATGGTGGTAGGTGTGGTTCATTCAACGTGCAGAGTGGATCTAAGCCGTTTGGACTCTAGGGCGTTACAAAATGGTATCAGAGCCGACCTTCGCAGCCACGGGCGCGTGCGGGCCAGGGGCTGTACATGGGGTTCATTGCGCGCGTGTAGGCTCTGCGGAGTGTACGGCGTGGCACATGTGCCGGCACTGGGCGCACGGTCGCGTGTGCTAAGAGGGAACGTTCCTGGCTATCGTTTGCCTGATTTGTGGGTATGTTAGGCCCGACGAGGACGTCGGGTTCTTTGAACGGGGGGTGTATGTCACACCCAGCCCAATTTGGAATTTGGCTCATAGTGGGCCATGTGAATGTTATGAGATATTGTGGAGAGTTTAGTCCCACCTTGGTTGTTTAGAGTGGGATAGACCAACATATAAGGCTTCTAGAGTCCATCTCACCATCCCCGGGTTAATCCTTTTATGCGAAGCGAGGACGAAAGCGTAAGTGGGATGGTGGTAGGTATGGTTCATTCAGCGTGCAGAGTGGATCTGAGCCGTTTGGACTCTGGGGCGTTACAGGTCGGTTTTGCAATAGATGCAAGCAAGTTGGGCACCTAGAGCACAATTGCAATAAAAAGAACCAAAGCAAGAAATTTGTTAATGCTATACCTTTTGATTCTTGCTATGTGCTTACCAAAGGTGTGAAGGGTGTGCAAGCTAAGTTTATTGGTACACCAATTGTTGGCCCAAAGAAGAAGGCTATTTGGGTACCAAAGAGCTTAGTTACTAACCTACAAGGACCCAAGCAAAAATGGGTACCTAAGCTTCATTGATTTGCTTGTAGGTCAATTACAAAGCCGGAGGAAGGCAGTGGATTATTGATAGTGGGTGCACTCAACACATGACCGGTACATCAAGAATATTTGACTCAATCAATGACAATGATAGTGGTGTTGCATTCTATCACATTTGGTAATAACAAGAAAGGCAAGGTTATTGGATTGGGCAAGATTGTAATATCAAATGATTTGAGTATCTCCAATGTGTTGCTAGTTGAGAGCTTGAATTTCAATCTTCTATCCGTGGCACAAATATGTGATCTTGGTTACAAATGTATCTTTGGGGTTGATGATGTGGAAGTCATTAGTATGGATGGTTCAAATGTGGCATTCAAGGGCTTTAGATATGAGAATCTCTACCTAGTTGACTTCAATGCTAGAGAAACTTCTTTGACAACTTGCTTAATCTCCAAATCAAGCATGGGTTGGCTTTAGCATAGAAGGCTTGGTCATGTTGGCATGAAACAATTGAAGAAGCTTACAACTCACAATCTTGTCAATGGTTTGAAAGATGTTGAATTTGAGAAGAATAAGCTTTGTAGTGCATGTCAAGCCGGGAAGCAAGTTGGAAGCTCACATCCAAAGAAGAGTACAATGAGCACATGCAAAGCATTTGATTTGATGCACATGGATCTATTTGGCCCAACAACATACACAAGCATAGGTGATAATAAGTATGGATTTGTCATAGTGGATGACTTCACAAGATTCGCATGGGTATTCTTTCTTAGTGACAAAAGTGAAGTGTTTGACACCTTCAAGACATTTCTCACTAGAGTTCACAATGAGTTTGAGATTAGAATCAAGAAAGTGAGAAGTGACAATGGAAGTGAGTTCAAGAATACAAGAATTAAAGAACTTTGTGATCACTATGGCATTAGACATCAATTTTCGGCCAAATACACTCCACAATCAAATGGCCTAGCTGAGAGAAAGAATAGAACATTGCTTGATATAGCTAGATCAATGCTTCATGAGTACAATGTGATTCAATCTTTTTGGGATGAAGCAATCAATACCGCTTACTACTACATCAATAGACTATATTGTCACCCATTGCTAGAGAAGACCCCATATGAGCTACTTCATGGAAGAAAGCCCAATATTTCTTACTTTAGAGTGTTTGGTTGCAAATGTTATATCTTGAAGAAGGGCACTAGATTGGGAAAGTTTGACAAGAGATGTGATGAGGGGTTCCTACTTGGTTATTCAACTACAAGCAAAGCTTATAGAGTTTGGAACAATTCAAGTGGCATTCTAGAAGAAGTCCATGATGTGCAATTTGATGAAACCAATTAGTCATAAGATGAAGAAGAGAATCTAGATGATGTTGGTGGAACTCAATTGGTGGAAGCAATGAAGAACATGGACATTGGGGACATTAGAGCAAAGCAAGTTATTGATATTCAAGATGATGACAAAGATCAAGTGCTCAATTCTCCATTCAAGCTAGCTAGTGACTCTCAAGTGCAAGATCATGGTGCTAGTTCATCTCATCAAGATACATCAAGTAATCAACCAAGCTCAAGCAATCAAGTGCAAGTACTCCAACCACAACATGTTGCAAGAGATCATCCCATTGATAGTGTTATTGGTGATATAAGAAGTGGTGTGCAAACAAGATCAAGATTGGCTATGTTTTGTGAGCATGCATCATTTGTGTCAACCATAGAACCAAAGAAAATAGAAGAAGCTTTGAAGGATGCCGATTGGATCATGGCTATGCAAGAAGAGCTTAACAATTTCACAAGAAATAATGTTTGGGAATTGGTAGAAAGGCCAAATGACTACAATGTGATTGGAACAAAATGGGTGTTCAAAAACAAGCAAGATCAAGATGGCATTGTGGTGAGAAACAAAGCAAGACTAGTTGCTCAAGGTTACACTCAAGTAGAAGGTCTTGACTATGATGAGACATATGCTCCCGTGGCAAGATTAGAGGCAATAAGGATTCTATTGGCTTATGCTTGTGCACATAACATCAAATTATATCAAATGGATGTCAAAAGTGCATTTCTCAATGGGATCATCAATAAGTTAGTCTTTGTTGAGCAACCTCCCGGGTTTGAAGATGACAAGAAACCCAACCATGTATACAAGTTGAAGAAGGCTTTATATGGCTTAAAGCAAGCACCTATAGCATGGTATGAGAGGCTAAGGGATTTCCTTCTCTCTAAGGGATTCAAGATGGACAAGGTTGATACAACTCTATTCATCAAGAAGATTGGGAATGATCTATTCATAGTGCAAATATATGTTGATGACATCATCTTTGGATCAACCGATCAAGCTTATTGTGAAGAATTTGGTGCTATGATGGCCAAAGAGTTTGAAATGTCTATGATTGGTGAACTTAGCTACTTCCTTGGTCTCCAAGTTAAACAATTGAAGAATGGGACATTTATGAGTCAAGGGAAATACATAAGGGACATGTTGAAAAAATTTGGAATGCAAGATGCAAAGCCAATTTCAACTCCAATGAGTACAAATGGCAATTTGGATAGTGATTTTGATGGCAAAATGGTGAATCAAAAGGAATATCGGTCTTTGATTGGAAGTCTACTCTACGTCACCGCATCAAGGCCGGATGTCATGTTTAGTGTTTGTATGTGTGCTAGATATCAAGCCTCACCTAGAGAGAGTCATCTCACGGTCGCAAAGAGAATATTGAGGTACTTGAAGCAAACAAGAGATGTTGGACTATGGTATCCCAAGGGGTCAAAGTTTGAATTGATTGGATATTCGGACTCCGACTATGGGGGTTGTAAGATCAATAGAAAGAGCACAAGTGGCACATGTCAATTACTTGGAAGATCACTTGTGTCATGGTCCTCAAAGAAATAAAATAGTGTGGCAATCTCTACCGCCGAAGCCGAATATGTGAGTGCGGGGAGTTGTTGTGCACAATTGCTATGGATGAAATCAACTTTGAAGGATTATGGCCTCAACTTCAAGAATGTGCCATTGCTATGTGATAATGAAAGTGCAATCAAGATGATACAAAACCCGGTTCAACATGGAAGAACAAAGCATATTGACATAAGGCATCATTTCATTAGAGATCATTAACAAAAGGGAGATATTGCTATTGAAAGTGTTGGCACCGATGATCAACTTGCCGATATTCTCACCAAGCCACTTGATGAAAATAGGTTTTGCAAGCTAAGGAATGAATTGAACATTCTTGATTTCTCAAACATGAGTTGAATGCACCCCACCCACTTATTGACATGCCTCTCCTTCGACATTGCAAGGTAAAGTTAATTGACATGTCATTCATCCTATGCTAAGGACTTGCTAGAGCATATAGACATAATAAGTGGTATGTATGAGCATTCATGATAAATCAAATGAATTTGATGGATATATGTTACCACTATTGCTTCTATGCTTATTTTGATCTAGTGGTGGCATATGACATATTTGTGAGCTTGCAAACCTAGTGTTGAATCTAGAAGATTTGCTATAAGTGTTTAATTCAACATAGGCAAGATAACCCTTATTTTGAGGAGTGAAGAAGCTTGTCTTTGGTTCAAATCGAATTAAATATCTTTGGCAAGTATTCTAGGTTGAACCAAATTTAATAAATTTTTAACCTTACATGTGGTATCGAATTAATTTTTAACCTACTCCATCAAACATTGTTTTTCTCTCCACAATTTGATCCCATTTTTGGGTAAGTTGTTGACAAAGGGGGAGAGAAAAAGATGATTCAACATGATAAAGGGGTAAATAAAATTTTAATGCACACAAGTAGGGGGAGCAAGCTCATAAACAAAGTTGTTGTATTTGTTTGTGCATTCTCATATGACTTGCTCATTGCACATGTATTTAAATTCAATATACATGCTTGTGTGGTGCAATGCTAGTATAGAACTTGGATGATGAAATGATCTACAAGCATGCATAGGAATAGTTTTACTTGTGGTATCTAGACATGCTTAAAGCTCTACAAGTGGTACAAGTGGTCCAAGAACCTTTTCATATAATGTTGATCTCACGGGGTTCTTGAGTTGTGATGGATGTCTAGTTACTTCATGATGCTAAGGATGGTGTAAAAGACAACTCCGATTGGTATCACGCTTCAAAGGTCCATTTCTTACACCTTAGCATCATTTTGGTAGAATTACTCTCTCAACACTTCTATCTATGCATATGTGCAAAGCTTTCAATCCAAACTCTATGCACATATGTAGAGAGAGCTAATGCTACCAAAACCGAGCTTGTGATAACTGTCCAAACTTTACTTATGAGCAAAATGATTGGACAAGTATGACAAGTTCAAAACTTTTATTATCAAAAATCATCTTTGTGAGGGTTGTCATCAATTACCAAAAAGGGGGAGATTGAAAGTCCCTAGTTTGGTTTTGGTTAATTGATGAAACCTAGGACTAACCTTTGTATCTAAGTGGATGATTTAGATAAAGGTGGTCATTGAATATGAGACATGACATTGACTCATGTGACCAAGATGATGAAGACCAAGATGATGCTTGGCTCGATGGACCGGTTGTGAGGGTGAAGGGCAAGTCGAGGCTTCGAAGCGAAGGACCATGCGATGGTGAAGCTTGAGCAAGACTTGGCGCCGACGGACCGATGCAACGGTGAAGAGCAAGTGAAGTCAAGGTCGATGGATCGAGACGGTCATGTGATGATATGAAGTGGATCATATCTTTTGGAGAAACAAAATGGGCTCAAGGCAAAGGTATAACCATAGGGCCATTTTGTTTTGCACTCAAGACACCATAGAGGGTGTGAGTGGTTTAGGATCGATAGCCGAACTATTAAGAGGGGAAGTCTTATCGGTTATTTGATGCACAGGTGCCACTAGGTGAATTCATGAAGTGCATTGCATGTAGGGCCTAGTGAGCTAACTGGAAAACCTTCGAAAATGATTATGAAAATGCTAACACACGTGCACAAGGTGGTGATCACTTGTTGGTGTTGGCACATTTACGAAGGCGACGAAGTTTGAGCGGTAGAGAGGGTTTGGGTCTCTCTCTCCCTTCTGCCGAGCTTGCGAGCGCGGGATTCAGGCGATTTCGAGGAGTTGAAATGCCTATTTTCCACTACGCCGGAAGTCGGAAAAGAAACGGAGGCGAACGGAGGTCACAGAGGTGTCCGGTCAGTACAGCGCAGACGCGGGTGTTAGGGTTTGTAACCGGCGCGTCCGGTCAGTCGCCCAGAAGGAACTGAGGTTCGCAGAGGACGATCGGACGCGGGGCGCGTCCGGTCACACATGATCGGACGTGTCCGATCGTTGAAGGAGCTTACTGGACTCAAACCGGACGCGGGCACTGTCGCGTCCGATCGTTGTGAGGGGCGCGTCCGGTCGTTGCTTCGCGCGTGCGTGGAACAGCACGATCGGCGCGTCCGGTCGTTCATAGCGGCGCGTCCGGTCGTTCGACAGGCGCGTCCGGTCGTTGGTTTGACCGTTGAGGGTCAGTGACCGTTGGAGGATCGGACGCGGTTGAGCGCGTCCGGTCGTTATGAGAAGCGCGTCCGGTCATGGGATTTGACCGTTGGCGCAGTGACCGTTGGAGGATCGGACGCGGTTGAGCGCGTCCGGTCAGTTATGACCGGCGCGTCCGGTCATCCCGAACAGACCCAGTGAAGGGGTATAACGGCTCTATTTGAATGGGATGCTTATAAATACTCGTTGGCCGGCCCTTGGGGAGGCAACTAGTGATTTCTAACATTCTTGTACATCCTTTGAGCTAGAGCATCTCCTCCCACTCATCTCTCTTGAGTGATTGCAAATCATAAGTGAGATTGAGTGATCCCAAAGTACATTGCATAGCTTGAGGGCATCTAGTGGCACTTGTGGGTGGTATAGCCGGTGAATTTCTTGTTACTCTTGGAGAGTACCGCTCCTAGCCGGCTTGGAGATTGTTGGAGGCGTTGGCAAGAGAAGGTGATTGTTCTTGGCCACCTCCGGTTGATTGTAAGAGGTTCTTGTGCTTTCCTCGGCGGGACGCCAAAAGCAACTCTATTACATTGCGCGTGTCATTGAGTTACCTCACTTGAGAGTGGTGTCTTGCGCTGCCTTGCGGGGTGTGCCTTGAGGGGCAAGTGACTTGAGGGTCACACCGAGGAACCATCTAAGTGTTGGTCGACACAACCGGTGACGTAGCTTGTCGATGCACAAGTGAACACCGGGTGAACAAAAATATTGTGTCCCTTGTCTCCCGGTGATTGGTCTTCATATTGTGTTGTTGTCAATATTGATTGATTGTATATCATCTTGGTGATTGGCAACATCTCCACTCCACCGTCGGTATAAGATTCACAATCCTATCTCTTGCTTTTATATTTACTAGAATATCTTGTGTAGCTCTAGTGGTAGCCTTTGCTAGTAGTTGTTAGCTTGCTCACTAGTGTAAAATTAGTGACATAGCCCTTGTGTGAACTAGAGATCATAATCTACTAGACTTGTGGTTAGGAGGCTTGCATCACAACCATAGGCTAAGCAAAACTCGCTTTGCGCCATTTGTTATTCTAACAAGTTTGCTTAGTGATTCTTGTAGAATTTTTTATAGGCTATTCACCCCCCTCTAGCCATCTAGGACCTTACAGTACCTAAGTGTGTAATTAGTTTTTTCGTCTACATTTAATACTCCATGCATTTGTCCAAACATTCAATGTGACGAGGAATCTTGAAATTTTTTGGGAACAAAACATGGCCTAAGTTAGACTCACTTGTCGAGTAGTGAACCTCGTTGTGTTGGAAGAATTTTGGGGTATTCTGGTTTGGTTTGTTAGCTATTCCCAATGTAATAGTGGATAACTACTTTAAAAACGAAGGCTGACGTATAGGATGAAACACTCTCTCCAGTATCTAAAAGAGATTAAGACTACATGCATGGATTCATTAATTGTTGCATGTGTTATTGTCAAATGTATTTTTAAACACTAGTATACCATTCAGTTTTCTATTGGTATCGCACATGGGTTATCCTCTGCAAACACACTTCGCAGGGTTTAGTTGCAGCGGCTTTGCAACAATTGGTGCAAAACGGTTACGATGTTTGTCTCCTAGGCACATGGGTGGCTGTCTAGTCTCAAGATTGATAGTCATTAGGGTGCTACACTCCTATTTTGTGTGTTAGGCTATGTGCTTTTGTAGAGACCAGAAGTGGGTTGGTTCATAATTATTGTATCAACTCGATGTAACAATTATGAATCAATGAAATCCTTTGGTTATAAAAAAATACATGTGGTAACATATGAACTCTATATAAGATGTTGGATACAAAGCTCATGTGGTATCTCCATTGTGTTCCCCCTCCTTTTTAAAGCACATTACCACATTAGCAATTTGTCCTATGTGGCTTACACTAGCTAGGACAAGTCTTATACCATACTAGATTATGATCTTCTTATGGCTCGACGTGAGGCGTCGACACTAGACGGCGGACAGGAGGCAGTGGCATGGACTCGACGTAGTCGAACACTGCTACCTCTGTGACCAAGAAGCTGAGATGATTGACCACATCATTGCCTCGTGCTCCTTCTCATGACAAGTTTGGTGGAACATCCTGGCAGCTCTGGGCGTCAACACGTCCAATGTCAGGGGGCAAACGATGCTAACATGGTGGAGCTCGTGGAGGACCAGATGGAATGGTAGGCAAAGGAAGGGAGTTGATTAACTCTTCTCTCTTGTGGCTGGGAGCTCTAGAAGAGCGCAACGCATGGTGCTTCCGCGGCGCAACCACTACGGTCGATCACCTACTGACGACAATCAAAAGTGAGGCGGATCGGTGGATTGAAGCTGGGAACTAAAGGCTGAGTAGTCTTATATGCGAGTAATCTCCCTTTATCACTATCGGGCTAGGGTGGGCAACACTCATTGTAAATTTGCAACCCGTCCTAGTGCGCCCTATAGCGGCACTCCGTTGTAAAACATTTATCTTCTTAATGCAAAGATATGCAAGTCTTTTGTGTATTTGAGAAAAAACTATGATGAGTTTATGTTTTTGAAGTCTTCATACAGCAAACTCCCAAGATTTCAATTGTCGGATTTTGTTTACCGCGAAGAATGGATTTCCATTTTGTTACATGGAAATGAAGATGTGGTTGATGGTGCCTACTAATAAAACATGCTTATATGTTTCTCTCTAGAAACCACTCTTATCTTTTTTTTGTGGGAATTTTTTTCTAGCTTCTAAAAGTCATCAAGTTGAACTATGCTATGTCTTGAGGCAAAAACATGGCTACTGGAAAAATGGAAATTTCCGGCTACGTTGTGACTTATACAAAGGTGAAGACCGAAGCTTTGTCATTTAAGAGCATCTCCAAGAGTTCTTCATATTTTAATCCCCAAAATATGGTGTTTGCCAACTCCTAAATTAGTATGGGGAGAAAAAAAAAAGAAGTCATCTTCAAGAGTTTTCTATATTTTTATCCCAAAAGTTTTTTTCTCGGCACTTTTTTCTACGACCCGGTCTCATGTTTTGTATCAAAAATCCTGAATTTGTTTCTGTACACGTTTAAGCCCTTCCACCAGATCTTTCTCTCTTGCGCTTTTATCACCTGGAACACTATCTTTCTTTCTTTTTACTAGACGGGCCGGGAAACTCCGGATGCACGCTCCTAGGCCGCGCGCATATATGCGCGCTTGGGATAGATTTTTGCGATGTTGGAAAAGATGGGGAGAGAGGATGCTAAACTATTGGAGAGGGTTTTTTCTTATTTTGCCAAAAAAAATAAGGATGGGAAAGCCGGTAGAGATGCTCTAATAAACAAGAAAATAGCTGATCGGGAGACTAGATTCTATATACATATCCTCCCTAATCCTAGAAGAGAAGAGTGAAAACGGTCGTTATAACTGAATGCTTCGTATCTATTCGGTTGATGGTTTTTGCAGCTGATAAGCTGACTGATACTGTTTTGTTGTGAGAGAAAAATATTGTACCATAACTGATAAGCAGTTCAAGCGAACATGGCAATGGCTCAATTATTTCTCTATTTCCTACACTCTCTCTCTCTCTCATGGTGACCAAAGGAATGGGCGAGATTGCAACGTTAACGATTTATGGGCACCACACAAGAATTGGCTATGGTTACGTGAAAGGGGAAAAAAAAGAGGTTATGGGCAGACAAGCTTATCCGGAATTCCGGATGATAACAAGTCGTGCCATCCTTCAAATCCACAACTGATGATGACCATACAACAAGCAATGGACTCTCCATATGCATGTTGACATCAGTGCAACAAGCAGCAATGGTCCATACATGCGTACTACCAACAGCTAGCTAGCCTAGCCACTTCCCCGCTACCAATTGACAAATTTGACGAGCACATGGGAAATTAACCACAGGACGGAAGCGAGATTACGACAGATGACGTTACGGCTTGATCAATAAAATAGACCAAGGTCAACACCGTTTTCTTTGTTTATTTCATCTGATTTGACTCACTGCAAAGTAATACACGGGTTGTTTAATTGTGGAGAAAGGCTAGCGCCCAGATAACCGGACAGAGGCTAGCGTCCCGACGCCCACACCACACGCCTATGCGGCTTTTCACGTGGGGGCCCGTGCCGCTCCCTGTCCCATGCCTGCATCGGGTCCCGTGTCGCTCCGTGTCTCATGCTGCTCCGTCTCGATCTGCGCCCGCACGGTATCCTACTCGCGCCCCCTCCACATCCACGCCCATGCAGGCAGGCCCAACAGCTGCAACAAGCGACTGCTGCAGATGGGTCCCCCTGAACATGTGTAACACCAGATCTACTTTTGCAATATCTAGAGGAAACATTTGCAATATACGTCCAAAATAGTTAAAACACTTGCAATATACGTCTAAAACACTTGCGAAACGCCAGAAAAAAAACTTGAAAACCATGTGTGTAGCCATTGCAAACATTCAGATAAAACCACTTGTAACACACATATGAAAACATTTGAAACACTTATATATATATATATATATATATATATATATATATATATATATATATATATATATATATATATATATATATATATAACATCCAGATTAAACACTTGCAAGATATACGTCTAAAACAGATGAAATATTTGTAACCTACACACTTGAAACATGTGTGTATAGCCATTGCAACATGTGGAACATCCCGATCTACTTTTGCAATATCGATGTAAAACACTTACAACATAACTCTGAAATATCTGAAACACTTGAAACATACGCATGCAACATGCGTTTCCAGCACAATATCACCTTGCTGCTTGGATAAATGGAGGCTCATCATTGCGAAGCATGACACCGGTGCGAAGGTCAGTGGCAGCTCATGGAGCTCGCCGGTGCCCAGTGGAGGTAGCGTCGCGCGGTGCTCTAACGGAGGCACTGAGTTGGGCAAGCACCTCCACGAGGAGCAACTGGATCTGGAGGTGGAGGTGGTGGAGGATGCTGGTCTAGAGGTGGAGGCTAGTAGGGGCGCCACCACCGTTGGTGAAGGGGAGAGAAAGCGCCGGTGAGGGGAGGGGCACCACCGCCGTTGCGTCGTCACCGTGGCTGCCTATGCATCGTCGCTGCCGGGAGAGGGCTGGCCGGTTGGCTGCCCTGCGCGTCCGCCGAGGGAGAGAGAGAGAGAGAGAGAGAGAGAGAGAGAGAGAGAGAGAGAGAGAGAGCACGCGGCTAAGATGGAGAGGAAGAGAGGAAGAGAGATGGATCGAGCACGCGGCTGAGGGTGAGGGATAGAAAAAGAGCTAGGGTTTCTCAGCCTATATATAGTAGGAACCAGTTGCTAGGCCTAGATGGGAGAGGTGGGCTCGACCACGATTTACGGAGGCAGGCCTCGTAAGAGGTCTGCCTGAAAGTCCTATGTTTGGTGTTGGTAATTAGTGACAATACCTAGTACTAATCACATAGCAAAGACATGTGTGTAGCTTTGATGTGGTTGGTGCAACGACATGGTGAAGCAAGGATCAAGCAATGGTGATGTGATCAAGTGCTTGCCATGATAGAGTTGAATGAAGGTGCAAAGCCAAATCATGATGCTCAAGGCAAATGTATATGATAGGACTTTTCGGTTTGCATCCAAGACACCATAGAGGGTGTGGATGACATAGGATACGTAGCCGTACTATGAAGAGGGGAATTCTCTTTGCAATTGAGTCCTACATGTGCCTCTAGGTGTCATTCTTTGATCATATGCATTAGGATCTAGTAAAGAGCTAATGTAACGCCTTGAAAAATGATTGTGAAAATGCTAACACACATACACATGGTGATGTACACTTAGTGGTGTTAGCACATTTGCGAAGGCGGTGGAGTTTGAGCGGTAGAGAGGGGTTTGGGGTCCTCTTCGGTGGGATTCAGGCGTTTTCGAGGAAATGAAACGCTTATTTTCCATTGCGCCGAAGGATGGAAAAGGAGGCGAAGTCACAGGAGTGTTTCTGAGAAACACTCGTCGGACGTTGGTCTCGGGAGCGTCGGACGCTGAAGTCAGCGTCCAGTGGCTTACCCTCTGTGGCTCTACGCTGGCGAGTGAGCACCAGACGCGCTGGTGCTGCTGCGTCGGACGCTGATCATCAGCGTCTATCGTGAGTGACATCAACCGCTTCACAAGCCGTAGCTGCGTCAGACGCTCGGCGCGTCCGCTGCCCCTCTGTCAGACACGCCTGGTGATCGAAAATCGCCTTCGAGTGCTTACTGGACTGCGTCCGATGGAGCGACAGACGCTGGAACCCCGAGCGTCAAACACGTCTGTTGCTCTGTTATCGACCGTTGGAATTTTGATTCAACAGGACATGTGGCATCATCTCGAGCATCTGACGCTGGTGACCGCGTCTATTGCAATGGCGACAGACGTGTCTGGTGACCCCGTTGTTGGAATAACGGCTCTATTCGAAGGGTACGTCTATAAATACTTGTTGGCCGACTTTGGGCTCTCTCTTGGCACTTTGACATACTTGTGAGGATCTTGAGCTGAGCCAACGCCCTCACATTTATCCCCACTCATCTCCTTGCATTCGATTGCGATTCTTGAGTGAGATCGAGTGATTCAAATGCATTGTTCATTGCTTTTGCATCTAGAGGCACTTGAGTGATTGTTTTGCTGCGGGATTTTCTTGTTACTCTTGGTGGTTGCCGCCACCTAGACGGCTTGGAGCAGCGGTGGAGGTCCGGTACGTGTTGGTGATTGTTCGTGGCCGGTTCTGGTGATTGGTTTGTGAGGGGTTCTTGTGGTTCCCCAGCGGAGCGCCGAATTTCAACTCTAGTGGATTGCTCGTGTCATTGCAACTCTTAGCCATTGGTAGGTTCTTGTAGCGCCTTTTGAGATGCTCGATGTGTTAGATCGATTAGCCACCGAACCACGTGGTGTAATGGGACACAACGGGGAGTAGCGTGCCGGCAAGCACGTGAATCTCAGGATAAATCATTTGTCATCAATTTGTGATTGTGATTGGTTTATCTCGGTGATTGGCTACTTGATTGGATCATCATTGGGATATTTCAATTGGTTGGCTCTATTCATCGCCCCTCGGTGAAATCACTTCTAGACCTACTCTTGCATTACTTTTGTTACTATCTTGTTGTAGTCTTTGTCTTGCCTAGTTGCCTTGTTAACTTGAGTAGAATAGTTTGCCTTAGTTGTTACTCTTGCGGTCTAAACTTGTGCGGTTGTGTGAAGCATACTAGAATTGCTAATTGGATAGGTGGTTTGCATCACCCCCTTAGGCTAGGCAAAACTCACATCTCGCCATTTGATATACTAATCAACTTGTCTAGCATTTTTTGTAGAAAATTTTATTAGGCTATTCAACCCCCCTCTAGCCATCGAGACCTTTCACCGCCTCCGTAAATTAATTTTAGGTTTTTGACCGCCTTCGTAAATTAATTTTGTGTGACGGTTAATTTTGACCGCCTCGGTAAATGAAAAATGTTTGCCTCCGAAACTCGTCAGACATTTTGCGAGGTGGTTGGATTTTGTGACCGCCTCGGTTAATGTTTGGGCGCCGCCTCGCAAAACCATTTTTTGTAGTAGTGTATATTTTTAGTTAAAATAAAAAAATTGACTTCTCGAGAAGAGAGATGCATGTTTATTTTGGGATAGAGAGATAGTAAGCAACTATCAAGTCCAAACATGTGCCATGTCAATATAAGGGTGCTCGAGTCTTACATCTTACATTTTACGGAAAAAACCCCGCTCTTTAATTTTGTAGTGCGATGACGATGATGATCGTTTCATTTTGCTATTATATTGTATTTTATTGGCACAAAATGTTGTTTAAATAGCACCCATCTCTCAAGGTGAACTTAAGTTACAATTACTTCCCTAGAAGAGTAGTAGTATGTACTCCCTCGTCATATAGGGATCTTGTTTTATCCTAAGTCAAATTATAGTAACTTTGACGTCCTAATGGCAGGCTTCATATCTAACCATCCAATGGCCTCTTCATGTGTGACCACTGACCAGAATCTGTCGGATAGTATCACTGCAGATGGCGACCATGCGTGCGTACTACTAATAATAGCTAGTACATCCTCATTGCCATTTGTCAAATGTCACGTGCTAATGCCAAAATATAGGATGACACATTATGATTTGACAAAAGGAAGTTATTTCATCTGACGCTTCATGGTTTCAAAAGTAGCATCTCAAAAGGAAAAACGTTCTGTGTCACGTCTTTTTCAAGCACCTAACTGTCTGAATCCAGGTGAAGAAGAAAAAAAATGTTCGTTCGCGTCAACAAAACGTAGTACATCTCGTCACCATTTCTTCAGTTTTATAAAAAAATTGATCATTCCTTTTTTCTTGGGCAAGGTTACTCTGCAGATATTTTTGCCACAAACTAAACACCTAAGTTATAGCTGCCATCGACAGTGTTAGGCGGGGAATACATGACTCTGATCTTCATTTATAAATGGTGTAAAAAAATAAGTAGAGTAGATAAACTAAGTTCAGTACCATAACAAATCATGTACAAATTACAAAATACATAAGAAGCCTAAGCCACATACCAATGACACATAGACAGCAGCTTTCAATTGTTGTCGTTTTTGTGATGCTGCTTAGCAATTTTCTTCCCTTGATTCCTTACTCTCCATGAATTGGGAAGAATCTTGGACGAGAAGGTCCATGATATGTTACTTGCGGTCATTGATATCAGATGAGATCGATCCGGCCACCCTCAACGAGTCCCTTGATGGACTTGTACCGAAGAACATACAAGTCATCGGCAACCAAATCCACAACCTCCTCGCCTCTTCAAGGAAGTAAGCATCAAGGTCAGCAGAGCTTGAAAGGGTGCAAAGCAAAGAGTTGGATGTGTGTTTGGGCACTTACATGTCATCTAGCTGGAATGCACCTACGTCGCTCTTGGTCTTGCAGAAGACGAAGGTGTCAAGCTGAGGCTCTGGCACTGAAAGAGGCATTTGAAAACTGAATCAGATGGATGGTTGCTAGTGGCCGATTACGTGAACAAACATGTCTAAAAGCACATTTGCTGCACATCTTTAGCAATATAAAATTCCAAAGCATTCAGTATCTTTTAGAGATATAAGAAGCATGTGAATGAATAATGCATAAATACTCCCTCCATGTTGGTAAAAGAAGTCATTTTGGACAACGACACAGTCTCCAAAGCATAACTTTGACTTCTTATTTTTATAAAAATATTTATTGAAAAGTGATGTATGTATATTTTTATGAAAGTATTTTTCAAGACAAATCTATTCATGTGGTTTTCACATTTTCAAACTTAACAACTTAAAAGTTATTCATGATTTATATTCCCAATGTTTGACCCAAACCTTGTCCAAAACGACTTTCTTTACCAATCTGGAGGGAGTATGTCCTTGCAGTTGTTATCAATGTAGAAAAGCATGCTTTAAGAGCCTTATTTACTCTTGAACCTTTGCCTAAATGTGAAGGTAAAGGCTAGTCTAAAAAAAGGAGAAGCTAAGGACTGCTTAGCCATTGCCTTTATTCAGTACTAATCAGTGGTAGACCTTTTACAGATAGGTTGATCTCCTCAAATTTGATAAATCCATCAGAAATGCATTTGTAAGCACATAATAATCTAAATACCCAAGCTGTAGGTTAGGAAGAATTTTTTTTTGCCAAACCTTGAAGATAGGCTGCGATAGCATCACCTCTATGCATCCATGGAAGAGGATAATAAATTAATAATCACACTGCTAGGAGGGCAATAAATCAGCCTGATTGGTGTGGGAACGCCCAAAATTCCAAATTACTAGACAACTATCAAATTCACGGCAACCTGGTGGGACCGTGGGATCATGTTCATAATTTGGGGACAGAAGTCTGAAACGCGGTAGGTAACCAGAACCATCACAGAAAAACTGCAAGAGGCATCCTTGTACTAGAGCTGTGATTAATTTGACAACTCAATTTTTGTTATGTAGGAACCCAACTTTTGAGCACAACTAACGATCATAGTCCCCGTGGATACATGACAGGCTGCCCACTTGAAATGAAACGGCAAAAGTTTCTACCAACCATACAGGCTTACTCATGACTGAAGCTGCAGACAACAAGAACAGTACAGAAGTAACAGTAGCAACAAAACAAGGAACGCGGTAATTTGGGAGATGAAGTGGAGGGCATATACCCATGTCATCCTCGGTGCTGGACAACGACTGCCTGGTAACCGAGTCATACCCGTACGGGAGCTTGGACAGCACCGACTGCTCCAGATGCTTCTCCATGATCTCCGCACAACTTGTGACAGAGCAGACACGAGAAATTCATCCCGATCAGAACCAGGGACAATTTCACAAATTTAGCATAAACAATCGGGTCAACTGCCCCAGCCGCACGGGGGCAGCCAGAAGGTACTGTACCTCTTGGCGAAGCGGCGTTCCTGCTGCGACAGGCGGATGAGGAGGTCATCGGACCTGGAGATATGCATCGTGTACTTCTCGATCTGCAGCAGCCACACCAGCAGCGCGATCAGATTGGCGCAACAGTTTGTTCGGGTCACTAATTTTGGTTCAATTTAGGCAGGGCAGCGCACGAACGAACATGGGGTGGGCTGTGAAGTATAACTAACTAACCTTCTGCAGACGGAGGCGGAGGTAGGAGCGGAGGAGGAAGAGCGTGCGGTCGAGGTCCATCTGGTAGAGCGAGACCACCAGGTCGTCGACGCCGCTGTCGGCGAAGTCGTCCAGCGTCTCCTCCTGGAAACGACACGACATCGGGAGAGGGAACCCCCGTCAGATCCAGAGCCGCAACGCGGCGAAGAGATCGAGGCAGGCAGGAGGGGCAGGAGTGGAGGAACGCGATCGAGAAGACGTACGAGGAGCTGGATCTGCTCGCGGACGCGGGACACGAGGGGCCAGTCGAAGCGGAGGATCTCCGGCGCCGCCTTCTCGTTGCGCCACGCCCGCTTGAGCAGCTCCACGTCCGTTGCCGCCGCCTCGGCTGCCGCCGCAGAGTCGTCGTCGTCCCAGGATGACATGCTCCCTCTCGCTGGTGGCTCGGGTGCGGGTGGCGATGCCGATGCCGAGTACCCGGCGGGCGGCGGCGGTTGCGGCGCTGTCAATTCACTGCAGGCGCGGCGGGCGCGGGTTCTGGCGGGAATTTGGGGCGCGCGCGGGGGAAAACCGCGGGAAACTCGCCATCTCTCTTTTTTATTTTTCAGCAAAACCCACGTTCGCTAGATTAGTATGCTACTGGGCCTCTTTTTGGGCCTACGCTTCTGCTTGTACAGCTGGCACCTGACCTTGTCGCGCAGTGGCAAAAAGAGCGGCGACCTCACTGGAGGCTTCGGCCCTGTTGGCGGAACTTATCGGTTCGGTTTACCAGACTAGCAAAATTCATCAGCCGAACAATTTAACGTTCTCATGTACAGTGTAGGGAGGCGAATCCATAGGTGATTTGAGGAACCAGCATCGATCTTGACCTCTTCTCTCTTCTGGTGGCCTCTCCGGCACCGTGAGAGGTGGAAGGATCAAGGGATCGACGTCCGGTGAAGCTTTTATACTAGCTGGTATAGTTCTAGATATGCTAGGTTTGTCTTCCACGACATCGATGTCGTATGGGATCTTTTGTCCCTTGCTTGGCTTCTCCGAAGGCAACGCCGAGCTCGACGCGGTTTTTGGCGAGGATTTGGTGAGGTTCTACTCCCTTCAGTATCACTATAGCAACAACAATGCAGATGCCTTAACTGGAGAGGTTTCTGTGAGGTACGTTTATCACCTGCACGAGAGATTGGGTTGGTGTAGTCCTTTCCCCTTCATGGGTTCTTCGTTGTTCGACGATTGGGATCCGTCATTGAGGCGACAGACGATAGATTCCGGTCCTCACGACGAGCTTACGACTGATGGTTGTTTTGTCAATGTGTTCATCGATAAAGGTGCACGACTCATTTGGGCTTGTGCTGCTAATGGCCCTTTAAAATCTTGTTGATGCTTTGTTCGTGCTGGAATCGGCTTCGAGCTTCTTCTTCGGTGGTTTTCCCTATTAGCGACGATTGGGGACTGCTGAACAACGGCTCCAATGGACGACGATGGAGAAGAAATGGATGACTTTCCAAGGGCTTCAATGTAATTTTATTTTGTTCAAGGGTACCCTTACAAGGGGCTAAATGTAAAGTTACTCTTATATAAAAATAATAAAATCTAACCCTTTATCTAAAAAAACATAGCCTCGTCGCCCCGTCTTCCAGGTGTAACCCACGGGTCATTGTCACAATCTAGTCCTTGTGGCGCGCGCCTTCGTTCCGGATCTCCCTCGACTCTCGTAGGCTGGAAATGTCGTGACCTGGGCCGGGACAGAGGAGGGGCAAAAATATCAGACGCCCGTGGTGGTGGACTGGTGGTCCACCGTCCACGGCGGCACCCACGGGCCACGGCCCTAAAGGTGGGGCCCATGTCACGAGTGGCCCCGATGAGGCAACGACCCCCGTCCCCCTCCCGAACTCCGATTTCCGAATCTTCATCGCGCACCACAGAAAAAAATAGAAAATGACCCAGCTCGGTCCGTCCGCCCAGCCAAATCTCTCCCCAGTCGCTCGTTTTCCACCGCCGGCGGCCGGGCAAAATCGCCCGTTTTTCCCCACGCCACCGTCACTCCACGCCGCCCCGGCGTCGCCGCCTCCACCCGTTCGCCCCCGGTAACACCGCTTTTATCCTCCTCCCCCTCACCCCGCGCGCGACGCACGCCCGCCCGCTCGCCTCCCTCCTCCTATCGTCGCCTCACGCCGCTCGCTGCTCCTCCTCACCCACCCCGTGCGCGCCGGACGCCCGCCCGCTCGCTCGCTCGCCTCCCTCTGTCGTCGCCTCTCGCCGCGGCCGCTAGCAGGGATCGATCGATGGTGGGGGACCTGTCCCTCCTCGCCGTCGCCTCCGCCTCCCCCGTCGTCCTCCCGCCGTCCAAGGTACGCGCGCCGGCCCTAGCCCCCCGAACCAAAATTCCCGTGCCAGCCGAATCGCACCTGGTCTGCCGTCGGTCAACTGGGCGGGCGCTGGCCGCCTGGTTCCTGATTGCTTCGCGATGGCTTACCAGTGGCGTTTGTTTTCGGGTCGCTGTGCCTGTTGTGTCGGGCCTGATTGCCTCGCTGCGGCTTACGGGTTTGCGGTGTCACGGTGAAACAGGAGCTCCTGGGCGTGCTTCCTCTCCAGGGGAAGAGGCCGCAGGACGCCGGCGTGCAGCTCAGCGCGCCGCTGCAGCAGCATCTGCCCCACCATCTTGAGGGGATGCCTTACCACCAGGGCCAGCCCATGCAGATGGTCGTGCCTGGCGCCCATCAAGGACACGCCCTCCCCGCCGCCTACCAGGCCTTCGCGATGCCCGACACGGCCACTCTCATCGATGTGCAAGGTTCGTTCATTGTGATCCGCACGCCTCGTATTGTACCTATTGTTCTAGCACTTAGCGGCTGCTGCCTTCTCTTGCACATTACTTTACTTACCTCTTTCACAATTGAGTGCTCTGAATTCCTCAGCTTCAGCTTAGGAGGCTACAACTTTTATAACAAAGTGATGTGCGCTAGTATCTGACGCAAAGAACTTTGATTTCATCACAGTTCATAGGGTACAGCGGGGAGGGGGGGGGGTGTTGTGGGTCTGTGAGTTTGTTGCTTGCTGCTTTGTTCACTGATAGAAACAGAAGGGACAACATGCATGAGCCTTAGCCTTGTCCCTCACAGAAGGATCGAAAGAACATCTATTCAATGTTATTAAATCGGCTAATCGTTGCTAATTGCCCTGGTACCCATCAGGACGATTAGTCAACGATCTGGACGATTAATCGACCTCTTATTGGTCTAGTCGTCCATATAATCGTCCTGTGTATAGTAGGACATATATCATATATGTATGGTATATGTACCATATAATATACATATATCATATATCCTTGTGGCCTGCACACCTGCAACCTTCCCTTGACCCTGCAGCAGGAGGGAGGAGGAAGCAGCAGGGAAGTTGGAACCGGAAGGGAGGGAGGAGCGAGTGAGGATGAAGCAGGGGAAGAGATGCAGCTGGCCAGCTGCACACACAGCAAGTGCAGCCGATGGCTGGAGGCTGGGGGTGAGGATTGAGGAGGTGAGGGAAAGAGTGGGGGAGAGGTATAAAAGAGAAACCCTAATGGGCCTAGCTCAAACAGAGCTAGCCGAAGCAGAAGCAGCCCATCTGCCTATTTGGTGCCTGATCGGTCAGGACACCTAATCGGACGATATATCGCGATTTATCGTCGATAAATCGGACGATCAGGTTTCTGATCGCTCTGATCGAATCGGAGTGCCTAATCGAGTGCTAGGTACTGATAAGGACGATTAATCGTGATTAATCGGACGATCTGATAACATTGCATCTATTTACACATCCATGGCATCTTCCGTGTTTGCAAAAGAAGTAAAAACGTGAACATGCAGTTGGTTTCATTTTATGCATGCTTAACCTTGAACACCAACATCAGTAGGATGCTGCTTCGTTCCACAATCTAGAATTTCTGAGTAGAGTGTTCATGGTTATCTTTTACAGCCTCTGATGGAATACTGCAATCATCTCATATCTCATATTAATGTCTTTGGAACAGATTCTCACCCTGACTCAGTTCAACTTAGCCTTGGGATCGCTGAGCAATGTGCAAGGCAAGAGAAACTCCTCAAGTTTCTGATGTCAGGGTCTGACGTCAAGGAACTTGATGAATCCTTGCTAGCTGAATTCACAGGGCAACAGACCCTAGCAATAAACATGGGAACTCAGCCATATATGCCAGATGATAAGTTATCAATCTCTGAATTGGTGTTGAATGAGCCCCAACACTATCTGCCAGAGAAAGAACTTGTCATCCCTGATCCTCTTCTGCACGTCATTCAGTCCCATGGCTTTGCTCGTACTATAGATCAAAATGGCCGGGTCCTAATCGCTGGCAATGGTGATGAGATGATAGACTTGCTCTCAGTTTTCCTGGAGTTCAACATGTCTAAACGAGAAACAGGTGGCTGTAAGGCTGCATTTCTTGTTCCATACTTTGAGAGGTAATACTGCAAAGCATGATTACTGAATGTTTATCTCTGAACTGCTATTTAATGGCTGCCTAATTACTTAAGTGCACATAATGTCAGTAAGATTGCAAACGCAAATCATTCTATGTGACTTTGCTTCTGATATGTGGAAAGAATTATTTTTCTGTTAAGTATTATGTTGGAACTATTAACTTGCTGCAGCGTGCCCATTAATTTTCATTAATCAGGTTGCTGAGAGCAAGATGCTGTATTCTAAATCTTCCTTGAGCTTCACATGGATTAATATGATATAGTGATGCATAGTATATCCATTATCTTCTAAGAACCCATGGATGAACTAGTACAGAACTAGATCTTCTTGCATGATTAACAGGCAAGAAGCATGAATAGTAGCAATGCATAGCTAGGTAGTAAGAAATGCATGGAGCATGGAAGTCTCTTAAGTTACCCTTCAACATTAGAGGATGTAGTTTCTATGCCAATGATGTGTTTAGAAGTTACAATTTGATGTTCACTGTTTTAGTTGTGAACTTGTGATCTTTAAACATTATGGTTCATTTATGTATTATTAAGCCAGTACATTTCCAATTATCACATTTACATGGCATGATTCTTTTTGCATAAACAGGAAAAGGCGTTCTCGGGCTAATAGCCAAGTATCCAATTCAAAATTAGCAAGCACAGCAGCTGATGTTTCAAAAAGGTACTGCATTCTTTTTGCTTCCTTTTTATGAGGCATATATTACTTCATGTTGCTGCTTTGAAACATTATTAGTTATGGCATCTCCCATGCTATTTTCTCATTTCACTTATTTTAAAAGTTTTGATACTGAGTACTGCAGTGTTTTTGCCAATTGGCAGCACATCATAGATCCTAGAGTAGTTTCTGAATCTAGTGGGAGGCAGTTAACGCGCAATGGGTCACACGGTCGTGAAGCGCGCGACCCCTCCCGCCGCCACCTCGCACCACCACCCATGGCCGCCGGCGACGCGCCACCTTGCCACCCCGCCCACCTCTGCCCTCCACTAATCCATTGGCTCCGTCAACCAGTCGCTGGCGAGCTTCCTCTGCCCCAACCGCCGCCTACCGCCCCGCCCACCTACTGCTGTGCCAGCCTACTGCCAGGGATCTAGGGTTCGGGGAAGGCAGCAAACCCTAACCCACCTCCAGCGACGGCCGGCGTCAGCACAGGGGAGCGCGGTCGTGCGAGCACGCGACCCGTCGTTGGTTAGATTTTGCGTTCTAGTGGTGTGACCTTATATTTGCAGCACAGATAGTAGTAGGCATTTTTTTAACTATCTTTATTCTGCATTTTATAATTTAGAAAGTTTCTATGAAAATTAGCAAACACTAAGCAGAGCGGCCTGTTGTTATTTGAACATTCTTAAGTGGTTATAAAGTTTTGTCTTTATGCCAGAAGTATGTGTAATACATCGTTTTGGGGCTAATCATGCATGAAAGACCTTTAATTGGAAGGTCTTCATTTAACCTTCATATGTAATGTTCAGAATGAATTCTTTAAATTTACATGCAGGTGCAGGAACATTTGGACATTTAACTTTATGTTGTGCTACATTTAGGCCCTGTTTGGATTGCAGCTGCTAAATTTAGTCCCTCCTAAATGGTTTAGTCCCATTTAGTCACTCCAGAGTTGCTAGAGAGGACTAATGCCCTTTTAGTCCCATTTAGTCATAGTGTTTGGGTAAAAAGTGACTAAATGGGACTAGATTTAGGAGCTCCTAGCTGAACCAAACACCCCCTTAGAATGCTGTTTCCACCTTATTAGACAATCAAGATATTAATGTGGTTTTTGTTTTAAAAAACGTGCAGTACTGATGTGAGCTCAAAATCTTTGTCAAAGAAGAAACGTAAAGTGAAAAACATCAAAGAACGTGACTTGTATCAGAGAAACTACACACATGCTAGCGAAGCTATTTTATCCATCCTACTGGACAAGGACAAAAGCAGCTCGACAATCCTCTCACTGAAAAAGGCTGGTCCGGAGATCACTGAACTATTGACGCAGTGCTCTATTGGCATAGCTGGAACTGGCTTGGCTATTCTTCTGTCAGTTATGTGCAAGATGGCTACTGGCATGAGGACTCCTTTTGCTTCGGCTCGACTGCTTAGCACCAGTGTTGGATTCGGACTCTTTTGGCTATCCTGGGCAGTCAATGGATTGCGCGATACCATCGCCAGCATTTTCAGAAGCCCAAGTAACATGAATCTCGAGGATGATGAGGTCGCAGTGAAAATAGAGAGAAGCGTGAACGAAATTCTCTTCAGGGCATTAACTCTCTTGGCAATCACTGCACTGAAGTTTGCATGAGCAGTTATCGTAATTTTTATAGGTTTGTCGACCCACTTGTGATATATAGTTCACCTATGTTGTTCAGGAGTAGTATTGCTGCAGAGTACTGCTTCTGTAGGACCAAGTTCCACCTGCCCAAATCATGATTATAGTTTCTCATTGATCTTGTAGAAAATGAGCCAAGTTGTAAATTGTACAGAATTTTGCAGGAAGCTCAGTGTATATTGTGAAAGATGAAATTTACTTCTCTGTGAACATTGGATAATCTAAGAGCTTATTTATATTTTTATCTTCCTAGCTGCTGCACTGTTTTTTTTTTCTTTAGTAGCTGTTTGATGCCTGGTTGAATCCTGACGTTGTTTTGGAACTTCAAAAAATAATTCCATTGTGTGGTATAATTTGTAGGAGGAAAAAAATAGCTGCACCATTGTTTTCTCCTTCACATTCAAGAGTGAGTCTCTTATTACATAGAAACGAAGCAGGAAAGAACTGTAAGCATCTGAAATGCGAGCGATATGATTCATGTCCTTACAATGAGATTCGTAATGGGAAATAGTACATAAACTTTTGTCGATGTTCTATGATAACGATGTAACTTTAAGAAGCTGCACACTGGATCTACCATAGGATAGCATGTAAGGGAGAAATTTTGAAGGAGCCGCACTACTGGTAATATTCAAAACAGACAACTTTGTGTCGGCAGCTGCTGTGGCAAAGCAGTTGAAAGTCTCTGGATTTCGAACCACCGTGGCAATATAGGCGACTGGAGCCTCCGTTTCAAATTCATAACCAGATGTTCCGTTGGTTTCCCCTTGTCTACGGTCTCGTCTTAACAGCATTGAGAGTACTCGAACAAGGTGTGGCACACAAACCGGATCGTAGATAATATCTGCACCAAGACTGACAAAAGAAAGTGTTTAGATGAAAGAGAGGAAAGCATGAACATCAGTGACACGTTATCTTGCCCACTTTGCATTTTACAAGTTTTTTTTTATCTCACTAAACAGGCTACTGCAGTTCACAATGTATTCCCTGCCTCCATCAGGAGTGGGGATACCGCTACCTCTACAACACAAGATTTGTATGAGTTCACACCCCATTTCCAACAAGTACTACCCAAACAGTGAATGGACAACTAACACTCTTGTCACATCTGAACAATTATTGAAGGATTAAGTTAACATTATTTAATTGGAAAATGTTGAAATAGCAACACAAAGGCCACAATGAAAAGTCCTTGTTAAATTCTGATTGGCACACTAAGCTAGTGAAATTTGTTCTGTGTGAATCACTTCACATATCACAAATATTGGTAGAAACTCATAGCAAGCACCGCTTTTGATCACAACTCTACAGATGCTTCTTCAGATTGCTCTAAACAGCTATTACTTTATTACCATTCTTGAGTATCTTACTCAAATAAGACGTAATCTACCAGGGCTATTTGAAGCACTAGGAATCCAATTTTAGATGAATAGCATGGTTCCCGGTTCCCATGATTATGATTCTGTGTACAAGCCTACAAAGAAATATTGCAAATATATATTTCTATACTCACACTACGTCTGGCTGGTAGCCCCGTAAATCGCTTTCAGACACTTCTTCCCAAGAAAGATATTTGCACTCTACCTGCATGCCACAATGCATTATCACCAAGTTAGATCTAAAAATGCATTTAACCAATGCTCACGGAGCGCCATCTTAATCAACTGTTGAAAGCCAGATTATGTAATAGAGAAACCATCTGCACACAATACTTTGAGTTATGCAAGGACACTAACCTACCTTATTATTGCTTTCTTTTAGCACTCTAGAACCTTCCTCCTCAGTGCATAAGTTATTCAGTTCCATATTTTCCTTCATGTTTCTGAGTGTACATGGGTCACCATCAGTAAGAATAACCTGCATATTAATGAATTCCGCATGACATATAGTACATTTATAATTAATCTTTTGATTCCTGAAGAAACTTGTGAACATAATTGAACTAAACAATTCATGCTTAATTACCGTTCATATTAATGAATTCTGCATGACAAATATTACATTTATAATTAATCTTTGATTCCTGAAGAAACTTGTGAACATAATTGAACTGAACAATTCATGCTTAATTACCGCTCTTAGCTCCACAAAAATCATACATGATTCACTTTTTCACCCATGGCGGATATGTCATTCAAATGGAGAGTGGCATAATAGACTTGCATACCTTAGAGGCACCGACAGAATTAAGACAAATGCCCACCAAACCGACACCAGAACCTAGCTGCTTGTCATGCAAACGTTAGAGCAATAACCACAACTAACAAATTCTGAGAATGTTCCTCAAGTGCAAAGAAAAACAGTAAACACCACCACCTAACTATGTGCAAAGAAAAATATCTAGATAATTTTGCACATAACTACAAGTGTCTTCCTCAGGTAGCTGGCCAGAGATATCATGTAGTCTATACACGAATAAGAAATTAGTTTCATGAGGATACATCATTTAACACATGTTCACAAATACAGGATCAAATCGTGGTGCAGAGCATATAACGACACCTATACAAATATTGATCATCCTATTTAATTCTAGTTAGCCTTATAACAAACAAAAATGGACCAAATAAATTGGCATTATTATTTGATAGAGCTTAATTATTGGACCATGAGCTAAACATATTTACATAAACTTTCTTACATGAGGTTATACTGGTAATATGTCTCACACTAATAGTACAATCAATCACTTACCTCAAAGCAACACTTTGTGGAGAAAATTTTAGGGTATGAAAGAATAAATTCAGACAAGAATAGACTTGATGGCCAAAGAGAACACCTGAAATTGTAAAATATCCACAATATCAAAATAATATATGAAAATAGTATGATAAAATATCTGACCACTGGATCTTAGAGTGTTTAATGATGTCGTACCCTGTATCACCTTCAAGCATATTAGAAGAACATGATAGTCGAGCAACGACACTTACAAGCTTTGAAGAAATGTTATTATCTACATATATAAACCGGGTTGTCACTATAGATCATTATAATTAATAATATAATTATGATATATTTCTTGAATAAAATTAAATAGTTCGAATTGACAACTTACGTGTAGAAGAGAGAAAAGATATTTCTTTATAAATATGATCTGTCTTGTTTAATAATGAATCTTTCTGCATGAACAATAAGTTATTTTATGATAGTGTCAACGATTATCAACTATTGAGATACAATATAGATAAAATCCACATACTGCTTTATACAACATACGTTGAGCAAATTCCTCATAAAGTTCATCAATCACAACATTTGAAGATAATTCAACCTCAGATATAATCTTTTTAAAAATAACTGTTGTATAAGTATAGTCTTGGCATCTCTCTACCTGCACCAATACAATGATGTGAAGATACATATTAACAGAAACTTAAATAACAACACTGTATTAGTGTTTTTCTTTCTGAAATAAATTATATATTCCTTCAATTGCAAAAACAAATATCTATCTTATTTGTATTAGTTGAGTAAATTTTGTGAGACAACAAGAAAATAAATCATTTACGTTTGAGCCAGTGCAAGTCTCCAAAATAAATTTTTGGACATATGGTGTGATAAAACCTCCCCCAGCTTCTCTGCAAATAAAATTAAACCATACATAAATATGAAGCAACATAGAGCTTCTGAATATATTCTTCTTTGAACTAGTAGCAAATTTATGCATGGCTCATAGCAGTGCCACATATTTCCCCCAAATCAAGGTTTGCATCTTCCTCTCAATGAAAACGAGCTAGGGTTCAGCCAGTGTGCTGTTTTCGCCAATTTCTGCATGTAATAAGTGTTGTGGCTTGGATAGTGGTTAAAACTGCTTTAAGTTCCGTTGGCGTTATCGTTCGGGTAAACTGTATGGTTTTTACGGTGGAACTTTGTTGCCGGTTGGGTGATCCCTTTGTGTTCATTCCATCTGGGCATTAGGTTGGGGAAGTTTTTGTTTTGTTTTGTTTTTGCAAACTATTGTAATTTTGTTGCTCTTGAGTAATGAAATTCGGTTCGTCCGTGGTGGGAAAAAAATATGAGCTAGGGTATGTTCTTGAAAAAAAATTCTGAGGTCTGCATGACACTTTCATGGTTAACTAATTAGTCGCTGAACCACTCAAAACTTGTTGCATGACCACAGCTATGCGATGTTGGTGGAGCGATTAGGGGCCGATTGGCAGAGCTCCTTGGAGCAGTTTCTCAAACATACAAAAACAGTATAGATTCTGATGTGCTCTAGGGGTTAAAAAACATGCTCCTCATTATTCCCTATTCAATCCCCATCAGAATCGCTTCCCATCTGCTCTCCACCCTCTAATCATGTGCTCTACACCCTACTTCTCACCAGAATCACTCTATCAGAGAACTGGAGCTAAGAATAGGGGAATATTCCACCAAACAGAAAGCATGACACTCCACCCGTACGGCTGGAACCATATGATGGTCAATTATAATGTCATTACTATTATACTATATGAACATGCCTAACACTGAAGGCCAATCAGCAGCCAAACTAGCCACCAGCAAGCATTACAACTGCAAGACCAGCTGGTCACCTAGATATATATCCACTTACATGCCTAACACTGGAGGCCAATTACCAGCCAAACTAGCTATCAGCAATACACTTGCAAGGCCAGCAGGTCACCTAGATATCCACAGCTTTCCGAATCACGAATCACTCGGAAAAGGGCACGGCAGAGCAGGAGATCTCTGGGTACCGTTGCGATTTTGACTGGCAGCGAGCGGTGGCGCGTACCTGGCGAGTGCGAGGACGCAGGCGGGAGGCTCCCCGGCGAGGAACGCGAGCTTCAGGTAGAGCAGCTGCTGCTCGGTACTGTCCTGGGCCGCCACGTCAGCCATCGGCGATTGGGTGGGCTTCTGTTCTTCTGCCGCCCTTTCTGAGACGTGAGCGCGCACGGGAGGAGGACGCGGCGGCGGCGGCGGTTTTCCTTCTGCCTGAGGCCGAGTTGGTGACTGTGACGGCCTGACGGGAAACGCCACCACCAAAACTTGTACGGACCGGGCCGTTATCCTACACCAATGTGACACTGGACTGGGCCGATTAGTACAGCGGTAATGCTCTCTGCTGAGAGCTTTCGCTGGGCCTGCAGACCGACACAATTTCCCTCACGGCTTCTCTATTTTATATTAAAAAAAATCTTGACGCTTCTATCGGGACAGATCTGCCTCACGTCGCGCGTCCTGCGCCTCGCGCCGGACCCGCTTCGCGCCACGTGCCCCTGCGCCTCACGCCTCGTGCCAGACCCGCTAGTGCCTCGCATCGCGTGTCGTCCGCGCCTCGTGCCTTGCGCTGCGCTCCCCCGCGCCCATGCCAACGAGTCTTTATTGAGCGGCAGCAATTAGATGAGCACATGTTCCAACCGTATATTCATGTGTTTCATATGTATGTTGCAAAAGTAGATATGATGTTGCATATGTTGCAACGGCTATACACTGTGTTGCAGTGTATGTTTCAAATGTTTCAGCTATTTCAAACATATGTTGCAAGTGTTTCATTTAGATGTTGTGTTACGGTGGCTATATACGTATGTTGCAAGTGCGTTTTTCATATGTTTCAACTCTTTCATCTGGATGTTACATGTTTTTGTCTGGATGTTGCATATGTTGCAGTGGCTATACACGTATGTTGCAAGTATATGTTTAAAATGTTTCACCTGTTTCTGACGTATGTTACAATTGTTTTATCTGAATGTTGCCTATGATGCAGTGGTTATACACATATGTTGCAAACGTATATTTCAGTTATTTCACCTGGTTTCAGTACGTTGCAGTAGGTGCTGCTCCCCACGCTCTCTAACTCGTAGGCACGCATACGCTGCACGCACCCACCATCCAATGCGGCCTATTTTGTCATGCGGGCCAGCTCCAACAGTCGGACGTGCATGCAATGGGCGGTCAGTGTAACACTCCAGGTGTTGATCACCAATTAGGCAGTGGGTTTAAGCTCAAACATGACAAATTAAGTGGAGATGACAATGTCAAGGTCAACCTATGGAGATGAGCCTAACCTAAAGTGGATGTTGCATCATTGCTTTACATATAGGTCCCTTTTCAAAGATATATGTTTGGGTGGTGTTATGGCAATATCTTCATGTGTCTCACATCACATTCTATCTATATTGATCCTTGGAAAAGTTTCATGAAGTTTGGAATCAAAAAGTCACATGAAATGATGAGTTATATGCTTGTTTGGATTATAACTAAAACCTACACTTTCGTGCAACCTATGCATGGTGTGTATGTTTGGACTCTACAACACCTTAACTACACTTAGGACACTTAAAGGAACAATGTTCATGTTGATCATTATGCCTAAATATGCTTCTAAGTGATAGTTGACCATGTATGGACCCTAGAACACTTTTGTTTGACCATTTCAAAAGTGTGACCTAGAAGTTTTGCATGACTGTGCACCCTTTTACAAAGTTCTAGAGAATTTTATAAGGAACAAACTTTGTTTAAGAGTCAAGTCATGAAAATATGTGGAACATGCTCAAAAAGGGCCCACAAGTCAGAAATAGAGGCTGATTGGCACTTGCAAAATTTGGCTAAGTCCTTATGCTGTTTTAGTGCTAAGTGCCTTAGTTGGAGCCTTATATCTTGCAATACAAGCTGAATCAAATCTTGATCCTTAAATAATAATTGTATTTTGGTTTGAGTACTACAAACTTTGTTTAATGAGCAAGAGATGATTTGGTGCCTAGCTTGGTCAAATAGGGTTCGCAAAATCGAATCTTGTGCTGTTTTCAGGGACGAAAAATTTGGCTAAGTCTGGGGTGCCTGAATTTCATGATTTCAGTTTTCATGTACCCCTCTTTGTAGCCGTGTATCTCTCCAACCAGGCTGAATCAGACTTTGATGCTTTAAGAAAAGTTGTAGACGTCGCGTAGCTCTACAATTTTTATTACTACGGATTGTGCCAAAACTAAGTGGTTTAGAAGTTACGGAGGCACGAAATATGGGTGTCAGTGGTATGTTTGAGGTAGAATTGGAATTTTGAAATTTCTGAACAGTGTCGTCACCTTGCTGGCGGGCTCGCCTGCGCTGCACTCGCTGCCACCTGCCGTGCCCTCGCTGCCACCTTGCCGTGCTTAAGTCCAGGACCAGCACCCTCCACTCCACTCCACACTCTCCCTCTTCGTCCTCTGTTTCTCTTTCTCCTCTGCCATGACCGCGTGAGCTGAAGCTCGGCCGCCGCCGCGTCCTGGTGCTCCACCCCTTCTCAGCCCAAGCCAAGCGCCGCCGTCGCATCCGCCTCGACCTCCTCCATCGCAGAGCGTTGCTCGCTGTTCCCAGCTCCGCCCTTGCGCTGCTGCGACTACAGGCACCCGCCATGGTCGCCAGCATGACTGGAGCTCACGGCCGGGCCGCTGCTCACTGCTGCCGACCGAGCCCAGGGCAGGGCATGGCCGCGGCTGGCCACGTCCAAGGCCGACGGATCTCTTCCGCCGTCTCAGATCATCAGCCAGCCGGATTTTCGACGCCCCAAGGCCAGCCCCGGCGGTTTCTCTGCTCTGTTTCGCGTGAGGGGCTTCGTGCAACAATTTGAAGAAAGGGGAGGGCCTAAGTGAATAACCACTGACTCATATGAATAGTGCCATAAGGACTGGTTTGTAATTATTTTGCAGGAACTTTGGAAATTGATAGTAAATCGTAGAAAATTCGTAAAATAGTAAATGAGAACTTTTTGGAATCCTTGTGAAATTTTCTATGCAGTGGATCTATAATATGGCATGTTTTAGTTTAAATATTTTGCGGTAAAAATAGATTTGTGCAGTAAGGTTGTAATGCTAGTTGAGTTTGTTATTTTTCATAACTGTAGATCTAGGGCTCCAAATGAAGTGAAATTTTTGTGGCATGCTACTCATGTGATAGTTGATATGTGGTAAAAATTTCATGAGTATTGGGTGAAGTATGAGTGAGTTATTGGTTTATCTCGCTCTCACATGAATTCTTGCTTTAGCAACTTGTTCTTTTCATAGAGGTTGCTATACATATTCAAATGGAGTAAAATTTGTACATTAGACTATTTAGAGTATATGTGAGCCACTGTAATTTTTGTAGAAGTTATTGTGCACTTTTGGTATATGTTCATTAAGTCACCTTGTTATCTAAAATAAATTAAGAAATGCATTAAAAGAATTTATTTAGTCATGGACACTAGGTTTTCTGGTGTTCTTTAGTCATGTGCGAAATATTGGTAAAGTTGGTTTTGCCCAATTATGTATTTGCAACATAAGTTAATAATTATTTTCTTGCCGATGAGGTTTCTGGACAGATTTGGAAACTTAGCAAAGTTCTTCATGATAATGTGCTTTGTTGTAAAACTTGTTTATACAAAAGTTGTAGATAATTTATGGATCTAGCTGCTGTTAAAATTTGGTGGCATTTGGCCATGTGGTTTAGGAGTTATAGCTATTTAAAGTTGGGTTACAGAATTGCTTGCTCTCTGTCTTGCTAGACCAGTTTCTGTGTTTGTGTAAATTCGACATGTGAAACTTTGGAATCATGCTGTGATGATTATAAATGAAATGTAGATAATTTCCTAAGCTTTCCAGAATGTCTTCTTGCAAGTCATTTGGACTTATGGAACTCCAGATATGATTGATTTATGAAGCTACTGTTTGTAAGTCCAGAAATTGACATATTTTAGTTATAGTTGTTGCTTCACCTTGACTTGCTTTGCTATGTTGATTTCTAAAGAGTGATATACATCTTGTTAGTGTTAAGTGTGCTTGAGATCTTGTGTGACTTGTGTCATGATCGATATGCTGGTCATCTTTTAAGGATATGCTTAAGTGATAGTTAAGTTAATTAGCTCTAGGTTTTATGTGAACTTTGGTATGCTTGCATGATTACTTTGTTTATTGCACTTCTATGCATTCATACATATGCATTATTGCACCTTATTTAGGTACGCTAGCTGAAGCACGTGAAGGACCTGATGTGGAGCCAAACCCGAAGACGGTGTTTGGTGGATCCAAACCGGAAGATAGAAAGACCGGACAAGTGGTAGATTGGAGGTTGCTCGCCAAGTGACCTCATCTGACATACTCTAACTTGAGTCGGATCCCAGGCAAGCCCCGGAGCATTATAAGCCTCCTATCTTTAAAGCAATTAATTCTATATATGTTATAAGTATTGTTGCATTAAGTGATAGGAGTTGGTTGGAAACCCTTGCTGCATTATATCATTCCTTGTCCAGATATATGAATCCCTGAATCCTACATAGACTAGGATCGAGTAGATGCTTAGCCCTGCTTTAAGCGGTAGAAGCCAGGTGATTTCCTGTCACCTGCGAGATATAGGGATATTCATATATGGCACGGTTGGCTATATTTGCTATCGTGGAAAGGAACCATGTGTTAATAAAATGAAATGAGACCGGACGGGATGATGATAGTGAAGCGATAAGGCATGGAGGTCTTAAGTGTGGATCTATCCCCGTCTGAGTCGTTTAAGGACCGATTCGCTGTACGTCCTTGAGTCATGTTGAACGCAGTCTAACACTTAGTTGGCCGGATAAGCCGTTCCGACCGCGAGTCCGAGTAATACAGTTCAGGCCGGGAATCGACTGGTAGGTTGCTTCTTGGAGGAGAGAAAGGATGTGCTTGGGGACATTGGCATGAGACCAAGGGGGGGTTAGAGTCCCTATCACCTGGCAGAGTGTCGCCCTTGGGGTCGCGACATCATTCGGACCCGCGGCTCCTGAACTGTACCAAAGGTGACCTGAGCAGCCCTCGCCAGGCGTGACTCGGTGAGTGTTAGAAATACCCCTCCAGCTGGATAGGAATTCGATTCGAATCGCCATCGCTCCCGGTTAGTGAGCACTTGACTTGAGCAGCGGCAACGTAGATTCAATTAAATTGAACGGATGGTTAATTGGATCACGATGAAAAGGTTGCCTCAATTTATACCTGCTATGGTTAATATTGTTTGCTCCTAATAAAGTGAGTGCTCTAGTACATGTTCTAATATAGATGATAGGTTAATGATAATTAACTTGATGCTTAAGCATTAATGATTGATCATCTATATTAAGCTTTTATGCAAAATGTTGTCAAGCTAGCCCCACTTTATATCAGCCTTGCATGATCCTTGGTGTCACCTTATTTCTGGTTTCTGACGGGTAAGTCTAGCTGAGTACTTTGTCGTACTCAGGGTTTTATCCCCACTTGTTGCAGGTTATGATGTATCACGGTGACTGCAAGAGTTGGTTGGCTCCTGCCATAGAGGCGGAGTGTGATCATGGGCATGATCCTTCTGAGCTACCTTATCTCTAATGCTTTTGTTGGAAGTCGACCGTGGTACTGGCATGTATTTGAAATAAGAATAATGTTAGTTTCAAATTACTTTGCTTCCGCTACTTTTGAACTTAAGTTGTAATAACTATGTTGAACTCCGATGTATATTGAATTACTTGTGAAATGGTTATAACATGTGACTTGTTATGTTGAATCACTACGATCTTGGCTTGTATGTTGGTTGGTTTGAATTCCCTCGTGATTTCATTGGACTACCGGAGTTATATGGGCTCAAGTGCGAGAATTTGATCATTTCGGTGATTGTTTTTTGTACTTGTGCTCTTATAATTTGGACGGTTCTGTTACAGCTGGCATCGAAGCAAGATTCAATATTAAACTTGTCATATGTGTATTTAAAACAAAGGTTTTGTTTTATAAAATCAGTTTTATCAACTTATAGCTATATATAGGTTTGTGAAATCTGAATTCTAAACCTAGTATGCCAGTGGTCAATTTCCTTATGCCCATATAAGGATTATTAGGTGGCTTATATAAGTACTAACTTGGGGGTTTTTCATTTATGCATCTACGCCCAGGCCAAGGTATGTATGTGTGATGACTCTCCCACACTATGCTACCCGGTGTGTCAGATTAGAGGTAGCCTTCATATATGAAATAGTCATATATGTTGCTAGTTTACTTTTATGCAACATCGCACCTACGCTCAGGTAAGTGTGAGTTGTGAGAGCATGACCATACAAACTGCGGTCTAGGGGAGAGCTAGTTTTGGTTACTGGATTATCTACATGTTACACACATGTATATATGAAGGTACTTAATTGTGGGTGATCGAATGATTCGGGTAGTTTTGGTGCTACATGTACGTATACAGGGGTATATGTATATGGGAGTGCTTAGAATTTTATCTTCCTATTTCATTGTGTGCTATATTTGGGGAATTGTTGGACTGCAATGAAACTTTTCTGCAGGTACGCTAACCATGAATGCGTAAGTCGAATGTAGCTGGCGACTAGCTATATATCGAAAGAGTGCGTGTTATGCCACCGACATAGAACGTGATCGCCACCTTAGGTTGGCAATCTTGTGAGGACGAATAGGACGAAGCATGCATCTTCATGATTGTTGCTTTATGCATGGCTATACTCTTCTCACCCTTGTTCTATAGTGTGTAACTTGTGATCAATGTGTTACACTATCTTTCTTGAGTGAAGTAAAACAAAAATGCCTTGTTCCATGTTGCTTGAGAAAAGTGTGTGCTTAGTTTTGTTAGAAATAATTGTGGTTACATGCTTGAACCAATAGATGCCCTCTAGTTTAGCCAAGTGGTGGATATGCTGTCATACAAGTTTTTGAAAATGTTTTAGACCTCACTTAAGTAAATTGGATTCTCATGAATGAATTAAATTGGTGTTGGTCTAAGGTAACAATGTTTAGAGCCGCTAGGATGATATGTTTGTGTGCTCTCTTGTTAAGTAGAACAAAGGCAAACTCTGTTTTGCTTATTAAACGTTGGCTGCTAGAGCGGTTTCTGTTGTAGTGATGCTTTTATGATCATAATAGTGTTTTCTGTAGTTATAGAGAATACCAAAGTTGTAGCTAACTTACTTATCTAGCTTGTCCTAAAATTTTATGACCCTAGGTCTTATGGTCTGAGAGTTAAAAAAAAAATTAGAAGCTTGTTGTTAAAATCTGCTCATGTTCAGAACAGATCTGAATGTTTGGTTTATTTGACCTATGTGCGTAAGGAATCATGTCTTGGGGATAATAGAAGAAGTGTAGTACTTTTTCTAAGCTTTCCAAAATGTCCTATAGCACTAATTGGGGTGGTCTAAATCTCTACTTATGAGCGTGCCAAGTGGAATGACAGAATCTGTCCAAATCTGGGCAGGGAAGTTTTCTTTGTCTTGTTTGGCCTTGTTAGACATAGAATCATCTTAATATGATAATAAGAAAGTTATAGACAACTTAATAAGCTCTACATAAAGTTAAGGTTCAACCTTGTTGTGTCCCTAGAACTCCAGTTATGTATTTTCAAAGTTCTTGTCAGTTTTCTGTCCACATTGGTACAGATTTGAAACATTAGCAATTTTGGTCATATTAAGCTATGAATTAGTTTTTGGTATGAATAACTAAAGTGTAGTCATATTCCTAAGCTTTCTAGAAAGTCTAGGATCACCTTTATAGAAAGTCTACAACCTCAGTTATGATTGAAACAAGTAGTTAATATGCTGCTGTCTAGATTCTGTGCACATGTTAAGTTAGTCACCTTAGCTAGCGTTTGTTTTGAGCTAAACTTGTAGTTAGTTCATGCTTGAGATGAATGCTTATTTTAGGTGAGTCTTGTGCTTAGGATTGGTGCTTAAGCCTATTCGTTTGAATTTTCTCAAATGTCTGCTTGACTGTGATGTTGTATGTATGATTGTTATCTAGGTAGTGCCATAGTTGTCACCTCGTTTGTCTTCGGTGAGCATACGAGGGTCGCATAGCTTTATCCTAGAACAACATTCACGTTACGTAATTATATGGTTGTTGTCTTCAATTAGGTTTCTCTCTTAGGAGCCTGAGCCTGTAGACTTGGTGGTTAGCCCTTGAATGTTTGTATCCATGCCGTTGCTTGACCAAAAGCCCAAAGTTAAGTTCTCCTATAGTTTGTATGAGTCGTGGATGTTTTGCAACCCTTTTTGGTGAAGACCTTTATCGACTGACCAACCAAGTTAACTTCCATCAACGCTAGCCTTTTACCACGGTTCGTACGTTGCCAGTTGTGGAGATTGTACCCAAATCCATGTTGGACCTTCTGGTTATCTCTCCCAAAGGTTAGCTAGTGTGACGCAACGTCTCTTTGCGATGGCCTCTAAATCGTGTGCTTACAAATTCGTACATCTACCTTATCAACTCAATCTATGACCACATACCGGTTTTCACCTTGAAAATTGCTTAATTCGTCTCCAACACTCCCCAGTCTCGGGATGTTTATCAATTTTGATCTCATGTTGTTGCTCAACATGATCGAATCTCTGTTAATTAATTATCTAATAGTTTCCTTAGTCGACGCCAGGTGTACGTGGAATTACGTACAAATCGCACGCTTAGTCACCTTCGGCAATTGAGCTATGTTCTCTTTTGCTATGTTTTGATCTGCGAATAGCTTCCCTGTTGATTCTAAACCTTGTGACTACCTTTGCTTGCTATCCCTCCTTATATGGCGTTTGTTCTTACAACCCATCGGTGCCACTTAAAATTTCACTTTCGTTGTATGTTTAGTAATGGTGTTATGAGTAGCAGCTGATGGTGCCGCGACGAAACCAAGGGCCTCCTGTGGCTGTAGACACATGGCTGGCTGCTTGGCACGCGCTGGTATCATGGTTTCTAGTCATGATCCATTATCAAACGACAGACGATGTGCTATTTTCTTGTGTTCCTTCTGAGTTATCTCTCCATATCATATCGTAAGATCCATATCTTAGACCGAAAGTAGCGGAGCTTCCTCCTGAAGTTGCTAAGAGTATCCTTTGAAGAACAGGTCACCAACATAAACTTTAACAGACTGCAATATGTGGTAGTCAAGTGACTCTACTTAGTTGTCCCAATACTGACGGCCACCATCTAGTGAGTAAAGTATCTCATTTCTGTTGGATAAAAAGGACATCCAACACTTACTACTGGACAAGTCATCCGTTGGCTAAGACTCGATCGTTACAATATACAAGTTTTAACCTTTGTATGCATAAGGGCCATACCATCGAAATCAACCATCTCTGGTGAGACTCCGTATCTGCTGACTTCGATGGCAACCATCTGCTTTGTATCAACCACTGTTATTGTGATCAAGAATGAAGTTTTGGAACTTTTTAGTGTTGAGAAACAACTAATTAGTTACCAATAGGAAGGTTAATCTCTAACTAGGTAACGACTTCTTGGTAGCTACGAAGGCTATGTCTTACAGAGCAATAACCAATAAGAAGTTAATCATCTAGCCACAACTTGAGAGATACTCTATCTTCTAGAGCCATTGTGATCAAGTCAATTCCGTCTTGGACAATCACACAGATAGTGCAAGGTGTTCTATCAGCTAAAGCGAAGAATTAGAGAAAGCATGACCTAGTTTCAATTAGCATCCTTGTGCCCTTAGGTGCCACAAATGGTTTGTTCATTACTCTATTGGACGATCTCTTAAGTGGTCTTAAGGATCCTGTTGGACACCCTTTCTCTTTGCTTTTATGTTCTCTCATCAATAATTATTGGGACAATCAAGGGTTCTACGAGTAAATTTGCACATCAAAAGCAATTTGAAAAGTGTCAAACAACAGATTTCCCATCTTAGAGCTGCTATATGACCCTAAAGAGAAAGTCTCATGGTGAAAGGCTGGCCTGACAAAGTTGTTATGCTGCAAGTCAACTCAACTTACAGTACAACTAAGTCACTAAGGAAAATGTTATTCAATCGCTTGGTGGTAGACTACTCCCCGCGGTTTAGTAAATATTACAACTTTTGTTGTCCTTAAGGCCTCGCAACATCATTCTTTAGTAATGATTATCCAATGATGACATACTTTAGTACCTTATAAATGTTTATACCCAAGAGGTTGCATCTGCTTCAACCCAGATAACTGTTGTCTTTGGATAAAAGAATCTTATTAAATAACTGTTGGCAGGAATACGAAGCCGACAGAGTCAGCTATCACATTCACTAACCCATCAACAGACTTAGATAATACAGTGTTGTCATCAGAGAAAGAGAACTGCACATATGGAACCTTAAGTAGTTTTTCATTAGTTGATATCAGAAGGATTGAACATTTACGACCAACATAGACCCTGTCTATTGGTTAATCAGTATCCTATAACCTCAGAGGATGTTTGTCATCTATGATCTCATCCCATTTGGAAGGTTGCGCTCAAGCCATTCTGGTAGAGGGCTACTTTTCAAACTTTGTGAACATAGAGTCATTTCGACGAGTATACTTCTGAAGAGTTCGGTCTAGTGTAAAGTTCATACGGACCATGTTATGTTCATTAAAGAATCAAATGCTTGTGAGTGGTTACTCATGGACCAAATGATCTCCGTACATTGAGAATGCAGTAATGTGCTATCTGGGATTCCTCCCAAAGTAACAATGCTTCATGGAAGTCAATAAAGGAAATTCTTTAGACAAATTTTACCATGAAGAGGAAGTAACAGAAAGTGCCTGTGGCCAAATTGTTCGCCGATGTTGAAGCTTTATAGCTGAATGCTATAGCAGATGTTGGGAACTAGATAACGTGTCTCTCTTCCTTAAAAGATCTTCCATTCCGAATCTCGGGACGCGATTCTTTTAAGGGGGGAGGGCTGTAACACCCCAGGTGTTGATCACCAATTAGGCAGTGGGTTTAAGCTCAAACACGACAAATTAAGTGGAGATGACAATGTTAAGGTCAACCTATGGAGATGAGCCTAACCTAAAGTGGATGTTGCATCATTGCTTTACATATAGGTCCCTTTTCAAAGATATATGTTTGGGTGGTGTTATGGCAATATCTTCATGTGTCTCACATCACATTCTATCTATATTGATCCCTGGAAAAGTTTCATGAAGTTTGGAATCAAAAAGTCACATGAAATGATGAGTTATATGCTTGTTTGGATTATAACTAAAACCTACACTTTCGTGCAACCTATGCATGGTGTGTATGTTTGGACTCTACAACACCTTAACTACACTTAGGACACTTAAAGGAACAATGTTCATGTTGATCATTATGCCTAAATATGCTTCTAAGTGATAGTTGACCATGTATGGACCCTAGAACACTTTTGTTTGACTATTTCAAAAGTGTGACCTAGAAGTTTTGCATGACTGTGCACCCTTTTACAAAGTTCTAGAGAATTTTATAAGGAACAAACTTTGTTTAAGAGTCAAGTCATAAAAATGTGTGGAACATGCTCAAAAAGGGCCCACAAGTTAGAAATAGGGGCTGATTGGCACTTGCAAAATTTGGCTAAGTCCTTATGCTGTTTTAGTGCTAAGTGCCTTAGTTGGAGCCTTATATCTTGCAATACAAGCTGAATCAAATCTTGATCCTTAAATAATAATTGTAGTTTGGTTTGAGTACTACAAACTTTGTTTAATGAGCAAGAGATGATTTGGTGCCTAGCTTGGTCAAATAGGGTTCGCAAAATCGAATCTTGTGCTGTTTTCAGGGACGAAAAATTTGGCTAAGTCTGGGGTGCCTGAATTTCACGATTTCAGTTTTCATGTACCCCTCTTTGTAGCCGTGTATCTCTCCAACCAGGCTGAATCAGACTTTGATGCTTTAAGAAAAGTTGTAGACGTCGCGTAGCTCTACAATTTTTATTACTACGGATTGTGCCAAAACTAAGTGGTTTAGAAGTTACGGAGGCACGAAATATGGGTGTCAGTGGTATGTTTGAGGTAGAATTGGAATTTTGAAATTTCTGAACAGTGTCGTCACCTTGCTGGCGGGCTCGCCTGCGCTGCACTCGCTGCCACCTGCCGTGCACTCGCTGCCACCTGCCGTGCCCTCGCTGCCACCTTGCCGTGCTTAAGTCCAGGACCAGCACCCTCCACTCCACTCCACACTCTCCCTCTTCGTCCTCTCTTTCTCTTTCTCCTCTGCCATGACCGCGTGAGCTGAAGCTCGGCCGCCGCCGCGTCCTGGTGCTCACCCCTTCTCAGCCCAAGCCAAGCGCCGCCGTCGCATCCGCCTCGACCTCCTCCATCGCAGAGCGTTGCTCGCTGTTCCCAGCTCCGCCCTTGTGCTGCTGCGACTACAGGCACCCGCCATGGCCGCCAGCATGACTGGAGCTCACGGCCGGGCCGCTGCTCACTGCTGCCGACCGAGCCCGGGGCAGGGCATGGCCGCGGCTGGCCACGTCCAAGGCCGACAGATCTCTTCCGCCGTCTCAGGTCATGAGCCAGCCGGATTTTTGACGCCCCAAGGCCAGCCCCGGCGGTTCCTCTGCTCTGTTTCGCGTGAGGGGCTTCGTGCAACAATTTGAAGAAAGGGGAGGGCCTAAGTGAATAACCACTGACTCATATGAATAGTGCCGTAAGGACTGGTTTGTAATTATTTTGCAGGAACTTTGGAAATTGATAGTAAATCGTAGAAAATTCGTAAAATAGTAAATGAGAACTTTTTGGAATCCTTGTGAAATTTTCTATGCAGTGGATCTATAATATGGCATGTTTTAGTTTAAATATTTTGCGGTAAAAATAGATTTGTGCAGTAAGGTTGTAATGCTAGTTGAGTTTGTTATTTTTCATAACTGTAGATCTAGGGCTCCAAATGAAGTGAAATTTTTGTGGCATGCTACTCATGTGATAGTTGATATGTGGTAAAAATTTCATGAGTATTGGGTGAAGTATGAGTGAGTTATTGGTTTATCTCGCTCTCACATGAATTCTTGCTTTAGCAACTTGTTCTTTTCATAGAGGTTGCTATACATATTCAAATGGAGTAAAATTTGTACATTAGACTATTTAGAGTATATGTGAGCCACTGTAATTTTTGTAGAAGTTATTGTGCACTTTTGGTATATGTTCATTAAGTCACCTTGTTATCTAAAATAAATTAAGAAATGCATTAAAAGAATTTATTTAGTCATGGACACTAGGTTTTCTGGTGTTCTTTAGTCATGTGCGAAATATTGGTAAAGTTGGTTTTGCCCAATTATGTATTTGCAACATAAGTTAATAATTATTTTCTTGCCGATGAGGTTTCTGGACAGATTTGGAAACATAACAAAGTTCTTCATGATAATGTGCTTTGTTGTAAAACTTGTTTATACAAAAGTTGTAGATAATTTATGGATCTAGCTGCTGTTAAAATTTGGTGGCATTTGGCCATGTGGTTTAGGAGTTATAGCTATTTAAAGTTGGGTTACAGAATTGCTTGCTCTCTGTCTTGCTAGACCAGTTTCTGTGTTTGTGTAAATTCGACATGTGAAACTTTGGAATCATGCTGTGATGATTATAAATGAAATGTAGATAATTTCCTAAGCTTTCCAGAATGTCTTCTTGCAAGTCATTTGGACTTATGGAACTCCAGATATGATTGATTTATGAAGCTACTGTTTGTAAGTCCAGAAATTGACATATTTTAGTTATAGTTGTTGCTTCACCTTGACTTGCTTTGCTATGTTGATTTCTAAAGAGTGATATACATCTTGTTAGTGTTAAGTGTGCTTGAGATCTTGTGTGACTTGTGTCATGATCGATATGCTGGTCATCTTTTAAGGATATGCTTAAGTGATAGTTAAGTTAATTAGCTCTAGGGTTTATGTGAACTTTGGTATGCTTGCATGATTACTTTGTTTATTGCACTTCTATGCATTCATACATATGCATTATTGCACCTCATTTAGGTACGCTAGCTGAAGCACGTGAAGGACCTGATGTGGAGCCAAACCCGAAGACGGTGTTTGGTGGATCCAAACCGGAAGATAGAAGGACCGGACAAGTGGTAGATTGGAGGTTGCTCGCCAAGTGACCTCATCTGACATACTCTAACTTGAGTCGGATCCCAGGCAAGCCCCGGAGCATTATAAGCCTCCTATCTTTAAAGCAATTAATTCTATATATGTTATAAGTATTGTTGCATTAAGTGATAGGAGTTGGTTGGAAACCCTTGCTGCATTATATCATTCCTTGTCCAGATATATGAATCCCTGAATCCTACATAGACTAGGATCGAGTAGATGCTTAGCCCTGCTTTAAGCGGTAGAAGCCAGGTGATTTCCTGTCACCTGCGAGATATAGGGATATTCATATATGGCACGGTTGGCTATATTTGCTATCGTGGAAAGGAACCATGTGTTAATAAAATGAAATGAGACCGGACGGGATGATGATAGTGAAGCGATAAGGCATGGAGGTCTTGAGTGTGGATCTATCCCCGTCTGAGTCGTTTAAGGACCGATTCGCTGTACGTCCTTGAGTCATGTTGAACGCAGTCTAACACTTAGTTGGCCGGATAAGCCGTTCCGACCGCGAGTCCGAGTAATACAGTTCAGGCCGGGAATCGACTGGTAGGTTGCTTCTTGGAGGAGAGAAAGGATGTGCTTGGGGACATTGGCATGAGACCAAGGGGGGGGTTAGAGTCCCTATCACCTGGCAGAGTGTCGCCCTTGGGGTCGCGACATCATTCGGACCCGCGGCTCCTGAACTGTACCAAAGGTGACCTGAGCAGCCCTCGCCAGGCGTGACTCGGTGAGTGTTAGAAATACCCCTCCAACTGGATAGGAATTCGATTCGAATCGCCATCGCTCCCGGTTAGTGAGCACTTGACTTGAGCAGCGGCAACGTAGATTCAATTAAATTGAACGGATGGTTAATTGGATCACGATGAAAAGGTTGCCTCAATTTATACCTGCTATGGTTAATATTGTTTGCTCCTAATAAAGTGAGTGCTCTAGTACATGTTCTAATATAGATGATAGGTTAATGATAATTAACTTGATGCTTAAGCATTAATGATTGATCATCTATATTAAGCTTTTATGCAAAATGTTGTCAAGCTAGCCCCACTTTATATCAGCCTTGCATGATCCTTGGTGTCACCTTATTTCTGGTTTCTGACGGGTAAGTCTAGCTGAGTACTTTGTCGTACTCAGGGTTTTATCCCCACTTGTTGCAGGTTGTGATGTATCACGGTGACTGCAAGAGTTGGTTGGCTCCTGCCATAGAGGCGGAGTGTGATCATGGGCATGATCCTTCTGAGCTACCTTATCTCTAATGCTTTTGTTGGAAGTCGACCGTGGTACTGGCATGTATTTGAAATAAGAATAATGTTAGTTTCAAATTACTTTGCTTCCGCTACTTTTGAACTTAAGTTGTAATAACTATGTTGAACTCCGATGTATATTGAATTACTTGTGAAATGGTTATAACATGTGACTTGTTATGTTGAATCACTACGATCTTGGCTTGTATGTTGGTTGGTTTGAATTCCCTCGTGATTTCATTGGACTACCGGAGTTATATGGGCTCAAGTGCGAGAATTTGATCATTTCGGTGATTGTTTTTTGTACTTGTGCTCTTATAATTTGGACGGTTCTGTTACAGTCAGTTCCCAAACGGCCGAGCACTTCCTAGTGAAGTGCATACATGCATGTAGAGCGCCTGAGAACGGACGCATAACTAGACGCCCCTGCACACCAGGCTTGGTCCCCCCACGGTGGAGCATGCAGCCGGATAAACACATAGGTATGCGCGCTATGCTCCCTCCCTCTCTCTCGCATTGGGGCACGCTTGTTGTGCTCTCTCTCTCGCTCTCTGTGTGCATTGTGCTCCCTCTCTCCCGCATGCAGCTGGCCAGCCCACGCACATGCTCTCCCGGGCAGGCGTAACAGCAGGAGGAGGCGTAGCAGTATGCTTGAGCGTCTAGGCACGCCTGTCCGTCCGGACGTACGGGCGCTAGCATGGCCGTTAGTACAGAAAAAAAAGTTCATTCTGCCTCCCTAAACTATTGTTCTTATAATATGTTTTCCTTCTCAAACTCCAAAATTAGATATTTTATCAACTGAACTTTTAAAATTATTCAAATTTACTCCCTACGATGATTTGGAGTGAGGTGGCTCTTCTTTTTAGTTATTTTTTTGGTAAATAATTGATAAGATTTTAAACCACAAAAATATACCCTAAGCTTTTAAAAATTCCTAAAAAAAATTGAAGATAGAATGAGATACGCCAAATCCGAATAAAATATCTAGAGCTCACATGAAAATATCTCTAGATGCTTTAGAAAACAAGTTTAGCTCTAGTAAAATGAAAAAAATGTTTAGAAACATTTAGAAAATCAACAAAACATTCTAATTATATATAAATGTGTTTTAAAACTTATCACAATAAACACAAAATAGACAACTAGCACAAATGCATAGCATGAATGCATTAAACATTAATTTATGACTGTATGTTGTACTCGTGCTATCATCTTCTTTTTTTGCCATGCAAAATTTTTTAAAACACGTTTATATACACCTATTAGAATATTTTGCATATTTTATATATACTTTTAAGTATTTTCCTCCACTTTCCTAGAGCTAAATCTATTTCTCTAAAGTATCTAGACATATTTTCATAAGCTCTAAATATATTATTTGGATTTGCCATATCCCAATCTAATCTTTTTGAGTTTTTTTAGAAATGTAGAGACATTTTTTGTGGTTTAAAAACTTTATCGAGTATTTACCGAATGTTGTAGCTAAAAAGGGACAAAGCTGCTTTCAGGCCACTCCGAATCGGGACAGGGAGGTAATTTGAATGATTTTGCTTTTGAAAGTTTAGGGGTAAGACGTCTGAATTTAGAGCTTAAGGAGAAGCATTAGACTATGATAATAGTTCCAAGAGATAAAATGGACCTTTTTCTTTAAAAAACAAAACAGACAAGAAAGTACGTAGGGCCAACACGGATCTCGTCCTCGCATAATGAACGATCAAAAAGATGATGAGTAAGGGAGTGTTTGGTTTGAGAAGTTAAAGTTTAACAAACACTGTAGCACTTTTGTCTTATTTGACGAAAAGTTTCAAATCTTGGACTAATTAGGTTTAATAGATTCGTCTCGTAAATTACTCTTAATCTGTGTCGACATGCATGCAATTAGTCTACATTTAGTACTCCATGCATTTAAAGGAACATTGATGTGATGAGAGTTAAACTTTAACAAAAACGTATTTGACAATTAGTGTCTAATCATGGACTAACTAGGATTCGTTTCGTGATTTACAACTAAACTAGTAATTAATTATTTTTAACCTACATTTAATGTTGCATGCATGCGTCCAAAGATTGATGTGACGGAGAGAGAGTGAAAAAATTCTAACTTTTGGGGTGCCAGGCCCCAGTCTTTCACGTATGTGTCGACAACCCAATTATGCGAAACAATAGCCTTGCAGGGTGTCAGATTGACCTGCAGGAGTGATGATCTGTCCTAACAAAAAACCGAAGCAACAGCATGTTGCGCGTTGTTGAGATCGGGAAGAAAGAACTGGGATAAAAGCTAAGCACAACGATAGTAATATATACCAGGATTGGAACACAGGCAGAACTGCTGCTTGCATTGAGAGGCTGTTAGCCTCAACTTGTTTAGGTCTATTTATAATATAGCTTTTCGTTGAGGCTAACAACACTTTGCATGCACTGTAGCTGCCCTAAACAGTCTAAAGGAAAAAAAAGTTGTTTGGATAAACCTAGTATCCGTGATGAGGGATATGTTGGATACAAATTCCTTGTAGAGGGAAACAAACTAATTCCCTCTTAGTCTCCATTTGAATCCAAATGATGAACGATCACTACCGGAGCCGGCTGCTTTGCCGAGGGCCCCGGGCTCTCGGCAAAGCCTCTAAGGCTCTCGGCAAAACGCCCTCGGCAAAAATCCGATCGGCAAAGGCTTCTTTGCCGAGAGCCGTTTATCGGGCACTCGGCAAAGCCTTTGCTGAGAGCCCGACGCTTGGCAAAGCGTGAAATAAAAAAATGCGAAAAAACCTGAATTTTTTTAATCGGGGGAGGGGCCCACTAGCCAGCGCCCCCTGTCTCCGTCGAGGTCGCAAGTCGCGGCATTTTTCGCGCAAAATTTACGGCTACGCGGTCGGCGGGATTCGAACTCGCGACCTCTCCCTCATGCGATACCACCTCTGCCACCTGCACTACACACTCACATGCGTCTATACGCCGTTTCAGTTACTCAAATATTATACTAAACCAAGTGAAAAATGATTGTTTGAGGCCCTAAACGAATTCAAATCAAAAAGTGGTCAACTATAAAGTTTCATAACTTTTCGAGCACTACATTTTTCATATATAAAGTTTTTCCATCCGAGGTCTTTTAAAAAATTCAAATTTTAAAATTTTGAATTTCAAACGTAGTTTTGCATGACAAGATTAATTCAAATGAAAAAGTGGTCAACTACAATGTTTCATAACTTTTCGAGATCTACAAACTTCATTTAGGAAGTTTTTCCATCCGAGGTCTTTTGAAAAATTCGAATTTTAAAATTTTGAATTTCAAACGTAGTTTTGCATGACAAGATGAATTCAAATGAAAAAAGTGGTCAACTACAATGTTTCATAACTTTTTGAGATCTACAAACTTAATTTAGGAAGTTTTTCCATCCGAGGTCTTTTGAAAAATTCAAATTTTAAAATTTTGAATTTCAAATGTAGATTTGCATGACAAGATGAATTCAAATTAAAAAGTGGTCAACTACAATATTTCATAATCTTTCGAGATCTACAAACTTCATTTAGGAAGTTTTTCCATCCGAAATTATGGTGCTAACATTGTTCACAAATCTTATATATCTCTTTGAGACAAATTTTGTGAACAACGTAATTATTACTTTGTCGAATGAAGAAATGACCAATGTAAAGTTTGTAGATCATGAGAAGTTATTAAACTTTATAGTTGAAAACTTTTTTATCTGAATTCGTTTAGGGCACCAAAACATGGTTTGAAAAATTGTTTTACCGAGTGTTTTACTTTGGCACTCGGCAAAGAAGTCTTTGCTGAGTGTTTTTTTGGCACTCGGCAAAGAAACTTCTTTGCCGAGAGCCATTTATCGGACGCTCGGCAAAGCCTTCTTTGCCGAGTGCAGAGACTTTGCCGAGTGTTTTTTATGTGGCTCTCGGCAAAGCTTTCTTTGCCGAGCGCCCGAAAAAAACGCTCGGCAAAGCCTCCGGCGTTCGGAAAAAAAACGGATTCCGGTAGTGGATGAATGGGTTTATATATATCAAAGTCTAATGACGGTGGCAACATAGGATCCTTAACGGTAAGACCTCTTGCTGTTGGGGTAGCTGCAAATGTGAGGCGTGTGAGACCTTTGTCAAACATGTGTGGCAGCATTGACCCTTAGAGCAACTCCAGTAAAAAGCCTAGAGTTACATGGATGCTGGGTCCAAAACACCATCAATGAGAACCCCGCTTCCATCGCTGCCAAACAAAAAAAAAAAGAGCTGCCACGTGGTGTCTTCAAAAAATCAAACGTCTTAGAGAAGATAATAAAACATAACAATATCAGTTTTCAATGTTCGGTACGTGAAGAGACGTTGATGATGCTCGAAATTTATAGATAGATGCATATCCTTTGACCACGAAAAGTCATAGTAAACGTGGCATACAGCGAGTATATTCTTTCTCAAAAAGCTGCACACAGGCGGAACAAAAACCGGGTACCAGTATCTATATCTCCGTAGACCGGCATTCAGGTGCTAGTACTAGTATACGTAGGAGTAGTATGCACGCTGCCGTCTGAAGAGCTGAAAAGTGAAAACAGGTCCTGGTCCGGCACCAGCACTCCAGCAGTCCATACATCATTCCCTCCCGACGAAGGAAGGAATAATCGAACAAAATCCGACATATTTTCCCTACCCAGCTGGTGTCTGCTGATTCTGCATTTCGTTTCCAACCACTCCTTTCTGTCACTCCGAAGGAAAACCAAACCGGCCTGTTTTGTTGGACTTCTCATCAGCTTCGTGACTAAGCAAGCTTGCTAATTTCTACATTCAACCCTTATAAAAAAAGTTTCTACATTCAATCATATATATAGCTTTGTTATACGTGTGCGGATTTGATTATTAGTTCATGATGGATATGCAAGAAGAAGTACCGACACATAGAGTTCTTACACGGTACTATATGTCCCCGCACCCCAACCCCCCCCCCCCCCCCCCCAAAAAAAAAGAAAAGAAAATACAATTATGAGTTTGGATTGAGCGAGCCAGACTTATAAAAAGTATTATGGAAATATATTCTCTAATTAGTCTAATGATACTTATATTTCAATACATAAATGTTAGTATTTTTGTATATATTTAATTAAATGTAAAACTGTTTGTCTTATCGAAAAATGATAATTGCATTTTTCTTGAAATTGAAATGGACTGTTAGCTAGTCAACTACTACACTATTCTAACCATCTTGGCATCTACCAACCAGAACCTGTCTTCACATGATTAGAGAGAGGTGCACGTACAGCGATCGACTAAGCAACATCAGCTTCCCCATCCCCAACGACTGTTCGGATCGGAGCCTATAAAAAAACAGCAGCAAACAATCAGCTGAGAGAGGCTACTACTGCCAAGACGATCGTCGAGATGTGGCGCCGAGGTGCACGTGTGGTTGCGGACGGCGACGGCGAGGTCCATGTTGAGAGGGTGGAGAAGATCGTCGTCATCAACGGGACACCGTCGCCGAAGACAACGACGACCACGGTGACGACGTCGTCGACCACGCGCGGCGGCGGCGTCCATCCAGCGCCGCCGCCGGCGGGGCAGCACGGGAAGGAAGCAGCGGTGCCGGTGCGAGAACGAGACATCAACGAGCTAGCTGAAGAGTTCATTCGGAGGAACAGGGCGGCGTTCCAGCGAGGGATCACCGGCGACGACCACGGTGGCCTGCAAATGCCATAAAGGATATGATGGATCAGGGGATGCATGCGTGCATGGATGGAACCAACAAGTTGGTTGTCGTGCACGTCAGTTCATTAGTTGTGTGCAAGTTTCGTTTTCTTAAACGATAAATAACTTTTCGAGTGTATATAGATTTGTAGACATGATCTTAATATTTGTATATATGTTGTGACGAACAATAATAATTTGCATTGGTGCAACTCCTTTCAGAATTTTTTGTTTTTTTCGTGTGACCTCTCAAAAAAAAATTATTTGGTGCAACTTCCACAAAATGAAAAAGAAATTAGACTACTTGTTGGTTTGCCTTTACTGCTTTACAGGATCATCTCCTCAATCTTACTGTCACACAATGAAAAAGAAATTAGACTACTACTTGTGCTTGGTTAATAAAAAGTTGCCACAATTTTGCTCCTCACCCAAAGGCAAAAAAAAAAAGAGAGAGAAAAAACTATTGAATGCACCCTTTGGGCGAGGAAGTCAATTACTGAATGAACAATCTTTATCACAATTTACTAAAAACAACAGAATACACCAATCATTTTTTTTTCTTGCGAAATGACAGCAGCCCATTACTCTGGTGACGAATTGACGATTACTGAACCTTGGTGCACCACGGGACATATCAGATTACCACCGCAAAATATTTGCCATATGGTTCCACAGTTAAACAGAAGAGTGATTGAAAACAATGAGCAAAAGGGTAAAAAAAAGGAAAAAAAAGTAACGGCGACTTTATAATGCCCCAGTCCTCGGCCCACTAACACCCTCCAGTTATGGTATTTTTTAATCGCCCATGACCTAATGGTGGTATTTTAGTACCATTTTAAAAACTTATAGACATACGTGAGGGATAGCATATTTAAAAAGAAAACGAAAAAATGCTCTCCTCAGGGCGTCCAACACTCCGGACGCACCCTTCTTGAGCCTGAGGAGCTACCGACTTCTCCATAAAAAATAAATAAATGCTGATTCCCCATTCCTCCCTTCTTTCACCGTGCGGATGTGTCTTTCGCGGCTGATTCCATCACGCCGCTTGCCAGCCACTCACCTTCCTTGCGTGGGGATGCTCGCCGCGGGGCAGCGTAGTTGCATGGCGTTGTCGCCTCCACCGCGAGGGACCGCACCCGCCCGCCCTGTCGACGGGAGCCGCACAACAGCTCGTCGGTGGCTGCACAGCCACTTGCCGGGGCCACGCAGCTGCCCACCTGCGGGCGTCCACTCCGCGGCATCGAGCTCTGCGTTGACAAGCCTCCATTCGTCCAAGCAGCAAGTAGGTGCTACGTTAAAAACATATGTTGTAAGAGTATGTTTCAAGTATTTCAGATGTTTCAAAGGTATGTTGCAAGTGTTGTATATCGATGTTGTAAAGTTGATCGGAATGTTGCACATGTTGTAATGGCTATACACGTATGTTTCAAGTGTATGTTCAAAATGTTTCATCTGTTCTAGACGTACGTTGCAAGTGTTTTATCTAGATGTTACCAAAGTAGATCTGGATGTTGCATATACATGCATGTTGCAACAATATGTTTCAAGTATTTCCGGTGTTTCATATGTACGTTGTAAGTGTTTCATTTGGATGTTGCATAGGTTTGCAATGGTTTCAGGCGTTTTGGCAAGTGTTTCATATGTTTGTTTCAAGCGTTTCATCTTTCTTCTTTTGTATGTTGCAACAGTTGCATCTGCATGTTTCAAAAGTATATCGGGTGTTACACATGGGATGCATGTGGGAAGCAGCTGGCGGCGCGGGCGATGTTCGGGGCGGCGTGGGTGACGTCCGGGGTGGCACGGGCCCGCTGCTAGAGCGCTCGCTCACGAGCCCGACAACGCTAGGGTGCGCGCTCGCTCGCGCTGTGGGCACCATCCGGACGCTAGCGCCCTAGATCGGACGTCTAGGCGCTAGTAAGTCCGTTTAAAAAAAATCTACGTAGTTGCACACTGCTAAGTCTTACATCATTGTCAGCTTATTGGATGATAATAAAAATTAATAAAGGGGAAATAGCACACACAATAGAACAAAAACATATGCAAAATCTATTATTACTGGTCCATTTAGTAGAGTTTTGGAATTGAAATTCGAATTCATTAATTTCGTCAAAACATTGATTACAAAGTTCAATTCTTCTAGTTTAAATACTAAACATACTCGAGTTTATCTTGTTTGAGTTTTTAAAAAAGCATTGAATGAAAAATATGCCACATACATACATCATGGTCTTAAGTACCCTGTACCTCACACTAAGTAAGCAAAAAAAAACATGATTCATAGATTCATCACCACCACAAAATTGAAAAGGAGCAATTATACATACTCCCTCCGTCTCGTAATAGAAGACGTTCTAGGATGGGGCACAGCTACCGAGACAGGAGGAAAAAGACCAATATGCCCCTATTCTGATAATCCCTGCTCTCTCGTGCTCTTCTTCCCCATCCAGATCCAAAAGTTGACCGCTGACGCCGCGCCTCCTTCTCCAACACCAGGCTGCTCCTTCACCCTGGGGCCTCGGCCATCCTCGCCGGGGGCTGTGCCAACCTCGCTCCGTACCGCGCCCAACCTCAATGCCGGCGAAGAAGAAGAGGCAGGGCCGCGGGCGAAGAAGAAGAGGCGGGGCCGCGAGTGAAGAAGAAGAGGGGAGTGGAGGCTTCGCTCGCTCGCCGCTGCCCCATCCTGGACGGATCCATTGACGACGCGTGGATTCGCCGGCGACGGTGGGGATGACGGCTGGATCGCCGCCAGCGTGCCATGCGACCCCTCCGCATTGGAGGCCGCAGACGAGGGCGGGGACGGATCTCTGGCTCTCCGCCGCCGCGCCATTCACGATCGCCTCTGTGTCGAGCGTCGTGGACGAGGGTGGGGCCAAATCGCCGGCTCTTCGCCATGGATGAGGGGGCCGGAGAAGGAGAAGAAGGGAGCGGGCGTGGCCCGCTCGGGATGCGCCATCGAATTAGCTCACCGGCTTGCCGTCGACCGACTCCACCTCCGCGCTGGCCGCTCCGCCTTGGGGATGGCTACTCTGCTCCACGCCGCACCAACGCCTCCGCCTCAGTGCCGCTCGCGGAAGAGAAGCCGCTCTGCTCCGTCCGCGCTGACACCGGTCCGCTCCAACTTGAAGCCGACGGCCTTCGCCTCAGCACCGCACGGTAAAGAGAAGAGGAAACCAGGTGCGGCGGTGCGGGTAGGACGGGTGCGGCGTAGGGGATGTGCTAGAACACGCGCAATTGTGGGGATGGATGGGAGGATGCGGACGCAGAAGATAAGATCGTAGGCCTGTGGCCTTTGCAGGTGGGGGCCACGGTCTAAAACGACCATCTTTACATGACAAAGTTTGAACGCCAAATCGACCTTCTTTCTAGGACGAGGGAGCATGCTGTATACATACTCTACCACACCACTACCTTTTGGGTGTGTTTAGTTCCACGAAAAGGTGTAAAAAAAGTACTGTAGCATGTTTTGGCTTTATTTGGTAAATAGTATCCAACCGTTGACTAATTAGGTTCAAAACGTTCGTCTCGCAAAGTACAACCAAGCTGTACAATTAGTTTTTGATTTTATCTACATTTAGTACTCCATGCATGTATCGCAAGTTTGATGTGTCGAGGAATCTTTTGTTTGCACAGTATTTTTTTTAGGAAGTATTTGCCACGAAATTACATCAAATCAGCTGGCTGCAGTCTGGCAGCAGCTAGCCAGCTACTGTCCTGGATGATGCTTTTGGCCGCAATGTCAGCTCATGTCAGTCTGGCTAGCAAGTTCGTTTAAAAAAAATAATCAACGTACGCCTTGTTTACCGTAAAACTTTACCCTATCGCATCTGATGTTTGAACGGAGTATTAAATATAGATTAAACAAATAACTAATTACACAGATTACGTATAATTTGTGAGACAAATCTTTTAAGCCTAATTAGTCCATGATTTGACAATAAAGTGCTACAGTAACACATGTGCTAATGACGGATTAATTAGGTTTAATAAATTCGTCTCGTGGTTTACCGACAGATTCTGTAATTTGTTTTTTATTAGTATCCGAACGCCACATACAACACCCCATGTGACACCCCAAAACTTTACACCCCAGAACTAAACAAGGCCGTAGTTGCACACTGCTAAGTCTTACAGCATTGTCAGCTTATTAGATGATAATAAAAATTAATTAAGGGGAAATAACACACACAATAGAACAAAAACATATGCAAAATCTATTAGAACAAAAACAGTGTTCCGTGGCTGATAAACCGGCTAAAGCTGATTTGTTGTGATTAAAAAATACTGTTTCACGGCTAAAAAGTTCAAGCGAATAGGGCAACCAAAGCAACAACCTTTAAGGCTTGCTTGACAAACGGATCTGTCTTTATACTGTAGCAGTGCCCAAAACTTCTGCTAAATATAATCCCATAAATAGAACTTGCATAAATGAATCTATTTACACAAGTTTTTTCTTGCTGGAGTCTTAAATAACTGAATAGAAAAGCGCCAATTTTTTATTTAAAATATGCAGGAGTCTTTTTAAAAGAGATGAATCTGTGGGTGAAGATGACACCCCGGCCCATTTAGTAGAGTTCTGGAATTGAAATTCAAATTCATTAATTTCGTCGAAACATTGATTACAAAGTTCAATTCTTCTAGTTTAAATACTAAACATACTCGAGTTTATCTTGTTTGAGTTTTAAAAAAGCAATGAATGATTCATAGATGCATACATCATCGTCTTAAGTACCCTGTACCTCACACTAAGTAAGCAAAAAAAACATGATTCATAGATTCATCACCACCACAAAATTGAAAAGGAGCAATTATACATTTGCTATGGGCTGTTTAGTTCCTAAAATTTTGCAAAAATTTTCAAGATTTTCCGTCACATCGAATCTTTGGACACATATATGAAGCATTAAATATAGATAAAAAATAAAACTAATTACACAGTTTAGACGAAATTCACAAGACGAATCTTTTAAGCCTAATTAGACCATAATTGGACACTAATTGCCAAATAACAACGAAAGTGTTACAGTACCATTTCCTAAAAAATTTCGCAAACTAAACAGACCCATATATATATATATACACACATACTTTGCTACCACACCACTACCTTTTGCCAGGAAATTACATCAAATCAGCTGGCTGCAGTCTGGCAGCAGCTAGCCAGCTACTGTCCTGGATGATGCTTTTGGCCGCAATGGGTGTGTTTAGGTCTGCGAAAAGGTGTAAAAAAAGTACTGTAGCACGTTTTGGCTTTATTTGGTAAATAGTGTCCAACCGTTGACTAATTAGGTTCAAAACGTTCGTCTCGCAAAGTACAACCAAGCTGTACAATTAGTTTTTGATTTCATCTACATTTAGTACTCCATGCATGTATCGCAAGTTTGATGTGACGAGAAATTTTTTGTTTGCACAATATTTTTTTTTGAGGAAGTAAACACAGCCAATGTCTGAAACCCTGAAACACGACGGACACATTACCCCCAAGAGGAAGGCATCCATCCAAAGCCAGCCAGCAGCCAGTAGTACTTCTGAGCGCATTCGTTCGTTCAGGCAGGCACATCTGGCTTTACTTGCTGATTTGTTGTTGACCGGTCATATGTCTGCGTTGCACAGTGGTCTTGTTCCACTTTGAAGACCTTCTAGGCTCTAGCTACTCCTTGTTCACATCAGGGCCTGCTGGAGAGCAGTTGTTGCACAAGCACAACGACCATCGACGCATTGGAGCCAGCCTATAAATACCAGCTGCTCACTGGTCCCCGATCGATCAAGGCAAAAACTTAACACAGCTCTCACCTCTCAGTGTAGCAGTAGCAGAAGCAGCTAAGCCAAGATGTGGCGAGGCAGAAACACTGGTGCACGCGTGGCCGTTGTGGAAGGCGAAGTGCATGTCGAGAGGGTGGAGAATCTCGAGCTTGTCAAGAACGGGGTACCCTCGCCGCCGTCACCGATCAGTGACGGCGGGAACCAGCAGCTGGGGTGGAACGTGAACCAGCTGGCTGCAGATTTCATCAGGAGGACCAAGGAGAAGTTCCAAGGGGAAGATGGGAGCAACGGTCAGGTCTAAAGGCCATAAACATATATTCATCTTTGATGCCCCTCATCCAAATTCATATATAGAACTTAGGAGTATATAGTGTGTGTCATGACTCGTGCATGAATAATGGTGTGCCTAGCTATATATATACATTCTCCTTCAGTTGTTGTGTACAATATATTGGATACCCTCTCACTCTGTGTACGTGTTTGCGTACGTTCTTTTTCATGAAGCAAGAACGACCAGCATATGTGTATTCATGTTTCAGTCGTCGTTCATCAGTTGCACTGTCATTTCTGCGGATGCAAATTAATTTGTGTATGTAAGTGTTACTTTTCTGTAATGATGAATAGTTTGGTATAACTTCCTTGAAAAAATCAAGAGCTCAATTGCTTCAAAGAACAATCAAGCGCTCAATTCCTTCAACTAATCATCTCAACCAATAATTTACCACAACCTCGGCCTGCTGCATGTCTAGGCCTCTTTGAAGTCACATACTTGATCTAACCAAACAACCTTCATTCAATCTAACTGAGCAAACTGATGAAGCGCTCCAAGTCTGAATGTGTTCATTCAGTTCCTTAGAGTTGTTACAGGATCATTCGCCCCAGTCTTAATAACCGCGAAGGCAGACAATTTTGTAGCAGATTACAGCATCTGACTGGGATTGGTCATCTACTCATCTTCACTCAACACAATTCAACAAAGAGCTATCCTATTACAGATAGCATCAGCGTCCTGGTATGGCTGGTCAACCTCAACAAGAGTTCATAAGCCGCATATAGCAACTAACACATATACTCCCTGTACCCAAATAATTCAATTCATAGCACTACTATATAGAAATTGTTTTTGCCAACACCATTTTGACCGCCGTTTTTTAAAGCGTTGTTGATGATTTTCACCGTCGCTTCATATACAAATTGTTGGTAAAAATCATTTTCACTGCCGGTTCATAATATGAATTGGAAGTGGACCAACGGTTTAAAAACGGCTGTGAAAATGGTGTTGGCAAAAATATGTGCCAAAGTAAAGCTTAATTCTAGAAAATGAAAAGGCTTAAGGCCCATGACTAGACAACCACTGGATTCAGCCATTTACATGCATAGCACGGCCTAGCTAAGAACTGTAAATCATGAGCGAACCGTGGCCATTGATCTGAGATGGATGGATAGGATCGACCAAAGGAAAACAACCGATATATAAGCCCGACTGAAACACTAATAGCCGCAACCCTCACTACTCCCTCACCCTCTCCCCTCGTATGGCACGGGCGTGACCCCCGGCCACCCGGCGGCGTGTGCGCATCCCCTAGCACCAAGGACGGTGGAGGTAGAAATGGTGATGGCGGCACCAAGGATGAGGTGCTCCCAATTTCTTTCTCCTCTCTTCGATCCGTCTTCCTCCTTGTTCATTTCTCACTCATGCAGATTTTGTTCTTCTCTCTGTAAGAAAAATGATACCCACGCTAGGGCTATTAGTTGATTTTGATGGTTGTTGACGACATGATCATTTAGACTAATAATGTTTGCTAGTATACAAGGTTTAATTCAAATGGATGCAAGGTTGGCTTGGACAAAGGCAACATGAAGATCGAAGTGATCAACACCTCAAGCAAGATATTAGAGCTGTTGTTGAAGATACTAAGTCGTGCAAGAAATCCAAGTCACCAAGTAGAAGAAGCCCGGATGAGAAGTAACAAAGAAAAGGAGGAATTAAAAACAAAGTTAGCTAGCTCAACATCTAATTATAAAGAACTAGTTGGCAAATTCGAAGTTTTTTTTTTGCAAATTTGAATGTTGAGTTAACTAGCAAACTTGAAAAACTTGAAGCTAATGCAAACACCCCCACCAAGGCACCTAAGAGAATCTCACTTTTTGATATAATTAAAAAGGATTCCTCTACTTCTTGCATTGATTTAATTGAATTAGACTCACCTAAGTGCAACCAGCAAGTTTGTGTCGAGAATGTGATTGTATAATCATCTACCGATGAAGTTGCCATGGAGAATGAGATGCTTAGGCAAGAAGTGGACCACCTCACCAAGGACTTGACCATCTCGAAAGGCAAGACGGAGCAAGTCCAACCTCATCAATTACACCAACAAGGGAGTGAAGAAAGTTGATGAGGAAGCAACAGTAGTGTAGAGTTAGTCCTCTTCATTTGAAAATGTTACAAATTTATTTGCGCTATAACTACGGTAGGTGTTGGAGTCTCCTTTGATATAAAATTTGTATTCATCCAACTTCATTTGAAAATGTTATGAATTTATTTGCACTGTAACTTTTTTTGTAGAGTCAGGCCACCATACCAACTGCCATGAACATTGATTTCCATGGATGGTCTATTAAGAGCCAGCTCGGTATGGCTCATGGGTGCTCTAGCTCAACTGTAGCAGGAGGCGGAGAAGCCCGGACACCAACTCCGCCAGCTCCTCCTTCCCATAGTTCATTTTAGCGGAGCCATTTTGTGCTACAGTAAATGAGGCTACTTATGAGCCCCTCTGCAACCACTTATAGGACCGTCTAGAAATAGAACTGTGTTTGAAAGAAAATGTCTGAAATTTGTTTCCATAGCTGTGAGATCCGCCCTCCTGAGGATGTAAGCTTTGTTAAAGCGGAAACACTCTTTATAGGGCGTCCGTCCGTCCGGACGAACCCCGAACTCGCCCACGCCGCCCCCACCCGCGTCGCCCGCTCGATCTGCTCGCGGGACATACCCGTCCTCGCCCACACCATGCTAGGCGCTTGCTAGCTCGCTCCTGAACTCGCGTCTCCCGTTGCGACCATGCTCCATCCATCTGCCCCTTTCCCTGCCGAGGTCCATGCCGCCAACGAGCTCCACACTGGCGACCTCCGCGCCACTCCGTGGCTTTGAGCTCTATGCCGGCATCGAGCTCCGCGTCGATGAGCCTCCATTCGTCTAAGCAACAAGCAGATGCTACGCTGAAAGCGCATATGTTTCATATGTTTTCGAGATATGTTGCAAGTGTTGTATATCGATGTTGCAAAAGTAGATCGGGATGTTGTACATGTTGTAATGGCTATATACGTATATTTCAAGTGTATGTTCCAAATGTTTCATCTGTTCCAGATGAATGTTGCAAGTGTTTTGTCTGGATATTGCAAAAGTAGATCTAGATGTTGCATATACATGCATGTTGCAAGCATATGTTTAAGAGTTTTGAGGTGTTTCATATGTATGTTTGCAAGTGTTTTATCAAGATGTTGCATATGTTTGCAATGATTTTTAAATGTTTTTCAGGTGTTTTCGGAAGTGTTTCGAACACTTGTTTCAAGTATTTCATCTGTCTTTTTATGTTGCAACTGTTGCATGGATGTTTCAAAAGTAGATTGGGTGTTGCACATGGGATACACGTGAGAAGTGGCTGGTGGCGCGGGCTATGTCCGGGGCGGCGTGGGACCACTACTGGTGTGCTCACTCGCAAGCCTGACACGCTAGGCGCTCTTTTCGCTCCCTGTGTGGGCAGCGTCCGGACACTTGTGCCTGCAACGTTCGGGCGCTAGTAAGTCCATCGTTAAAATTAGTTATCTGCGTTGTGAGACATGAGTTACCAAACGTCGAGCGTTCTGACGAGTACACGAATTTCATGTTTACAGCATGGCGCATGATGAGCTAATACAGCAACACGGCAATTAAAAAGAACTAATACTTTAGCCATTTCACAACATCAAAAATACTGAGTACTTTCTCACACTTTGGCTAGCTACTTTGTTTACTTGGCGGGAACGAAGTTTCCTCACACAAAGCTTGTAGACGAAGTAGCCAAAGTATATATGGGTTTAACCCATCAAGGCGATACACGTGTAGGAATAAACCTATCTCAAGGTGCTCCATTATATTAGGGGCCTGCATCCTCCAAACCTTTCTTTTTGTCATTGAGCCCATCCAGATTCGAGATGCTTAGTGTTCCCGTTCCTTTGAATTATTTAGGGGGTGTTTAGTTGTTAGGTGAAAAGTTTTTTTTTGTATCACATCGCATGTTTCATGGGATGTCGGAAGAGGTTTTCGGATACTAATAAAAAAATAAATTACATAACTCGTCTGGAAACTGTGAGACGAATTTATTAAGCCTAATTAAGCCGTCATTAGCACATGTGTGTTATTGTAGCACTTAAGGCTAATCATGGACTAATTAGGCTTCGTCTAGTGGTTTCCAACCAAATTGTGCAATTAGTTTTTTTCGTCTATATTTAGTACTCTATGCATGTGTCCAAATATTCGATATAATGGGGTGAAAAATTTTTAGGTGGGAACTAAACGTCCCCTTAGCATGGCGTGCAGCACGCTAGCTCTTGCTTTATCTCAGTTCTTTTTGAGGTCCATGATGATGAGCACGAGATGCACGCATGAACTAAACAATTCGATCGGCTACTTTAATTTCAATTTATCTAACAATATGTAATAAAATCACCGAAAAGTTTGCTGAAGGTTTTTTTATTTTTTTTGACACGGGATGCACAATATGTAATAAAATCAGGATTCTGCGCCTTGGGTTTCCACTTAATCTAACTAGATCCTCCAGTGTCTGAAATTTTTGCATTCTTCACCTTTTTTCTTTGATCCTCGACAGGCATGGCAGATTATGTTAGGACAAAGATCCCATCATAAATAGTATCCTTCTGTTCCAAATGGTAAGTTGTTATGGCTTTTCTATGTATATAGCTCAAAAGCTATATTGCTAGAAAAGCCCGAACAACTTGTAATAATTTGAAAATTGGAACAGAGGAAGTATATATATCATCTCTCTAATCATTGCTCTGTCGTGCGTATTATAATTCTTGGAGTACCTCAACGAACAACCTCTCAAACTCAATGAATTGAAAAGTACCTAGCGTGTTCGCTAGGCCAACCAGATTCAAGAGTTGTGAGTCCTATCGTTTTATGGCAGAAATATACGGTGGAGATTTTTTTTTCATATTTTATCGAACCTGAGATTTGGACTACATATCTACTAGTGCTTTGTTAGTCATAGAGTCCGTATATACTGCCAAGTTAAAAACATGCCTCGCTAGTTGCTACAATCGTCGTCAATAGTACAACAGATTATATTCCAGGCTACGTGCACTGTTAGGGTGGCTGCTGCATTTGATTAAGGGGCTCTGCTTGCTTCCAGGCCAGCGTTGGCCACGCCACAGCCACAGCGGCCAAAAGCTCCGCCACACTCTGCCACACACTAGATGATACGCACGAGGGGCAAAGCGACAGGCTGTGGCGTCTACACACTATAAGAACCAAACGGCAGCCTTTTTGCTGTGGCAGCCACCAGTTAGGCGTGGTATGTTTGGGCTGGCAACCAAACACGCCCTAAGATTCGCGCACGCTTTTCTTAACCTTTTGAGTACCCGTGTTTGGGCTGGCAACCAAACACGCCCTAAGATTTGTGCACGCTTTTCTTAACCTTTTGAGTACCCGATGCAAATTCGGTAATGATATTTTCTTATGCATGTGTGATGTGTGTGAGGTTCTACACAAGATGCTGAGAAATTAGTATCACACTCATCTGCACAGCAGCTATCGAACATATCTTGTACAGCATCATACAAAGCTAGCCTGTGCATCAGAAAAAGTTGCAATTGCAATAGCTAGCTGATCAGAGCACTGCAGCTCTGCGACTGATTGTTCTCGATCACTGCGCATCAGCATCTGCAGAGTCCCACAAGAACACACCTCTTGCTAGCTAGCAGCAGCCTATAAATGGAGACCACACCAAAGCTCAGAGAGAAAACAAAGCAATCTAGCTAGAAATCAGCATCGATTAGCGAAGTCCATCAATCACACTACCATACATACATCGAAAGAAAGAAAGGGTATTCAAAATGTTCCGGGCCAACCCTAGGGCGAGCGTGAGCAACGAGCTTCCAATTGAGAGTGTAGTGAGGGTGAAGAAGGTGGAGAGGATCGAGGCGAACAACCTCGCCACCAAGCCGTCACACACTGCGACGCCCAAGGTGACCAGGAGCCTGACCGTCAGCGTTGTCCGTGTCGGGGATGTGGATGAAATTCCCGACAGCTTTGTCTCGGTGCCTATTGCGCACAGCTAATCAGTGACCGCTCCTGTCATATATGTAATGCCAGTTTCGTCAGGGAAAGGCCGTAATACTAACACGTATGGCTATATATGCGTATGTGTGTCGTCAGGAAAATAGTGGCATGACCAGGCGCGCCAGCCACGTGTTACTGGGTGTGTGCGTGTTTCTATAAGCAGTCCATCGGTGAGCTTCTTGTTGTATAAATAAACTTGTGCAACTCTTTTGCTAGCTCACTTTATCGAGTTCGGTCACTGCAATTGTTTTCTCTCTGAATTCAGTGAATAAGCACTAGACAAATAACAACTATAATATATTCTTCACCCTTACTCTGTTCTTCTATAGCATGTGCAGCCACAAACAAGCATAGCAAAACAGAGAATTCAGACAATATTTACATGTGTGAGAGTAATGGCATAGCAGATTGAAAAGATGTTCTAAATAATTATTATTTGAATTCGGTAAAAAAAATAATTATTAGTTGAAATATACTCGTAGTACATGACTAGGTTTCACTTTTAGAATCTTCTTTTTGTATATAAGAAACTTAAAGAAGTTTAGCGATAAATCATGCAAAGCCATGATCTGCAGACCATCCAACAACAGCTAGTAGTTTCCTAGGAAGAATCAACCATGAATAGCTAGAAGTATTCTTGCGCCATGGAATTCAACCATCAAGGGGATATATCCTAAAGCCAATCTGTCGAAGATTATATCTGCATACAAAAAGGCATCTCTTGTCCTACAAAATGGCTACTACCTAGGCTATCCACTATGTGCTGTATAATGTTCCCCTTGGTTAATTTTGGAGAAGCAGGCTAGACTGATATGAGTAAAGATATTGCATTTCTAGAGTCCAGAACGTACCGGATGCTTCACGATAAATGATGGTACCTTTGCAATGATTTGGCAGTGCACTATATAGTAGCAACATGGAGCTGTATATAGGCGCCCAGCCTGTTAAGATGATGAGCAACTTTTGCCCTCCATTTTTCTAGCAGAAACAAACTATTCATTTTTTACTGAGACAAGAGACAACAAGACTCATGTAAGGGCGTGACTCCTGATGTTTCAGCCTTTGTGATCGACAGCATGTTTTTTCGCAAGCATAAGAAATTTAAAGAGGTTTAGCGGTAAATCATGCAAAGCCGTGATATGCAGACCATCCAACAACTGCTAGTAGTTTCCTAGGAAGAATCAACCACAGACAGCTATAAGTATTCTTGCGCCACGGAATTCAACCACCAAGGGGATAATATTTCCTAAAGCCAATCTGTCGAAGATTATATAAGAGCTCTTTTTAAATGTGCCACTAACATACCTGCATACAAAAAGGGCATATCCTTTCCTACAAATGGCTACTACCCTGGCTATCCTCTATGTATTGTGTAGTGTTTCCCTTAATTTGGGAGAGGCAGACTAGACTGATGTGAGTAAAGATCTTGCATTCTAGAGTCCAGAACATACCTGCTTCAAAACAAATGATGATACCTTTGCGCTGAGTTAGCAGTATAGCAACATGGAGATGTATAGGCGCTGAACTTGTTAGATGAGCAGGTTTAGCCCTCCTTTTTTTAGCAAAAAAAAAATCCTTCTTACTAAGTTGAGAGCTGGCAAGACTCATGTAAGGATGACGTGACTCCTGATGTTTCAGCTTTTGTGATCAATAGCATGTTTTTTTGCAAGCATATACAACATAATTAATCTTACACTTGTAGTTCGTCACAAGACATGCATACTAAACATGTTTTCCTTGACAAACATGATATAATTCGGTGCCAGAACACTTGTCTATTTTTCTAAAAGTTAAAACTGGGCCTGAAAGATAGTGTCAAGTTCAGAGTGCACAACTAGGCCTTAATTTCAGGTGGTTGTGCAGAGAAACCTACGTGCTTTGATCATATCAATATCATGCTGGGTCGGTTTCTCCACTTGAGAAACTTCTTTCCATGCGGGCATCAAGCACTTTCGAGCAAATTCTACGAAGGAATTTGAGGATATTTCCACGCAACCCTTGTGGAATTTCAAGGCACCTTCCTGTCACTTGCTCATCGATTGACCCTTATCTTCACAATCTCTTCATGTTCTCCTCTGGTACCTTCTAAAATATCTCTCCTGGGCCGTTCTAAAATATCTCCTCTGTTGCTAACATTTTACCGATTTAGGCTTTATTTCGAATTTAGGATGGTACAGATTGAAAATGTTGCAGTCAATAGTAGTAGCAGCTGATGTGTAGCACATGCTTTGCTCATGTCCAGAAAAAGGAACGTAAGCATGACATAGTATGAAGATATATAAGTCTCGAAACATGATGTGTTGATTACATCAATGTGATGGTACGTTGCAAGGTTTTTTTTTAATTTTAGTGAGCTGGTAATGACGAATGCGGTCCATTCTCCGGTAGAATCGACATCCATCACTCGAGTCACTACAGACTTTGCATGCTGTCGCCGTAAGTGTTATGGCACAGCTGGTATTAGCTCATACACTTGGCAAATATCTGGTCGCATATAACTCCACTAACAAGAATCTGAGACTCTATATAGGCATGCAATTCGTTGGTCAGTCGTGTTCGAAACGGAAGGTTTCCTGATTAATTAATCTACCTACTACTAGCAAATAAAGTTAGCCAGCTCTCCACTAAGGTCGCGATCTTTGCACTTTGAGTGGATTCCCTTCTTCTGCCAAGAGTTCTCTTGCAGATATTGAGTATATGTTGGTGATGTGCTGTATTTATTCCCTCATGGCATGACCAATTTCTGGGGGGAAAGAGAGGGAATCTCGGCACCAAGCTCGAATTTTGTTCAGGAAATTCTGCTCGTGATTCATGAAATGGGTATATATATACTCCCTCCGTATAGGAAATAAACGACGTCCTGGCCTTTACCCTAACGACGTTCTGGAGATGCAGCGAGTTTCGTGGACGCGTTTGCCCTTGCCTGTTCGATCATCGAGCCCAGAGTTACTCCACGCCGCCCATGCCTCAGATCTCATCTGCATGCGCCGCTCGCATGCGAAGCAGCGTAGTTACTACGCGCGTGATTTCAGTCGCCGGCCGCTCGCCATCAACACTGCTCGCCACTCGCAAACAACGCCTCTCGCGCTCGCCTCTCACGCTAGCCGCTCGTTGCTCAGGTCGGAGGCAGAGAAGATGGCGCCGGACTCATCGTGTCGCTGGAGATGGCACATAATGAATCTGCGGCTATATATATATATATGAAAGATGAATAAGATGTTAACCTAAAACATATATGAAACATAATGAATCTGCGGCTATATATGCTTTTATTTGGTAGAAATTTCTTCATTTTACCTGACATGTATAAGTCACCTGTCCCTGTGAGCAGATGGAAAAGTAAAGTTTAGCACACTACTAACTATCAGATCATGGTACTTTGGCTGTTCAGAGATCGACAAATATATAGCTAGAAGGATCAGGTTATTCTCTGTTGAACTCTTCCCCTCCATTAAGCTTTTGCCTTTGCTGCCGCTGCCTCACTGTGTGGACATGCTTGGTCAAGCTTTTAAGCTTTTTCAAGCGTGTGATGAAAATTCAGGATGCTGCATGAGATGTTTTCCGACTAGTTGGAGGATCCATATCCATTAGAATGCCAATATATGATACCAAGCTAGCATACACCTACAGCATGCAATAAACAACAAAGACACATCAGATATTGAGAAATAGCACTGCTGCCACCTTTATTTCTCTCACTCTGCTACCACAGCCAACAGAACACCACCGCCTGAGGCCTATAAATGGAGGCCATCACCAGCGCCATTGGAAGGCACACAAGCTCAAACAACGTGTCCTGGTAGCTTCATTTCTCCTCCCTTAGCTTGCAACAAACCAGCAAACACACTCGCGCGCGCGCGCGCACACACACACCATGTCTCGCGCTAAGAACTCTTTAGTGGCCGAGGGCGACGTGAGTGTGCAGAAGGTGAAGAAGATTGAGTCTGTCTACGACTACGATCTAATCACCAGACCTTGGGTGTTTGCCAACCCGAGGGTGGTGACGGTTCTGGCACGGCCGCCGCCGGGTGCTGGGGTTTCTGTCTCCGGCCAAAAGGTGTTCCAGAGGGCGCTGTCGGAGCGAGAGATAATAAATGACTACATCGCAACAAAGAAGAAGCAATTTGCTGGGGAGATCCCACAGGGTGGCACATGGTTTACATAGTTTGAGAAGAGCTGACAAGTTTAGAAGCCCCACACCGGTGCTCATGGTCAATCAAAGTTCTATATATCTATACTCAGAGTATAGCTTTGTATGTGTATCATCATGGAATTAACACCTGATGTCCTCTATAAGACTACTTAGGTATGCATGCTGATGATGCATATATGTACCATGTGAGGTGCTTGCTTTATGATATTTGTATTAGTTGTTCCTAATATAATTATCTTTATATATCATGGTTCAAGAGGTTATATTTCAATTCCTAGTTATTTCTCGAAGACCCTTCCTCTATATCTGGGTAATTTAACATTTTAAAATTTTGAATGGCCTGAAATTAGCTTGACCAACGAACATCAATTTATCTCTGTACCAACTTTAGTTTAATTATTAATTTTTGTTTGTTTCCAACTGCTGCGAGGTAAATTCGGCCTGTTTCCCAAAGAAAGAATGAGACTTGGAACGAATTCCTCGTGCTCTTTCCACTTTATATATGGATCACTGATGATAATGAAGCTAGCTTTATATATGGATCTCTCACATGATGGTGACCTGGACAATCCAAAATATCTTACAAGCTGTTTGGTGCGGAGAAATGTAACGCAAACGTAAACGATAATAAGCTGTGCTGACGTTACCGGTGGGATATATGTTTGAACTAATTTTCATTTACATTTCCGTTACCATGGAACCAACCAAACAGTATCTTAGGTGGTACACTTTCTATTCTTAGCAAGGTGCTTAGTATATATATTACTCCATCCGTTCCAAATTATAAGTCGATTTGACTTTTTTGGTATATCTATTTTGCTATGCATCTAGATATAATAATATGTCTAGATACATAATAAAATGGATGAACCAAAAAAGTCAAAGCGACTTATAATTTGGAACGGGGGAGTATATTTATATGAATGTTGATGGCTAGAAATTTCTCACACTCATTCAATCACACGCACTGTGTGTTACTATAGAAGAAACAAATTTTCACAAATGTGATGCACCATGCATTTTTCCTCGTGTGAGTTATACAAATCAGATAAAGCACATGCAGTCCTATTGCTTTGCACTAGAGCGTTTTTGATAGGGAAAATTTGCAATAAATCCCTAGGGTTCGGTTCAGCTTTGAAATAAAATTTTAAAACCCAGAACAACCCAGCTATAGAATATTTTTTTTGAAAGAAACCCAGCTATAGAATACCACAACTACAAAATGAGAAGTAGTGCAGGAATTTTAATTCATTTTGTATTGTAATATGCTAACCACCAAAAGTTTCTGATTAAAATAATTCAGTTTGTTTGACATATTTGAAGGGGGTGCTGTTGCAAGTAAATAATAATCAATGTATTTTGCTTGCAGCCGTATGTACTGTGTGTTGTGCCGTCAGTGATGGCAGTTTCGATGAGCAGATAAGAAGGGAAGAAAGAGGCACCGCTGATAATGACTCAGTGAGAGTAACTCAAGTGCCCTATTGCTGTCACAGGGTATATATGCTGATGCTGCATCTGGGAAAGTACATTTGCATGCATTCTCCTCCCCCCACTTGTAAATTTTACTCTCATTTAAGACTCGGGTCCGTTGTTGGCATCATGTGAAGGAAACTGAGTCACTCTATCATGCATTATCCCAGCCTAGCTAGGGGCCGTGACTCTGAACAATAATGCTTATTACCTCCCATGAGGGCTCCCTTCAACACTGATATTTGTTCTTTTAACTTTGTGGTATATGAGGCGTGTGATCTGGATGTTGATATTTTACATCATGGGCTCCAAGGCCAGGGATGCAGTGACCAGCTCAAATTTGTCCTAAAGCATCTAGCTAGGAATTTTAGGGATTATATGTGAATACTGATTGGTTCTAAAATTGAAGACGTGATCAATGTACTTTACTACTAAGGGCAAACTCTTTATCTCCTGACTTCATTGTTACACACACTACTTTTCCAACCCTGACATGCTGTTCATCTCCTAGTCCGACGATAGAAGGTGATTCCCTAGGCTTGCTAGCTGATGTGACCTAGGGAGAAACCCACAAACACACATGCCTTGACGTGGTCCCTCCCTAGTGAGATCTGCTTTGACAACCTGTGCTAGTTAGCATGGAAACTTGTTGTTCACCATGAAAGCACGATAGTTATCATTTACTACCTAGCTTGCTTAGGAGCTAGCCCATCCGTCATCGTGAAAAGCATGATGCTTACCCCTGACACCATGCAATGGACACAAAAACTGTTGTGGGTTAGTTGATCGTGATGTGCTCGGTGTTTGGCACGGCGTCACATCACTTTCGTATCAACAATGTGCCCCACTCACTTGAGTTGCACTATAACGATAGATCAACAAAGGAATTCTAACTACCATGTTCAAAACAACTTTGCTAAGGTGATAACTCACGAGGATTATGACATATCAATTACACAAATAGGCAAACATCACATAGACTAGTCATAGGAATAAGTAACAAGTCCATATGAGTTTACATAGTTGAGTCCTCCTCCATCCTAGGTGGGAACAAAGGCGTTACCACATAATTGTCTCAATATTGAGTGATAAGTCCATTGGTGAATCCTCGAGGTGATCCAGGTATGGCGAGTTAGCACCATGCAATGTCAGTGTTGTGCTAGGCTACACAACTTGGTGGTGCCATGCATACTTGCACCATGCACTTGTGCATATTGGATGGTCCAGTGACACCGTGCATCAAGCATTGCGCACACATAAGATGGCCAAACTATCAACAAAGAGGGTGGTACTATGTGTAAATAGTACCACCATGGTGTTCGTCAGGTGATAAGATGACCCCGCCATACAATCTCCAAGTCGTCCAGTGGCACTGCACGCTCAAGCACTATGGATTACTACACAACGGACAATAGTCGAGGAAGCGCCCCACAAAATGTAGCAGATAGTTGTCGGCAATGGCTACTTCACATGCACAAAGCCATTGAGTGGTCTGGCAGTGAAGAAAAAGGCTAGCACAGGATCATCCAGTGAGAATAAAAGCTTGTTGTGAGTTTGTAATGGCTAACCAGGGTGGATGGACTATACATATGCATTTCCACAAACTTGCTTGATGTTGTTGGAGTGCCCCAAGGTGGCTAGAAGCCAGAGCAAGTGATTCTATACTCCATCCATCTTCTCAAATGCATATTGATCACATCCAAGGCATAGAATAAGACTTAGTATTCATCCTTGTGAGAGATAGGCCATGTAGCTTGAAAGCCGCTTGAGTGATTGAGTTCGTGTGCCAAAGCACTTGTGGTCTTGGTGACCTTCCAGATACGTTTATCCTCCAAGCTTGGTATGCTTACTATGTTGGGGGGTGGAGACCCCTTTGTTGGTAGAGAGGTTCTGTAGTGGACAACACCAATGAGACCAGGCCAAAAGAGTTGGCGGTGGTGAGCCTCAATGTGACACTTGCCTTAGTTGTTACAAGCCTTAGTGGAAAGCTCAACACCATGATCGTGGGAAGGCTTGGTGATCAGGAGTGCACCTTGATGGAGCATCAATATGGACTAGGGGTTGTGGTTTGGAAACCAATAACATAGGAAAAATCTTCTCGTATCCAGGAGTTTGTCCTCTCTTTACTTGCTCTTTACATACCATATTTAAGCATCCGTATTGTTCTTATTTTGGTGTGGCATTTATCTTTTCCAGATTAGTATAATCTTGTTGATTGGATTGGCCCTAGGTCGCAAAACTTTTTTGCAGGTTGAGTACGTAGAGCACACTAAAAAAACTAACGTGCACATACACTAGTACAAAAAATCTTAATGGAGGCGAACGAAAATGCTTATTGGAGGCGGGCATTGCAACCGCCTCCAATCAATAGTCACGGTTAATCGTGACTTTGTGGAGGCGGTTGTTTTGCCCGCCTCGATTAATCGATTAATGGAGGCGGTCACGTTAAGCTGCCCGCCTCCGTTAATCGATTTAAATAAATAAAAAAACCCTAGTGAGCCCAATCGAGCCCGCTGTTGTCGCGTTCGCCGGATTTGGGCGCGCCTCCTCATCGTCGCGAGCCCACCGGAGCCGGAGATGACGGGGATCGGAGCATGCCGCCGCACCCACGCCGCTGTAGCCATCGGAGCTCGCTGCAGCACCCATGCCGCCGAGCTAAGGGGGATCGGAGCCCGCCGCAGCACCCACGTTGTCGCGGATCTGCGAGGGAGGTAGGGTTAGGGACAGATCCACACCGGATCTGAGAGCGAAGAGTGAGGTCAGAGGAGAAGAGAGAGAGGGAGATGAGAGCTGTACCTGCATCGGTGCCACCGACGCGACCTCCACTGGATCTAGCTGGGATTCGTCGGATCCAGCCGCCCGCCTCCCGGATCCTGCAGCCCTCCACCGGATCTGTGCGCGGGCGTCGACGAGGAGGGAGGGAGCGCTCCATCGCCAGAAGGTGAGGGCGGCCTCACCACAACTGCTAGGCCGCTCGGGGAGGTGAGGGAGGGGCGCTCGAGGGGAGCCGCCGCCAGCACCCGAAAGATGGAGGCCGTGCCGCCCCGCACGACGCCGCCACGGGTGGGCTACCACACCGAGGATCCGCCCGGCCTCGTCCTAGATCCGCGCCGCCCCGCCATGGATCCACCCGGCCTCAGCATGGATCTGCGTCGCCGAGCGCTGTGAGGGCCGCTCCACCATGATCTGCGCCGTAGGGAGGAGAGAGGGCGACGCTACTGAGGGAGGACGACGCTGTGAAGGAGGGAGGAGAGGGCGCGCAGGAGGGAGGGAGGAGAGCACTAGAGGGAGGGAGGGAGGAGAGGGCCGGAGGAGAGCGCCGGAGGGAGTGAGGGAGGAGAGGGCGCCACGCGCTGAGAGCGAGAGGAGGGTGCGCGGCTCATGCGGCTGAGGAAGGGAGGGAGCTGAGATTGAAACCCTAAGTGTGTTGTATATATACGCGTGCTCCGAATTGGGCCTCTTGGGCTTTGCCTGGTCTCAGGACTGGGCCAACATTTTTGGAGGCGGGCATTATAGCGTGCCCGTCTCCGTAAATAAAAAGTGCCCGCCTCCGTTAATCGTATGCATTAACCGAGGCAGTTAGATTTTGTGACCGTCTCCGTTAATAAAAGGGCACCGTCTTGCAAAATCATTTGTGTAGTAGTGATATCATGCTAGTTAGTTTGTGTTTGCTTTTATTGATTAAGTTGAGCCTAATAAGTTTTAGAATACCCAATCCATTCTCTCCCCTTCTTTGGTATCCCGGTATTCAGACGTTCATGGTCCTTTCAATTGGTAACAGAGTTGCGGCTCACACCATTCACAAGGGAAAGGCCAATTCTATTGGCAAATTTGTGAAACCGGCTCATTTGGACCATTAAGTTTCATTGTCTACTGAGTTTTGCTGTTGGGAGTGGGGATGAATATAGGGCTCCACATAACTTAGCCCTATAAGCCAGATCTCTACGCCATATATATATATATATATATATTGCACTGAGCTATATTGTTAGTGTTATGTATTTTTTATCTAGTCTTTTCAGTTTCATCCTTTTATTTCCATTTTCCAAACGTTCCCAAACGGCTAATAGGGATGCATACTATATATGCCAAAAGTTGGGTTGCACCAGTCACTTCATGCTCATTAGATCTGGAGTCGTCAATTACCAAAGCTATTAGTGACAGTTTTTGTTACTACTTGTGATCTATCATATTTTGATCCCAAACAATATGCCATATTTTGATCCCAAACAATCAAATATTGGTCATGGTAGGCTGGAACTTTTGTTTCATTATCTTTTTTTTTCTCGAATACGCATGAGATCTGCCTATCATTGCATTATAGAGAGAAAAGGATCGGCCCCTTATAAACACCACCACCTCACTCCGGGCCAGGCTGCGAGGGGTTGTTTCTTTACATCGAACAACTTAAACTAAAAGAACTGAGAAAGGGGTGAGGCCTGACCACAAAGACCCCCAACCAGCTAAACTAAGGTAAGCTATCATAGCCCAACACCATGACCCAGACCCAGCGTGCGCAGGCCACACGCACCCGCCAAACACCAAAGGTGATGCTCGTCTCTGAACTCTTCGAGCAGCCTGGTGATGGAGGGGGTGAGATCCTTAAAAAACGCAAGCATTTCGGTGCTTCCAAAGGATCCAGGAACCTAGAATGATAATTGTGTTAAGCCCCTTCTTCATTTCCTTGGAATTCTGTTGGTTGCTTCTCGCCACCAATCAGCCAATGATTTTCTCGCCTTGTGGGACTCCGATCTTGCAGTACCAAAGGAGTCAGGATCCGTGACCAAAATTCTCGAGCGAGGACACATGTAGTAAGTAGATGTTGTACCGTCTCATCTTCCTGATCGCACAAGGGGCAGTGGCTCGGGTGAGGCAATCCTCTCTTGGACAATTTGTCCACCGTCCAGCACCTGTTTTGGATTGCTAACCATAAAAATATTTTGCACTTTGCTGGTTTCCATGATTTCCATAGATGTCGCCAAGGCGCAAACGTGATGGAGCCATTGAAGAACGCTCGATATGCAGATTTTGAGGTAAACTGGCCTGACCCTTCCAGTCTCCAAATATGGACATCATCATCTTGAGAGAGGGTTGTCTCATGCAGTATATCTCATAGTTGAAAATATTCAAAGAAACCCACCAATGAGAGACCCCCCACTGATGTCAGCAGGCCAAGTATGATCCTGGAGGGCGTCGGCCACCGTGCGTTGTTTTGCAAATGCGAGATGGAACTGCAGCAACCACCGCTGGTGCCAAGTCCTCCAAACAGCAAACCATGAGCCACTTATCCTCCCAAAATAAAGTATTTCTTCCATTACCGACCTTAGATTCCAATGCAATGTTGAAAAGAGCTACAACATTCAGATGAATATGTATGTCGTCAAGATCAGTCCATGCTCTGTTAGGATCTGTTTTCTTGAACCATAGCCAATGGATTTGAAGTGCCCAACTCATGAGCTCAAGGTTCAGTATCCCAAGCCCGCCCAAATCAAGGGGTTGCTGGACCTTATCCCAAGCAACCAAGCAAGCGCCACCATTCACTTGCTCTCTCCCTTTCCACACAAAGGCTCTCCTTATTTTGTCGATGGCTCGTAAAAACCATTTGGGCACCTTAATCGCTATCAAGACATAAATAGGAATAGCTGAAAGGACGAAGCGGACCCAAGTAACTCTCCCAGCCATGTTCATGAGAGCGACATTCCAACAAAGGAGTTTGTCACTAATCTTCTCAATCCATTTGAGTAGTTCTACCTTTCCTATTTTTCTGGTTGAGACCGGTAGACCCAAATAAGTGCAAGGGAAGTCTGCTGGCGCACATGGAAGAGTAGATGTCACAAGCTCCATTTGTGCCGGCTCACATCGAATAGGTATAACACAACTTTTTTGCAAATTTGTCTGAAGACCAGACGCCTCCCCAAACTTGTCTAGGATGCTCACAGTGAGGTTCATCTCTGCCTCTTGTGGCCGAATGATGAATTAATAGGACAACATCGTCAGTATAAAGAGATATGCGCTGACCCAGATTTCCTCTAGACAGTGGCTATAGCAGTCCCAAATCTCCCGCCTTGGTGAATAAACTATTGAGCACATCCATTACGAGGATGAACAACATCGATCAGGGAGAGTGGGTCTCCTTGTCGGAGACCTCGCTGGTGTCTGATTTCCTGACCTGATTCACCATTAAGAAGCACCCGGGTGGAGGCCGTGGAAAGCAAGTTAGCTACCAGGTTACACCAAACTTGACCAAAACCCAAATGAGTGAGGACTTCCAGTAAAAAGGACCAAGACATTGAGTCAAAAGCTTTAGAAATATCCAGCTTTAAAAAGAGGCTCGGGACTTGTCGACGATGGAGGAGTTTGATTGTTTGCTGCACCAATATGTGGTTATCATGAATACACCGTCCTTGAACGAAAGCGCTTTGATTGGAAGCTACCAAATCATTTAACAGAGGAGCCAAACAATTTGACAAGATTTTTGTCACAAGCTTCGCAAAGCTATGGATGAGGCTTATCGGATGAAAGTCTTTGGGATGTAGAGCCTCGGCCTTCTTTGGAATAAGAGTGAGATATGCTGAATTAAGAAGCCATAATTTCCTTGCATCTCCCTGCTGCAGTACCAAGATGGCTGCCATGAAATCTGCCTTTATCAACTGCCAACATGATTTAAAGAACCGACCTGTATATCCATCTGGGCCGGGTGCTCTATCTGCCGGCAAAGATTTTATTGTATCCCACACTTCATCTTCTGAAATAGCTGCGTCCAATGCTGAGAGATCGACTCCCTCCCTATGGAACAAACTGAGGTCAAGAGTGTAGGCACGGGGCAAGGCAGAACCTAACAGACCATCGAAGTAGTAAAAAATGACATTCTGCTTGTCTTCTTGGCTGCTGACTCTAAAAGAAAACAATCAAATAGGTCTCGTTACGGAACCTAGTTTGTTCCGTTCATAGAGTTATTAGTCTTTTGCGTCCACGTTATTAATTTCAGTCAAAGTCTCCAGACTCCTGAGTCCTGAAAGAAGAAAAAGAGAAGATGAGTTCACACCCAAGCAAAAAATTGGCAGGTGCATGCATGCGTGCGGAGCGTGCGGGGGAGACCCAACCCAAGCAATAATCCCATCGACGGAGTCAAGTCTCCTATGTGTGGAAGGCACCTGATGCGCTTCTACTGCGATGTGCAGCCACAAGCTTAGCTTTGCAGTTTCTTTTACTCCTAGCTAGCTAGCAGATCGATGAATCCAGCTAGCGATCGAGAAATAACTGAATTTACCTGATGACTACTGTGTGAGTGTGACAGTGTGAGCTTTCTCATGGCTGCTATTAGCTCTAGCTGATCGTTTGCCCACAATGTAAGCCATACTCCATCATATCCATGACTAAGCAAGGTCACTAATTTGTGTGGATTCTCTCATTGGGATGGTATTGGATATACAATTAACTAAAGATATATAGGCCTCGTTCACTTCCCCCTCTCAACCCAAAATATTTCCTCTTACACACATCACATCAAATCTTTCGACGCATGCATGGAGCATTAAACGTAGGTAAAAAAGATAACTAATTGCATAGTTTGTCTGTAAATGTCGGGACGAATCTTTTGAGCCTAGTTAGTCCATAATTGGACAAATTTTGCCAAATAACAACGAAAGATGCTATAGTAACTTTTCAGCTACTTTTCGCGAAGTGAACACACCCATAGTTAGGTTTTCCCAAAACTCTATCTTAGGCCTTCCCATAGTGTGTGTGGTGCTTGAAACTGTATAAGCTAGCCACACTACCGTGTGATGCCTGATCCAATTTCTACTTGCAGTGTGCTAGCATCGCTAGTGGTGCCCAAAAGGCCTGCTTCATGATACTTTCACAACAAAAAGCTGCTGCATGCTTTCCTTGCTATTGCTGCTCTCTCTCTGCACAGCATAAATAGGCACCGGCACAACTACATTCACCGCTCTTTTTTTCCTGGCATCACTCAAACTGGAATCACTACTCACAGTGGTAAGAGTGGTGCTCCAATCTGACAATCTTGTCTCTCCTTTTTTGGGCACCACTCAGGAACACATTAGAGCAACCACAATGTATATGGCTAAGTAGTCCATATGGACAGCTTTTGTGTCAGTGAACTATAGCTATTGTTATCTCTACAATATTTCAGCCAACAAGTAGTCCATAAGGTGGGTCCCATATAAGATAAAAAATTATTTCTCTTTACAATCCTGTGCAAAACCAAGAAAGAGAGAGAGAGGAGTGAGAAAAAGTAATATTTTTTTATTCCTTATGGGTAGTCCATAAGTTTATGGGTACCTTTTGCTATGGACTACCCTATAGACTGGTCTCACAATGTTCCAGCTACCTGATAGCAAATATTTTAATCCTATGGACTGCCTTATAGCAAACATTGTGGTTGCTCTTATGGAGGGCCTTAGTTACATTACTCGTCTGCCATTTTGTAGCTTTGTTGAAGCAAGTCGATCCTGACCAAACAACTGAGCATATATATAATGATGTGGGCCAAATAAGAACTTAGTATATATGTCCACAGGATGCTTCCATGCATAACTAATTAGCGCATGGGTTAATTAGTTTCATGTATCATGCCTCCCGATAGGAATAATTATCCTTTTTCTTAATAATTTCTCACTTGCAAGGGCGTCTTCTGTGTTCCCAGGAAAATAATTAGGGGTCCAACGTTTCAAACAATTTTTGTGGGGGAAGAGATCACACAAGATCATCACAGATTCCACTTACTCTTTTCGATTTTCAGGGGGAATGAGGAGTCTCCCATCAATTTTCTGCTTGCAAACTATCTATCAAACTCTTCAGCTAGCTTGCACGGCATGCTATGCATTTAGAATGAACATCTCAATTAAGGCTCTATATCTAAAAATATTACTCAAAGTCTTTTTGTAGGACAGAAGAGTATTGACTGGAATCAGGATTAGGTGTCAAGGTTTCTGCTTGATTTTAGTCATTTTCAGGGCCAAAACAAAACTGACCAATTCACTGCATTATACATCCATTCCTAGATGTATATCGTTTTTTTATTTTTCCTCCAAATTCAAGTCATACTAAAACTCTAGTATGTCGCTGATACTATCGTTGACGATGCCAAATCTGCCTCAACAATGTGTCATAGTGTAGTGTACATGTCTTGCTCCTAATTGAGTATAGTGCTAGCAAAGTGTGGGAGCAACTCGTTCCTTGCTGCTAATTTTTAGCCCTATAAGCCAGATCTCTATACCATAAGAAATTAGGAAGTGAGGTTTCTAAAGACTCCTGTTATAACGTCATGTTTGTGTGTACCGAGCTATATTGTTAATGTCATATATTTCTATCTTGTCTTTTCAGTTTCATCCTTTTTATTTCCATTTTTCAAACGTTCAGATATTAGCAGAACCTAGTTTGTTCCATTGGCCTAATTTGGAAGCAAGGGGAAGACACACACAGGGATGAAAAATCCTCCATGAATAATTGAATCCGTTATTCAAATGCATGAATTTTCCACCTTGGAAAAAGTCATGGATTCTAAAGGGGATTTGAGTTTCCAAAAGGGGCCTCGTAGAGTTATTAGGCTTTTGCGTCCACGTTATTAATTTCAGTCAAGTCTCCTTGACTCCTGAGTCCTGAAAGAAGAAAAAGAGAAGACGAGTCACACTCAAGCAGAAAATTCGTAGGTATATGCTTCTGCGACGTGCAGCTTACCTTTGCAGTTTCTTTTACTCCTAGCAGATCGATGAATCCAGCTAGCAAGAAATAACTGATTTTTTTTGAACATATGAGAAATAACTGAATTGACCTGATGACTACTGTGGGAGTGTGACAGTGTGAACTTTCTCATGGCTGCTATTAGCTCTAGCTGATCGTTTGCTCTCAATGTAAGTCATACTCCATCATATCCATGACTAAGCAAGGTTACTAAGTTGTGTGGATTTTCTCATTTGGATGGTTTGGATATACAATTAAAGATATATAGTTAGGTTTTCCCAAAATTCGTATCTTAGTTACATTAGTCTGCCATTTTTTAGCTTTGTGAAGCAAGGACCTTTCTCCTGACCAAACAACTGAGCATATATATATAATGATATGGGCCGAATAAGAACTTAGTATATATGTCCACAGGATGCTTCCATGCATAAGTAATTAGCACATGGGTTAATCAATTTCATGTATCAATATATGCCCCCCCCGACAGGAATAATTATCCTTTTTTTCAATAATTTCCCACTTGCAAAGGCGTCTTCTGTGTTTCCACGAAAATAATCAGGGGTCCAACGTTTCAAACAATTTTTGTGGAGGAAGAGGTCACACTAGAACATCACAGATTCCACACCTATTCTTTTTTATTTTCAGGGGGAACGAGTGTCCTATCAATTTTTGCTTGCAGACTACCAAACTCTTAAGCTAGCTTGCACGGCATGTTATGCTTTTAGAATGGACATCTCAAAAATATTGCTCAAAGTCTTTTTCTAGGACAAAAGAGTATTGACTGGAATCAGTACTAGGTGTCAAGGTTTCTGCATGATTTTTAGCATTTTTCGGGGCCAAAACAAAACTGACCGATTCAACTCTAGTTATATGCTTCACCTTCTTATCCAATAATTATTTTGTCATTGAAAAAGAACTTAGAGGACCATGCATGCATTAAGTAGGGGTATATTAATCTTTTGATATTCTCCTCATTTCATCTTAGATTTGCTTAAATCCCTATCTTAGGACGGAAGAAGAGTAGACTTTGGAGGAGGGTCAAAGTCGTGATATTCCATTATACTCCCTCCGTTCATTTATCTCCTTCATCTAAGAAAAAACTTTTTATTTAAAAATCTCCTCCATATTAGCTTGGGACTTGCCCGCATTTATTGTCCGTTTGCTGCTCATTGGCTACCACCCGCCTGCATTTATTGTCTCTTTGCTGCTCATTGGTTGTTCCTACCATGTGACTCATCGTATGCGCCAAGCATGTGATGATTAAATGCAAACTAAGTGGTTTTGTTCTGCTCCTTGGTCACTCCGCTAAAGGCTAAAATGATGGAGATAAATGAACGGATACGTTCTCAGTACTTTCCCGAACCTACTACTCCCTCCGGGCAGCTTTCTTAGGCGTATTCTCATTTTTCATCTAGGCAGCTATTTTGGGCGTGAGTAGCATGATCGAGGCGGAATGCTTTGGAATTCATGCTGAAGTAAATACTGCTGCCGTTGGGCCTGCATGCTGGGTGGGAGTCGAAGCGTTTGCATGCAGCAGGACTCCAAGAGACGTGCACAATGCTGCTATTTGTACTCCGCCGTGCTCCTTTCTTCTCTTGCGTTTGTGTCTTCTTCTCTTTCTTTGCTTTTGTCTCGCCGAATCTGTCACCATGACAGCTCCAGCCGCAGGCCACGGAAGAGATGGCCGAGCGCTAGTCCGTGGTGTCGACTACGTGCCGGACTCCTTCGACAGAAGAGACGACGAGTGTCACACCCGGTTTTCTAAAGAACAAAACCAGGCTAATCATATGTGTGCTCAGGAAGTCCACACATATGTCAGAATGAAAAAGTATCAAAACAATGTTTATATAAAGCGGAAAACATATTATATTAACACTTACAACTATCAGAGTGTCGCGGAACGGTCACTAATCTTTTCTTCAGGCTCCAACATCACAGGGACGGCTGACTGAGGGTTTCATATGCCAAGCACTTCTGAAAAGACTTCTGAAAACTCCACTACACTTTCATCCTTCTTCTAAGCAGCACCTTTCAACACACTGGAGTGTGGTGGAAATAGCAAGAGTGAGTCCATGTTGAACTCAACAAATGTAACATGGGGTTCATGAGGCTCAAAGGCATAACATAGGTTTATTAGCATGTAGCTTTTAATTAGCATTATTTCAATATATCAATAATATCAAAGTGTCTCAATGTAACAATAAACATATGATCCATGTGAAATGATTAACGAATAGCAAAAACATATCCATTATTAATGATCAACTATTCCATAAGGGTCCAAGGCCACTCGTGACCGTGAGCACGGCTGTTATAACAGTTTTACACTCTGCAGAGGTTGTACACTTTCACTGTGAGTCGTGATTTACCCTTTCGCCCGAGGTGATCAGCCTCTTGACCCACTACCAAGGAAGGTCGGCAGGGTTCACTATGAAGTCTTTCAAAGGTTCGTCTAACAAGTTAGGGCCATTAGATTTCACTCGGCAAACAGATGTAGAGCCCCCCTTCCTGATGGCACAATAACACGCAGCCTATACACATGAGGACAGAGGCCGCACTATACCCGATTCGTCAAGCCATTCTTACGCCATAAAGGAATACCTCTAACAAGCTAGAAAAGGTCCTTCTATATGACTAAAGCCAGAGCCATTTTAGCCCTCACAGTTGTACTGTAAGTCCCGGATTTTCGCTTATAGATGAGTCCTTATGGAGAGTAACAAGAGCACCAAAGTAATCCCCATGCTCTAGCCCCCTTTAAACAGTAATAAAAAGTCATCTTTTAATGTTTATTGCATATTCCATTAGTCAAATTACATGATCATAGTTCATGTTGAGCACTAGCAATACTAATCCATGCAGTATAATATGTATCAAGGAATAAGATCAACTCTAAGTCATCCTTAACAAGGAAACATATGCATAATGATATTATTTGCTTATTGTGAATAGGACAACAAGGATAATCCCATGCTATACTTGCCTTAGAACTTGCTTTATGCCCAAAGCAACTTGCTCTGAAAAACTCAACTTAATCTTTCATTTGCAACTTCTGGCACTCAGCTTCTGGTCTTCATCTTCGGATCTTCGGCGCTCACAGATAGTCTTTCTTCTACTCGTAGATCATAACAACCCAGCACAGTAAACAAACAACAAACACAACTAAGAACATGCATCAAACAAAAGAAACGCTTTAAAAGAGAACGCATTAAAGGACACGGTACGTTGCTACAGTCACGAAAACGCAAGAACGACGGATAACGGAGCTACCATTAAAGAGAACACGCGACTATCGAGACGATTACAACATAACTTAGAAGACCGACTATAAACTTAATACATTTTAGTTATTGAAATAAGGTGATAAACATTCTAAAGAAAATATTCTAAAATTAGATTAATCAATTGAATTACAAAACTAGGTTTAACCCTGGTCATATTTTATTTATAAGTATTACCGACTTTACAGAGATAAAAGAACATGTGAGAACAATTATTCCAATTATATGAGATATGTGGTTGGGCTAAGTAAATTATAATTTAAACATATTTTAAGTTGTCATTAGCTAAGTTCATACTTAGTTACAAAGGACTGACGTGACAAGATTATATATTATTTTTAATTATAAAACTAATAACAAACATATTAATTAATATAATACTCAGCTATATATATATGAAAAAGCATATGACATGAAAAACATTAGTACTACTGCACAGAGAACATCGATGCGACTCTAACGCAACTTAATTGGAGCAAAATGGATTTCAAACGAATAAATGCTCAAGGATTAAAGTCATATAACTATGAAGAGCAGATACGTACTGTAATATGAAATTATCTACACAAGTCTATCATGTATAACGTATTTAGGCTAAGCAAATTTTAATTTGAAATATATTATACATTAATCATATTAATCAATTTAATATTGAACTATATATATAGAAAACATGTGGCAACTGAACGAAAAGCACTTATATTTCAAGGTTGAACTAAGCATCTTATAATTCAAAAGACATTCAGGTTGATATTAATCAAGTTAACATTTATTTATGTAAGACCAAAATTATAAACCTAAGTTGTAATTCAAAAAGGCATTGAATAAATATTAATGAAATCGCATCTAAACTGGCTTTATCCGAATCATGTTTAAACTAGACAATTTATATAAAAAAAATAAATATTTAAGTTAACAAGTAATTATAAAAAGATCCATATTCTCCTATGTTGCTTTTATTTGGAAACCAGTTTGCGTAATCATTAATCTAATTAATAGGATTAATTTCATAAACATGTAACAGGGTAAACATTATTCCTAACACGTTGTTTATGTTGACATGGTCGCAACACATCAAGAGCGAAATTATAACCCTAGGTTGCTTTTAATAAATTAAAGTCATTTAAATAAACATTAACCAAATCACATCTAAGATGACCTTATATGAATCTTGATTAAACTAAGTAAAACATGATATATTATCCTATGTTACCTTTACTCATAATCATTAATCAAATTAATAGCATTAAACTAATAGGATTAATTGCATAAACACTATTAAGATTAATATGACTAAATTCTTAAACATCTAACGTGACATGATAAACATTATTACTAATATGTAGTTTATGTCGGCTCAAACACGACACGACACGAATGGAATTGCAACCCTTAGTTATTTTTTTAATTAACAGTGATTAAATAATTATTAATCAAAAAGTTTTTAAATCAATAAATTTATAATCGTGAGACATGACCAACGTTGGTACTACCACGTAGATCGCGACTACACGAATCTCACGCAACCGGAACGACTCGAATCGGAGTTAAAACGAATTAACTATTGTTAATTAATTAAAAAGCCATTAAATAAATATATTAATCTAATTACTATTTAATTTAACAAATTCATAATCAAGTGACATGATAAAACATTAGCACTAGTGCATAGAGCTTGTCAACACAAATCTAACGCAACTGAAACGGAGCGAAACGGAATTAAAACGAGTTAACTGCGATTAAAGTCGTTCCAATGGCAAACTCGTAATTACCTTGTCTTGCACCTCTGTCCATCTTCGTGGAACACTGAAGCCGTGGCCATGGTTGAACCAGCCATGGGGAGGAAGGGGTGGACGACCGGCCGGCTGGGGATGGACGAGCCGGGGCTAGGGCTAGGCCGGCCAGCAGCACGCTGTGTGGCGGCTGTGGCCTGCAAGGCCCGCGGCCGAGCAGTAGCCACCTGCGGCTCGTTGTGGAGTAACGCACAGGCGATGGCCTGCTTCTGACGCCCGAGCAGGAGGCACGGAGGAGGTAGCCGTGGGGCCGCGGGTCCACGGACGACGCTCGGAGATAGGCTGGGGCACGGGGAAAGGCTGGAGTGACGCCAGAGAAGATGAACAGCAGCCATCTATGGAAGCTCCTCGCCGGAAAAGAGGAAGAAAATTAGGAAAACAACGAACGGATGATGGATTCATGAAAAGGAATACATAACGGCATAGAGAAGATCGAGATGAACCTCGGGGTGAAACAGGAATTCACCGGAGATGTCCGAGGTGGCCGAAAAAGCTCGCCGAACCTTCGTCGGAAGTTCGCCGGAACGCAAGCTGTAGATGCAGAACTTCGGCGAGGGGTGGAGGGAGCTACGAGCGGCGGCTCGCGATAAGGGTTGTACTTCTGAGACTAGGGCGTCGAGGGCTACGCCGGCATATATATAGTTGTAGGGTTTGGAAACTTTTGGAAACACGAGATATTTTATTATTTTTAGAATTAATTGATTTCGGGATTAAAATAATTACAGAATATCCAGAATTTCCTTTTTATGCCATGAAAAATAGCCCGGAGCTCAGAAAAATCACCGGAAAAATCCTGGAGACTCTTAGAGAGATAAGGATCTCAACTAAATGGGTTTCGGCTCATGAAAAGATTGATGAAGAGATCAAGGGAAAAGATTAAGCTCACGGAAATTGAAATTTTAAATCCAGAAAATACCAAAAAGTTTTCCGGTGAGAAGCAAATGTCGTCCTATGGTATTTTTTAAAATAATAGCACTCACCAACACCAAAGACAAGCATCACACAAACACCATATTATCAAATTAATATGAAAAAGTTTTAAACCACAATTTTCTATATTTAAATTAGCAGCAACTTAACTTATCTAATAAATTTATTCAGATATTGAAATTATTTATTTTATTTAGTGTTTCCTATGCACAACCCAAAATTAGAAATTTTGGGGTGTGACAATTCTACCCCACTTAACAGGAATCTCGTCCCGAGATTCGGAGAGACTAGGGAGGAAGATAAAATAGACCAATAAGGTTGTTTTAAAACTTTTGACAAGTTCTGATATAAGCGTCAAGGATTATCAATGGTTGACAAGAGAACATTGGATTGATCGTTAAGATTGATTCGAGCTAATGACCGAGTGTCAAAGGATTGAAGGTCAGCATAAGTGAAAAGGAAGATCAAAGGAGATTGAAAAGATATATCAAGGTTGATCATCGAGTCTTCACTTTATAAGGTGTAAAAACAAGGGTGGAGATTAGCAAAAGATAACATAAGAGATAAAGATATATCTTAAGGTGCTCAAAACTCCTAGATTCAAGATTTATGAAACATCACGAAAAAGTGACAGATTAGCATTGGTTGAAGAAAGGTAAAGACCAGTCTTCCGTTTTACCATTTAGGGAGACCTGTGAGAATGATAAATTGATCTTCAAGTCTTTGTAGGTCCTTGAATTAGGATTTATAAGATGTAAGGACAAGGGTCAAAAGTTGTCAAATGTTGATAAGAAAAAGTAAAGATTGATGGCAAGAAGGTGAGACTGGTTAAGAGGCAAGGACTAGCAACAGATGATATTATGATAGCGGTTGGTCTTTGGGTCTTCCTGTCTCATGACTTGAGATTGGTGATGGTGGAGGACGCTACCCCACTTAACAAAGATCTTGTTCCACCTGGCGATGTCATTGAACACATCTCTTTCTTGAAGGCTTGCTACTATTGATGCGTCCTTTATGTGTTTATCCTCCATTAAGATGAGATAAAGAAGATAGCATGACAACCAAGGGTAGATAGGAACGGTGTAAGAGAAAATGATAAGAATTGGGATCGAATGAAAAATTAAGTAGGATAGAAGATGACACTACCCCACTTAACAAGGATCGAGCTACTCCTCAAGACTTATACCTTTCGAGCCACCTTCAAAGCACGAGAACAAGGACAACACACAGGCATCACATCCAACAAGACAAGCACACATCAGGCAAAACAAAGCACCAATCACATCATCGGTACTACACGTGCTTCTTCAACAATGGTGGTCATCCTAAATGGCACATTGGAGATGATGATAGGCCATCAAACTTTTAAACAAGATAAGATCAGAAACCTTTTGGTAAAAACAACACAAATCAAAAACCAAGGGAGTAAGAAATAATAGCTCAAAGGAAGCTATCAAGGAAGGGATACAACAGGACAAGGAACTGGAAATAGTCAAAATCAATGAGTCAAGGGATGAGAAAATAGTTTTATAGTAGAATAAGTTTTAGAATACGTCTAGAGCTATTTGGCATACGTCCTACAGTTAACACCGCTCTGATACCACTCTGTCACACCCGGTTTTCTAAAGAACAAAACCAGGCTAATCATATGTGTGCCCAGGAAGTCCACACATATGTCAGAATGAAAAAGTATCAAAACAATGTTTATATAAAGCGGAAAACATACTATATTAACACTTACAACTATCAGAGTGTCGCGGAACGGTCACTAATCTTTTCTTCAGGCTCCAACATCACAGGGACGGCTGACTGGGGGTTTCATATGCCAAGCACTTCTGAAAAGACTTCTGAAAACTCCACTACACTTTCATCCTTCTTCTAAGCAGCACCTTTCAACACACTGGAGTGTGGTGGAAATAGCAAGAGTGAGTCCATGTCGAACTCAACAAATGTAACATGGGGTTCATGAGGCTCAAAGGCATAACATAGGTTTATTAGCATGTAGCTTTTAATTAGCATTATTTCAATATATCAATAATATCAAAGTGTCTCAATGTAACAATAAACATATGATCCATGTGAAATTATTAACGAATAGCAAAAACATATCCATTATTAATGATCAACTATTCCATAAGGGTCCAAGGCCACTCGTGACCGTGAGCACGGCTGTTATAACAGTTTTACACTCTGCAGAGGTTGTACACTTTCACTGTGAGTCGTGATTTACCCTTTCGCCCGAGGTGATCAGCCTCTTGACCCACTACCAAGGAAGGTCGGCAGGGTTCACTATGAAGTCTTTCAAAGGTTCGTCTAACAAGTTAGGGCCATTAGATTTCACTCGGCAAACAGATGTAGAGCCCCCCTTCCTGATGGCACAATAACACGCAGCCTATACACATGAGGACAGAGGCCGCACTATACCCGATTCGTCAAGCCATTCTTACGCCATAAAGGAATACCTCTAACAAGCTAGAAAAGGTCCTTCTATATGACTAAAGCCAGAGCCATTTTAGCCCTCACAGTTGTACTGTAAGTCCCGGATTTTCGCTTATAGATGAGTCCTTATGGAGAGTAACAAGAGCACCAAAGTAATCCCCATGCTCTAGCCCCCTTTAAACAGTAATAAAAAGTCATCTTTTAATGTTTATTGCATATTCCATTAGTCAAATTACATGATCATAGTTCATGTTGAGCACTAGCAATACTAATCCATGCAGTATAATATGTATCAAGGAATAAGATCAACTCTAAGTCATCCTTAACAAGGAAACATATGCATAATGATATTATTTGCTTATTGTGAATAGGACAACAAGGATAATCCCATGCTATACTTGCCTTAGAACTTGCTTTATGCCCAAAGCAACTTGCTCTGAAAAACTCAACTTAATCTTTCATTTGCAACTTCTGGCACTCAGCTTCTGGTCTTCATCTTCGGATCTTCGGCGCTCACAGATAGTCTTTCTTCTACTCGTAGATCATAACAACCCAGCACAGTAAACAAACAACAAACACAACTAAGAACATGCATCAAACAAAAGAAACGCTTTAAAAGAGAACGCATTAAAGGACACGGTACGTTGCTACAGTCACGAAAACGCAAGAACGACGGATAACGGAGCTACCATTAAAGAGAACACGCGACTATCGAGACGATTACAACATAACTTAGAAGACCGACTATAAACTTAATACATTTTAGTTATTGAAATAAGGTGATAAACATTCTAAAGAAAATATTCTAAAATTAGATTAATCAATTGAATTACAAAACTAGGTTTAACCCTGGTCATATTTTATTTATAAGTATTACCGACTTTACAGAGATAAAAGAACATGTGAGAACAATTATTCCAATTATATGAGATATGTGGTTGGGCTAAGTAAATTATAATTTAAACATATTTTAAGTTGTCATTAGCTAAGTTCATACTTAGTTACAAAGGACTGACGTGACAAGATTATATATTATTTTTAATTATAAAACTAATAACAAACATATTAATTAATATAATACTCAGCTATATATATATGAAAAAGCATATGACATGAAAAACATTAGTACTACTGCACAGAGAACATCGATGCGACTCTAACGCAACTTAATTGGAGCAAAATGGATTTCAAACGAATAAATGCTCAAGGATTAAAGTCATATAACTATGAAGAGCAGATACGTACTGTAATATGAAATTATCTACACAAGTCTATCATGTATAACGTATTTAGGCTAAGCAAATTTTAATTTGAAATATATTATACATTAATCATATTAATCAATTTAATATTGAACTATATATATAGAAAACATGTGGCAACTGAACGAAAAGCACTTATATTTCAAGGTTGAACTAAGCATCTTATAATTCAAAAGACATTCAGGTTGATATTAATCAAGTTAACATTTATTTATGTAAGACCAAAATTATAAACCTAAGTTGTAATTCAAAAAGGCATTGAATAAATATTAATGAAATCGCATCTAAACTGGCTTTATCCGAATCATGTTTAAACTAGACAATTTATATAAAAAAAATAAATATTTAAGTTAACAAGTAATTATAAAAAGATCCATATTCTCCTATGTTGCTTTTATTTGGAAACCAGTTTGCGTAATCATTAATCTAATTAATAGGATTAATTTCATAAACATGTAACAGGGTAAACATTATTCCTAACACGTTGTTTATGTTGACATGGTCGCAACACATCAAGAGCGAAATTATAACCCTAGGTTGCTTTTAATAAATTAAAGTCATTTAAATAAACATTAACCAAATCACATCTAAGATGACCTTATATGAATCTTGATTAAACTAAGTAAAACATGATATATTATCCTATGTTACCTTTACTCATAATCATTAATCAAATTAATAGCATTAAACTAATAGGATTAATTGCATAAACACTATTAAGATTAATATGACTAAATTCTTAAACATCTAACGTGACATGATAAACATTATTACTAATATGTAGTTTATGTCGGCTCAAACACGACACGACACGAATGGAATTGCAACCCTTAGTTATTTTTTTAATTAACAGTGATTAAATAATTATTAATCAAAAAGTTTTTAAATCAATAAATTTATAATCGTGAGACATGACCAACGTTGGTACTACCACGTAGATCGCGACTACACGAATCTCACGCAACCGGAACGACTCGAATCGGAGTTAAAACGAATTAACTATTGTTAATTAATTAAAAAGCCATTAAATAAATATATTAATCTAATTACTATTTAATTTAACAAATTCATAATCAAGTGACATGATAAAACATTAGCACTAGTGCATAGAGCTTGTCAACACAAATCTAACGCAACTGAAACGGAGCGAAACGGAATTAAAACGAGTTAACTGCGATTAAAGTCGTTCCAATGGCAAACTCGTAATTACCTTGTCTTGCACCTCTGTCCATCTTCGTGGAACACTGAAGCCGTGGCCATGGTTGAACCAGCCATGGGGAGGAAGGGGTGGACGACCGGCCGGCTGGGGATGGACGAGCCGGGGCTAGGGCTAGGCCGGCCAGCAGCACGCTGTGTGGCGGCTGTGGCCTGCAAGGCCCGCGGCCGAGCAGTAGCCACCTGCGGCTCGTTGTGGAGTAACGCACAGGCGATGGCCTGCTTCTGACGCCCGAGCAGGAGGCACGGAGGAGGTAGCCGTGGGGCCGCGGGTCCACGGACGACGCTCGGAGATAGGCTGGGGCACGGGGAAAGGCTGGAGTGACGCCAGAGAAGATGAACAGCAGCCATCTATGGAAGCTCCTCGCCGGAAAAGAGGAAGAAAATTAGGAAAACAACGAACGGATGATGGATTCATGAAAAGGAATACATAACGGCATAGAGAAGATCGAGATGAACCTCGGGGTGAAACAGGAATTCACCGGAGATGTCCGAGGTGGCCGAAAAAGCTCGCCGAACCTTCGTCGGAAGTTCGCCGGAACGCAAGCTGTAGATGCAGAACTTCGGCGAGGGGTGGAGGGAGCTACGAGCGGCGGCTCGCGATAAGGGTTGTACTTCTGAGACTAGGGCGTCGAGGGCTACGCCGGCATATATATAGTTGTAGGGTTTGGAAACTTTTGGAAACACGAGATATTTTATTATTTTTAGAATTAATTGATTTCGGGATTAAAATAATTACAGAATATCCAGAATTTCCTTTTTATGCCATGAAAAATAGCCCGGAGCTCAGAAAAATCACCGGAAAAATCCTGGAGACTCTTAGAGAGATAAGGATCTCAACTAAATGGGTTTCGGCTCATGAAAAGATTGATGAAGAGATCAAGGGAAAAGATTAAGCTCACGGAAATTGAAATTTTAAATCCAGAAAATACCAAAAAGTTTTCCGGTGAGAAGCAAATGTCGTCCTATGGTATTTTTTAAAATAATAGCACTCACCAACACCAAAGACAAGCATCACACAAACACCATATTATCAAATTAATATGAAAAAGTTTTAAACCACAATTTTCTATATTTAAATTAGCAGCAACTTAACTTATCTAATAAATTTATTCAGATATTGAAATTATTTATTTTATTTAGTGTTTCCTATGCACAACCCAAAATTAGAAATTTTGGGGTGTGACAATTCTACCCCACTTAACAGGAATCTCGTCCCGAGATTCGGAGAGACTAGGGAGGAAGATAAAATAGACCAATAAGGTTGTTTTAAAACTTTTGACAAGTTCTGATATAAGCGTCAAGGATTATCAATGGTTGACAAGAGAACATTGGATTGATCGTTAAGATTGATTCGAGCTAATGACCGAGTGTCAAAGGATTGAAGGTCAGCATAAGTGAAAAGGAAGATCAAAGGAGATTGAAAAGATATATCAAGGTTGATCATCGAGTCTTCACTTTATAAGGTGTAAAAACAAGGGTGGAGATTAGCAAAAGATAACATAAGAGATAAAGATATATCTTAAGGTGCTCAAAACTCCTAGATTCAAGATTTATGAAACATCACGAAAAAGTGACAGATTAGCATTGGTTGAAGAAAGGTAAAGACCAGTCTTCCGTTTTACCATTTAGGGAGACCTGTGAGAATGATAAATTGATCTTCAAGTCTTTGTAGGTCCTTGAATTAGGATTTATAAGATGTAAGGACAAGGGTCAAAAGTTGTCAAATGTTGATAAGAAAAAGTAAAGATTGATGGCAAGAAGGTGAGACTGGTTAAGAGGCAAGGACTAGCAACAGATGATATTATGATAGCGGTTGGTCTTTGGGTCTTCCTGTCTCATGACTTGAGATTGGTGATGGTGGAGGACGCTACCCCACTTAACAAAGATCTTGTTCCACCTGGCGATGTCATTGAACACATCTCTTTCTTGAAGGCTTGCTACTATTGATGCGTCCTTTATGTGTTTATCCTCCATTAAGATGAGATAAAGAAGATAGCATGACAACCAAGGGTAGATAGGAACGGTGTAAGAGAAAATGATAAGAATTGGGATCGAATGAAAAATTAAGTAGGATAGAAGATGACACTACCCCACTTAACAAGGATCGAGCTACTCCTCAAGACTTATACCTTTCGAGCCACCTTCAAAGCACGAGAACAAGGACAACACACAGGCATCACATCCAACAAGACAAGCACACATCAGGCAAAACAAAGCACCAATCACATCATCGGTACTACACGTGCTTCTTCAACAATGGTGGTCATCCTAAATGGCACATTGGAGATGATGATAGGCCATCAAACTTTTAAACAAGATAAGATCAGAAACCTTTTGGTAAAAACAACACAAATCAAAAACCAAGGGAGTAAGAAATAATAGCTCAAAGGAAGCTATCAAGGAAGGGATACAACAGGACAAGGAACTGGAAATAGTCAAAATCAATGAGTCAAGGGATGAGAAAATAGTTTTATAGTAGAATAAGTTTTAGAATACGTCTAGAGCTATTTGGCATACGTCCTACAGTTAACACCGCTCTGATACCACTCTGTCACACCCGGTTTTCTAAAGAACAAAACCAGGCTAATCATATGTGTGCCCAGGAAGTCCACACATATGTCAGAATGAAAAAGTATCAAAACAATGTTTATATAAAGCGGAAAACATACTATATTAACACTTACAACTATCAGAGTGTCGCGGAACGGTCACTAATCTTTTCTTCAGGCTCCAACATCACAGGGACGGCTGACTGGGGGTTTCATATGCCAAGCACTTCTGAAAAGACTTCTGAAAACTCCACTACACTTTCATCCTTCTTCTAAGCAGCACCTTTCAACACACTGGAGTGTGGTGGAAATAGCAAGAGTGAGTCCATGTCGAACTCAACAAATGTAACATGGGGTTCATGAGGCTCAAAGGCATAACATAGGTTTATTAGCATGTAGCTTTTAATTAGCATTATTTCAATATATCAATAATATCAAAGTGTCTCAATGTAACAATAAACATATGATCCATGTGAAATTATTAACGAATAGCAAAAACATATCCATTATTAATGATCAACTATTCCATAAGGGTCCAAGGCCACTCGTGACCGTGAGCACGGCTGTTATAACAGTTTTACACTCTGCAGAGGTTGTACACTTTCACTGTGAGTCGTGATTTACCCTTTCGCCCGAGGTGATCAGCCTCTTGACCCACTACCAAGGAAGGTCGGCAGGGTTCACTATGAAGTCTTTCAAAGGTTCGTCTAACAAGTTAGGGCCATTAGATTTCACTCGGCAAACAGATGTAGAGCCCCCCTTCCTGATGGCACAATAACACGCAGCCTATACACATGAGGACAGAGGCCGCACTATACCCGATTCGTCAAGCCATTCTTACGCCATAAAGGAATACCTCTAACAAGCTAGAAAAGGTCCTTCTATATGACTAAAGCCAGAGCCATTTTAGCCCTCACAGTTGTACTGTAAGTCCCGGATTTTCGCTTATAGATGAGTCCTTATGGAGAGTAACAAGAGCACCAAAGTAATCCCCATGCTCTAGCCCCCTTTAAACAGTAATAAAAAGTCATCTTTTAATGTTTATTGCATATTCCATTAGTCAAATTACATGATCATAGTTCATGTTGAGCACTAGCAATACTAATCCATGCAGTATAATATGTATCAAGGAATAAGATCAACTCTAAGTCATCCTTAACAAGGAAACATATGCATAATGATATTATTTGCTTATTGTGAATAGGACAACAAGGATAATCCCATGCTATACTTGCCTTAGAACTTGCTTTATGCCCAAAGCAACTTGCTCTGAAAAACTCAACTTAATCTTTCATTTGCAACTTCTGGCACTCAGCTTCTGGTCTTCATCTTCGGATCTTCGGCGCTCACAGATAGTCTTTCTTCTACTCGTAGATCATAGCAACCCAGCACAGTAAACAAACAACAAACACAACTAAGAACATGCATCAAACAAAAGAAACGCTTTAAAAGAGAACGCATTAAAGGACACGGTACGTTGCTACAGTCACGAAAACGCAAGAACGACGGATAACGGAGCTACCATTAAAGAGAACACGCGACTATCGAGACGATTACAACATAACTTAGAAGACCGACTATAAACTTAATACATTTTAGTTATTGAAATAAGGTGATAAACATTCTAAAGAAAATATTCTAAAATTAGATTAATCAATTGAATTACAAAACTAGGTTTAACCCTGGTCATATTTTATTTATAAGTATTACCGACTTTACAGAGATAAAAGAACATGTGAGAACAATTATTCCAATTATATGAGATATGTGGTTGGGCTAAGTAAATTATAATTTAAACATATTTTAAGTTGTCATTAGCTAAGTTCATACTTAGTTACAAAGGACTGACGTGACAAGATTATATATTATTTTTAATTATAAAACTAATAACAAACATATTAATTAATATAATACTCAGCTATATATATATGAAAAAGCATATGACATGAAAAACATTAGTACTACTGCACAGAGAACATCGATGCGACTCTAACGCAACTTAATTGGAGCAAAATGGATTTCAAACGAATAAATGCTCAAGGATTAAAGTCATATAACTATGAAGAGCAGATACGTACTGTAATATGAAATTATCTACACAAGTCTATCATGTATAACGTATTTAGGCTAAGCAAATTTTAATTTGAAATATATTATACATTAATCATATTAATCAATTTAATATTGAACTATATATATAGAAAACATGTGGCAACTGAACGAAAAGCACTTATATTTCAAGGTTGAACTAAGCATCTTATAATTCAAAAGACATTCAGGTTGATATTAATCAAGTTAACATTTATTTATGTAAGACCAAAATTATAAACCTAAGTTGTAATTCAAAAAGGCATTGAATAAATATTAATGAAATCGCATCTAAACTGGCTTTATCCGAATCATGTTTAAACTAGACAATTTATATAAAAAAAATAAATATTTAAGTTAACAAGTAATTATAAAAAGATCCATATTCTCCTATGTTGCTTTTATTTGGAAACCAGTTTGCGTAATCATTAATCTAATTAATAGGATTAATTTCATAAACATGTAACAGGGTAAACATTATTCCTAACACGTTGTTTATGTTGACATGGTCGCAACACATCAAGAGCGAAATTATAACCCTAGGTTGCTTTTAATAAATTAAAGTCATTTAAATAAACATTAACCAAATCACATCTAAGATGACCTTATATGAATCTTGATTAAACTAAGTAAAACATGATATATTATCCTATGTTACCTTTACTCATAATCATTAATCAAATTAATAGCATTAAACTAATAGGATTAATTGCATAAACACTATTAAGATTAATATGACTAAATTCTTAAACATCTAACGTGACATGATAAACATTATTACTAATATGTAGTTTATGTCGGCTCAAACACGACACGACACGAATGGAATTGCAACCCTTAGTTATTTTTTTAATTAACAGTGATTAAATAATTATTAATCAAAAAGTTTTTAAATCAATAAATTTATAATCGTGAGACATGACCAACGTTGGTACTACCACGTAGATCGCGACTACACGAATCTCACGCAACCGGAACGACTCGAATCGGAGTTAAAACGAATTAACTATTGTTAATTAATTAAAAAGCCATTAAATAAATATATTAATCTAATTACTATTTAATTTAACAAATTCATAATCAAGTGACATGATAAAACATTAGCACTAGTGCATAGAGCTTGTCAACACAAATCTAACGCAACTGAAACGGAGCGAAACGGAATTAAAACGAGTTAACTGCGATTAAAGTCGTTCCAATGGCAAACTCGTAATTACCTTGTCTTGCACCTCTGTCCATCTTCGTGGAACACTGAAGCCGTGGCCATGGTTGAACCAGCCATGGGGAGGAAGGGGTGGACGACCGGCCGGCTGGGGATGGACGAGCCGGGGCTAGGGCTAGGCCGGCCAGCAGCACGCTGTGTGGCGGCTGTGGCCTGCAAGGCCCGCGGCCGAGCAGTAGCCACCTGCGGCTCGTTGTGGAGTAACGCACAGGCGATGGCCTGCTTCTGACGCCCGAGCAGGAGGCACGGAGGAGGTAGCCGTGGGGCCGCGGGTCCACGGACGACGCTCGGAGATAGGCTGGGGCACGGGGAAAGGCTGGAGTGACGCCAGAGAAGATGAACAGCAGCCATCTATGGAAGCTCCTCGCCGGAAAAGAGGAAGAAAATTAGGAAAACAACGAACGGATGATGGATTCATGAAAAGGAATACATAACGGCATAGAGAAGATCGAGATGAACCTCGGGGTGAAACAGGAATTCACCGGAGATGTCCGAGGTGGCCGAAAAAGCTCGCCGAACCTTCGTCGGAAGTTCGCCGGAACGCAAGCTGTAGATGCAGAACTTCGGCGAGGGGTGGAGGGAGCTACGAGCGGCGGCTCGCGATAAGGGTTGTACTTCTGAGACTAGGGCGTCGAGGGCTACGCCGGCATATATATAGTTGTAGGGTTTGGAAACTTTTGGAAACACGAGATATTTTATTATTTTTAGAATTAATTGATTTCGGGATTAAAATAATTACAGAATATCCAGAATTTCCTTTTTATGCCATGAAAAATAGCCCGGAGCTCAGAAAAATCACCGGAAAAATCCTGGAGACTCTTAGAGAGATAAGGATCTCAACTAAATGGGTTTCGGCTCATGAAAAGATTGATGAAGAGATCAAGGGAAAAGATTAAGCTCACGGAAATTGAAATTTTAAATCCAGAAAATACCAAAAAGTTTTCCGGTGAGAAGCAAATGTCGTCCTATGGTATTTTTTAAAATAATAGCACTCACCAACACCAAAGACAAGCATCACACAAACACCATATTATCAAATTAATATGAAAAAGTTTTAAACCACAATTTTCTATATTTAAATTAGCAGCAACTTAACTTATCTAATAAATTTATTCAGATATTGAAATTATTTATTTTATTTAGTGTTTCCTATGCACAACCCAAAATTAGAAATTTTGGGGTGTGACAATTCTACCCCACTTAACAGGAATCTCGTCCCGAGATTCGGAGAGACTAGGGAGGAAGATAAAATAGACCAATAAGGTTGTTTTAAAACTTTTGACAAGTTCTGATATAAGCGTCAAGGATTATCAATGGTTGACAAGAGAACATTGGATTGATCGTTAAGATTGATTCGAGCTAATGACCGAGTGTCAAAGGATTGAAGGTCAGCATAAGTGAAAAGGAAGATCAAAGGAGATTGAAAAGATATATCAAGGTTGATCATCGAGTCTTCACTTTATAAGGTGTAAAAACAAGGGTGGAGATTAGCAAAAGATAACATAAGAGATAAAGATATATCTTAAGGTGCTCAAAACTCCTAGATTCAAGATTTATGAAACATCACGAAAAAGTGACAGATTAGCATTGGTTGAAGAAAGGTAAAGACCAGTCTTCCGTTTTACCATTTAGGGAGACCTGTGAGAATGATAAATTGATCTTCAAGTCTTTGTAGGTCCTTGAATTAGGATTTATAAGATGTAAGGACAAGGGTCAAAAGTTGTCAAATGTTGATAAGAAAAAGTAAAGATTGATGGCAAGAAGGTGAGACTGGTTAAGAGGCAAGGACTAGCAACAGATGATATTATGATAGCGGTTGGTCTTTGGGTCTTCCTGTCTCATGACTTGAGATTGGTGATGGTGGAGGACGCTACCCCACTTAACAAAGATCTTGTTCCACCTGGCGATGTCATTGAACACATCTCTTTCTTGAAGGCTTGCTACTATTGATGCGTCCTTTATGTGTTTATCCTCCATTAAGATGAGATAAAGAAGATAGCATGACAACCAAGGGTAGATAGGAACGGTGTAAGAGAAAATGATAAGAATTGGGATCGAATGAAAAATTAAGTAGGATAGAAGATGACACTACCCCACTTAACAAGGATCGAGCTACTCCTCAAGACTTATACCTTTCGAGCCACCTTCAAAGCACGAGAACAAGGACAACACACAGGCATCACATCCAACAAGACAAGCACACATCAGGCAAAACAAAGCACCAATCACATCATCGGTACTACACGTGCTTCTTCAACAATGGTGGTCATCCTAAATGGCACATTGGAGATGATGATAGGCCATCAAACTTTTAAACAAGATAAGATCAGAAACCTTTTGGTAAAAACAACACAAATCAAAAACCAAGGGAGTAAGAAATAATAGCTCAAAGGAAGCTATCAAGGAAGGGATACAACAGGACAAGGAACTGGAAATAGTCAAAATCAATGAGTCAAGGGATGAGAAAATAGTTTTATAGTAGAATAAGTTTTAGAATACGTCTAGAGCTATTTGGCATACGTCCTACAGTTAACACCGCTCTGATACCACTCTGTCACACCCGGTTTTCTAAAGAACAAAACCAGGCTAATCATATGTGTGCCCAGGAAGTCCACACATATGTCAGAATGAAAAAGTATCAAAACAATGTTTATATAAAGCGGAAAACATACTATATTAACACTTACAACTATCAGAGTGTCGCGGAACGGTCACTAATCTTTTCTTCAGGCTCCAACATCACAGGGACGGCTGACTGGGGGTTTCATATGCCAAGCACTTCTGAAAAGACTTCTGAAAACTCCACTACACTTTCATCCTTCTTCTAAGCAGCACCTTTCAACACACTGGAGTGTGGTGGAAATAGCAAGAGTGAGTCCATGTCGAACTCAACAAATGTAACATGGGGTTCATGAGGCTCAAAGGCATAACATAGGTTTATTAGCATGTAGCTTTTAATTAGCATTATTTCAATATATCAATAATATCAAAGTGTCTCAATGTAACAATAAACATATGATCCATGTGAAATTATTAACGAATAGCAAAAACATATCCATTATTAATGATCAACTATTCCATAAGGGTCCAAGGCCACTCGTGACCGTGAGCACGGCTGTTATAACAGTTTTACACTCTGCAGAGGTTGTACACTTTCACTGTGAGTCGTGATTTACCCTTTCGCCCGAGGTGATCAGCCTCTTGACCCACTACCAAGGAAGGTCGGCAGGGTTCACTATGAAGTCTTTCAAAGGTTCGTCTAACAAGTTAGGGCCATTAGATTTCACTCGGCAAACAGATGTAGAGCCCCCCTTCCTGATGGCACAATAACACGCAGCCTATACACATGAGGACAGAGGCCGCACTATACCCGATTCGTCAAGCCATTCTTACGCCATAAAGGAATACCTCTAACAAGCTAGAAAAGGTCCTTCTATATGACTAAAGCCAGAGCCATTTTAGCCCTCACAGTTGTACTGTAAGTCCCGGATTTTCGCTTATAGATGAGTCCTTATGGAGAGTAACAAGAGCACCAAAGTAATCCCCATGCTCTAGCCCCCTTTAAACAGTAATAAAAAGTCATCTTTTAATGTTTATTGCATATTCCATTAGTCAAATTACATGATCATAGTTCATGTTGAGCACTAGCAATACTAATCCATGCAGTATAATATGTATCAAGGAATAAGATCAACTCTAAGTCATCCTTAACAAGGAAACATATGCATAATGATATTATTTGCTTATTGTGAATAGGACAACAAGGATAATCCCATGCTATACTTGCCTTAGAACTTGCTTTATGCCCAAAGCAACTTGCTCTGAAAAACTCAACTTAATCTTTCATTTGCAACTTCTGGCACTCAGCTTCTGGTCTTCATCTTCGGATCTTCGGCGCTCACAGATAGTCTTTCTTCTACTCGTAGATCATAGCAACCCAGCACAGTAAACAAACAACAAACACAACTAAGAACATGCATCAAACAAAAGAAACGCTTTAAAAGAGAACGCATTAAAGGACACGGTACGTTGCTACAGTCACGAAAACGCAAGAACGACGGATAACGGAGCTACCATTAAAGAGAACACGCGACTATCGAGACGATTACAACATAACTTAGAAGACCGACTATAAACTTAATACATTTTAGTTATTGAAATAAGGTGATAAACATTCTAAAGAAAATATTCTAAAATTAGATTAATCAATTGAATTACAAAACTAGGTTTAACCCTGGTCATATTTTATTTATAAGTATTACCGACTTTACAGAGATAAAAGAACATGTGAGAACAATTATTCCAATTATATGAGATATGTGGTTGGGCTAAGTAAATTATAATTTAAACATATTTTAAGTTGTCATTAGCTAAGTTCATACTTAGTTACAAAGGACTGACGTGACAAGATTATATATTATTTTTAATTATAAAACTAATAACAAACATATTAATTAATATAATACTCAGCTATATATATATGAAAAAGCATATGACATGAAAAACATTAGTACTACTGCACAGAGAACATCGATGCGACTCTAACGCAACTTAATTGGAGCAAAATGGATTTCAAACGAATAAATGCTCAAGGATTAAAGTCATATAACTATGAAGAGCAGATACGTACTGTAATATGAAATTATCTACACAAGTCTATCATGTATAACGTATTTAGGCTAAGCAAATTTTAATTTGAAATATATTATACATTAATCATATTAATCAATTTAATATTGAACTATATATATAGAAAACATGTGGCAACTGAACGAAAAGCACTTATATTTCAAGGTTGAACTAAGCATCTTATAATTCAAAAGACATTCAGGTTGATATTAATCAAGTTAACATTTATTTATGTAAGACCAAAATTATAAACCTAAGTTGTAATTCAAAAAGGCATTGAATAAATATTAATGAAATCGCATCTAAACTGGCTTTATCCGAATCATGTTTAAACTAGACAATTTATATAAAAAAAATAAATATTTAAGTTAACAAGTAATTATAAAAAGATCCATATTCTCCTATGTTGCTTTTATTTGGAAACCAGTTTGCGTAATCATTAATCTAATTAATAGGATTAATTTCATAAACATGTAACAGGGTAAACATTATTCCTAACACGTTGTTTATGTTGACATGGTCGCAACACATCAAGAGCGAAATTATAACCCTAGGTTGCTTTTAATAAATTAAAGTCATTTAAATAAACATTAACCAAATCACATCTAAGATGACCTTATATGAATCTTGATTAAACTAAGTAAAACATGATATATTATCCTATGTTACCTTTACTCATAATCATTAATCAAATTAATAGCATTAAACTAATAGGATTAATTGCATAAACACTATTAAGATTAATATGACTAAATTCTTAAACATCTAACGTGACATGATAAACATTATTACTAATATGTAGTTTATGTCGGCTCAAACACGACACGACACGAATGGAATTGCAACCCTTAGTTATTTTTTTAATTAACAGTGATTAAATAATTATTAATCAAAAAGTTTTTAAATCAATAAATTTATAATCGTGAGACATGACCAACGTTGGTACTACCACGTAGATCGCGACTACACGAATCTCACGCAACCGGAACGACTCGAATCGGAGTTAAAACGAATTAACTATTGTTAATTAATTAAAAAGCCATTAAATAAATATATTAATCTAATTACTATTTAATTTAACAAATTCATAATCAAGTGACATGATAAAACATTAGCACTAGTGCATAGAGCTTGTCAACACAAATCTAACGCAACTGAAACGGAGCGAAACGGAATTAAAACGAGTTAACTGCGATTAAAGTCGTTCCAATGGCAAACTCGTAATTACCTTGTCTTGCACCTCTGTCCATCTTCGTGGAACACTGAAGCCGTGGCCATGGTTGAACCAGCCATGGGGAGGAAGGGGTGGACGACCGGCCGGCTGGGGATGGACGAGCCGGGGCTAGGGCTAGGCCGGCCAGCAGCACGCTGTGTGGCGGCTGTGGCCTGCAAGGCCCGCGGCCGAGCAGTAGCCACCTGCGGCTCGTTGTGGAGTAACGCACAGGCGATGGCCTGCTTCTGACGCCCGAGCAGGAGGCACGGAGGAGGTAGCCGTGGGGCCGCGGGTCCACGGACGACGCTCGGAGATAGGCTGGGGCACGGGGAAAGGCTGGAGTGACGCCAGAGAAGATGAACAGCAGCCATCTATGGAAGCTCCTCGCCGGAAAAGAGGAAGAAAATTAGGAAAACAACGAACGGATGATGGATTCATGAAAAGGAATACATAACGGCATAGAGAAGATCGAGATGAACCTCGGGGTGAAACAGGAATTCACCGGAGATGTCCGAGGTGGCCGAAAAAGCTCGCCGAACCTTCGTCGGAAGTTCGCCGGAACGCAAGCTGTAGATGCAGAACTTCGGCGAGGGGTGGAGGGAGCTACGAGCGGCGGCTCGCGATAAGGGTTGTACTTCTGAGACTAGGGCGTCGAGGGCTACGCCGGCATATATATAGTTGTAGGGTTTGGAAACTTTTGGAAACACGAGATATTTTATTATTTTTAGAATTAATTGATTTCGGGATTAAAATAATTACAGAATATCCAGAATTTCCTTTTTATGCCACGAAAAATAGCCCGGAGCTCAGAAAAATCACCGAAAAAATCCTGGAGACTCTTAGAGAGATAAGGATCTCAACTAAATGGGTTTCGGCTCATGAAAAGATTGATGAAGAGATCAAGGGAAAAGATTAAGCTCACGGAAATTGAAATTTTAAATCCAGAAAATACCAAAAAGTTTTCCGGTGAGAAGCAAATGTCGTCCTATGGTATTTTTAAAATAATAGCACTCACCAACACCAAAGACAAGCATCACACAAACACCATATTATCAAATTAATATGAAAAAGTTTTAAACCACAATTTTCTATATTTAAATTAGCAGCAACTTAACTTATCTAATAAATTTATTCAGATATTGAAATTATTTATTTTATTTAGTGTTTCCTATGCACAACCCAAAATTAGAAATTTTGGGGTGTGACAACGAGGACCTCGGCGATGAGGAGGTTCTATGTGCGCGCGTGGAGGGCGACGAGAAGGTAGTTGTGAACATAAGGTTGAAATGTGCCCTTGTGTTTCATTTTGTGATGAGTGATTGTTAACGTGATCCACAAAGAAGGTTGAGTGGTGACTAACTCTATCATGGCAAAAGCTATGTGTGCGACATGTCTCTTGACTTGTGTTGTGCAGGTGTGGAGTTCAGAGGCGGTAGTCGACGGCAAGGTGAAGGTCAAGTAGAGACATGCCGTGCCGACGGACCGGGAGTGGTGAAGGGCGGACGTGAGGCTTGGACCGAGGGATTAGAAGGCAGGGTGACCAACCGCGGTGGCTGACATCTGGGACATCGACAAGCGCAAATGTACATGAGAGTGACCGTGTTGACCGAGTCAAGACGGAGGACGTGCAAGTTGAACGGAGCTCAGAGGACTTGGTGCCCGGCCGGTCGAGGACGACGGTGACACGTGTCGAGCGGCGGGGGGCGCGTATAGAGTACGCTACTCACGAGCGGGTTTGGTGGTTTGAGCCTCAAAACCATCGGTGGCGGGTTTACGGGTTTGGGTCTCAAAACTCGGGCGAAGGTTTCGAGAAGGAATGGACGACACGTGGTGGCATCGGGGAGTTCGCATCGAGACGAAGCTACTGATGATGAGGCGCGGTGGCCGTCGGATGAAAATGAGACCGGGTTGGACCATAACGCCCTTGGGCTAAGTGGTTTGACTCAAGTGTATCCAGGGACAAAACTAGGATTGTGTAATAGCCCTGTTAAATAGAATGAGTGAGCCTCCATCTCCCTCACCTTCTTTATTTGTATTTTCTTTCATCCTTTGTTAGAGTTTTTCCTCCCTTTAGGTGCTTGTGAGAGAGAGGTTCACTAATCTGTGTTTAGTGTAAGAAGCAAGAATTCAAGTGAAAAAGTAGGTCCTGAATCCTCCTTGTGTTCTCCGAAATTTGGAAAAAAAAATTCTTGTGATTTGTGATGTGTTCTTCGCGTTTTTCTTCTTCCCCCTCTCGTTCTTAAGTTGATTCTTCGTTTCTAGATCTTTTTGGTTCGTTCTTGTTGCCTTGATTTGAGTTATGACGTGAGTTGAGCCTTTTCACCGAAGGAAATCAACCAATTCCTCACGAGCTCGCAAATCGGGCGATTTCTTTATCTAGGTCTCAAGAACCGGTGTTTTTTCGTTCTTCCTCAATTTATCGTGATAGGCTTGAAATTGGGTGTTGATGTCTTAAAGATATCTTCTCGACACTCCCAAGAACCTACCTACAAAGTTTCAAATCAATTCGAGTTGTTTTGATCGAGTTTTGACTTGTTCTTCCCCGGTTCATTCTGCTGTTTCTGGACAGTGCGGAGCCTCCGGGAAAAAACGCGGAACCTCCGGGACGCGGAGCCTCTGAGGAAAAACGCGGAACCTCTGGAAATCTCCAGACCGCGGAGCCTCCGCACCTGCTGCTGAAAATCTGTGTTTGGGCTCTCCGAGTGCTCGTTTTGAGATCCGTCTTTTGCATTGATTTTCTAGCGTCTCAAGGATCTTTTTTCAAGTACTCTCATCACTAGTTGGCATGGGTACTTTGGGTTGAGAACTCGCTTCCTCTCCATAGGAGTTGAGTATCTCTTTCGTCCCTCGGTTTAGTTATTGTTCCGTACTTGTTTTGAGGTGTCCCGCTGTGTTTCTAGGAAACATCAATCCACTAATTGGATCGTGGACATCACAGTGTTTTGTTCGTGTATTTGGGGGTGATTTTGGGACAGTAGCCAATCATTCTCGATTTTTTTAGTTCCCATTCACCCCTCTAGTCGCCGTTTTCGGTCCTTCAGTGGGAGAGTTGGAGCTCGGTGATTCCCTTGCCTACGGCTACGTATCGGACTCCTTCGACCAAAGCGACGACGAGGACGACCTAGGCGAGTTGGAGCTCGGTGAGTCCCTTCTCTCATGCATGTATAGGTCCCTTGAGTCCTTCACGTCATTGATCTTCTTTTTCCATATGTAGACGCTGCAGAATCACTGACGGATTTGTATTCGCTGCCTCCGCAAGAATTTTCAGATGAAGAAACATGATAAGAAAATTGGCGCGCATAGTTTTGCCGCAGCGGCGAAAAAAAACGCGCCTAGTTTTGCCGCAGCAGCGGAAAAAATATTGAAGAAATTTGTATTCCGCGCTCGCGGTTGCGAGGAAGACGTAACGATTGAGTGCATGCATTCAATGAAACGTACGAGACTCTGTGGTGCCGGTATTGAGCCACGAGCTGTGTATGCGTGGCTACTATCCTTCCTCGGTATCTGAGAATTTGCTGGGCATGCCCTAGGGCACTTCTAAGGGCAGTCCTAATGGGCATTGATGATAGTTTCTATCCCTCTTAATTATACTTGACAGCTCAGCAATTTGCTGATGTGGCAAAGAATTTATTGAGGAAAGAGGGTATGGAAAGAAGAAATCGTTTCTTCCTCAAGGAACGACGTCCTCACGCAAACCAAAGCCTGAAGAAACGAGGAAAAATCCATTGGGGAGAAACTACCAGTTTCGATCGCCTCATCCGCATCCGGTGCGTGCAGCGGGCCGCCGCGAAGGCCACGCGATCGTCGCGCAAGCCGCCGTTGTTCTTCCGCGCGCTTGCTGCTGCTCCACGTAGGTCGCGCTTGCCGTCGCGTCGGCTACCACGGCTGCTCGCCTGCGGCGCTGCGCTAGTCCGCCGGTCGCCGCGCTCGCGTGCGCTTGCTCGCCGGCTGCCGCGACTGCTCGCCCGTGGCGCCGCGCTGGCCCGCCGGTTACAGCGCTCGCGTGTGCTTGTTCGCTGGCTGCCGAGGCTCCTCCACGCTCGTCGTCCACGAGCTCACGCCTAGTGGCCAGGAGGTAGACGATGGACTTGAGAGAGAGGGGAAAAAATGCAGCATTAATTAGGAAAGGAAACTTGCACTGTAGAGGATAGTTCTATAGATGATTTCTTGTTGACATGGCAGCTATGGAAATCGTGCCTAGTTTCTACCACTGAGACTGCCCTAAGGGCACTCTCAATACATAAACCATCATAGTTTCTATGGACATTAATTGTATTACCACCTAAGCGTTTTGCTGATGTGGCAAAGTAGTTATCGAAGAGAGAGAGTAAAAATCATAGAAACTGGGTCTAAATTAGAAATTATGTCTACACGAGAACGAAGACATGAAAGGATGTGATTGGCAGATAATGGAGAGAGAATTTATGTGATTGGATAAAAAATTATTCTGTATAAACTATCTATTGGAACCATGGTTTCTATACGTAGTGTCTATAAAAATTAATAGGTATAGAAACTACATATATTTTCTAGCTAGAAAATATATGTAGTTTCTATACCTATTAATTTTTATAGACACTACGTATAAAAACTATGATTTCAATGGATAGTTTCTACAGAATAATTTTTTATTCAATCGTATAAATTCACTCTCCATTCTCTACCAATCACATCCCTTTATGTCTTGGTTCTCGTGTAGACATGGTTTCTAATTTAGACCCGGTTTCTATGATTTTTGCTCTATCTCTTCAATAACTACCTTGCCACATCAGCAAAACGTTTAGGTGACAGTACAATTAATGTTCATAGAAACTATGATGGTTTCTACATTGGGAGTTCCCTTAGGGCACTCACAATGCAAGACTCTATCATAGAGTCCAAGACTATATATTACACCTTATTTATGGTATTTTGCTGATGTCACAACATATTTATTGAAGAAAGAAGGAGAAAAAACAAGACTCCAAGTCTTATTTAGACTCTAAGTCCACAATATTCGAGGTAATAAATAGCTTTAGACTCTATGATAGAGTCTGCATTATGAGTGCCCTAATAAAGCTGCCCGGAGGGAGCAGTATATATATATATATATATATATATATATATATATATATATATATATATATATATATATATATATATATATATATATGCTCTCATGAGCTGCATGTAATTAAGTGGTGGTTAGTATCAGATCCTTTTTCTACTGCTTTTGTTTAAATATTTAAAGAAAAATGGTCATTAATTTGGTTTGCTTGTTGTGTCAAATTACCAGACAGCTAACTATGATAAGATATATATGTCTGAATGATTATGATACACACTTTTGCTTTTTAGCATCGAGATTTAGATGTGTCGTCACTCGTCCTTCCTTACCGCGTCCCAATTATTTTATCTAATCAGATTCCACCACTAAACTAATTTGCTAGTAGAGATATTCCGCACTAATCAGATTCCACCACCAAACCCAGCTTTTAGTGCCGTTGGTTGAACTGAGTATCAACTCTCAAGGGCCTTAATTATTTTCAAAAGCGCAGTTTATTTTTTTACTTTTATTCTTTGGTAAAGTAGCTCTCTCCACTGGACAATCTGTGTAGGTAGGTCTGCCGATGAGCAGAACAAGCAGAGAGAGAGAGAGAAAGAGGCACTGCTGGTAATAGTACAACAGTGAAATTAACATGTTCTCTATTTCTGTGTTATGGATTACACATATATAGAAGATATATGTACTTTTTTCTAGATGTACATCTGTACTGCGAAAATTGGGAGCGTGATTGTTCTCTGTGCCATGTAAACGGTCGACCTATAGTCATCAAACAGTGACTATGAGAAATTGTCTCCAATCTACTGTGCCAGCGAAAATTGAGGTGTGTAAGTGTGTTAAGGATGTTGATATATATATTTTTTACTTCAGGGCTCCACAGAGATGCCATCCAAAGTGTTTTTACATCCACCAGCTCAATCCCTTGAGCATCTAGCAAAGAGATTTTAGACAGCAAATGGGAATACCGATTGCTTCTCAAACTAAAGACAAATGGGAATAGTGCCAAGCTATGGAATCTCCACCAGAAAAGAACTCCGCAAACCACCTATAAATAGAGACCACCATATTTCCACCCGCACCAAGCAAGCTCTCAAGGGCAAACATCTAGCTACCATCCTCTAATCTCTCTCTAGCATCCAGCACAAAACAAGCTGACAATGTTTCGACGCACCAAGACCACCATGGCTCCTCCTACTGATGGTGAGGTGAGGATTCAGAAAGTTGACAAGATTGAGGTCGTCCACAACATCCTCTCCAAGCCAAAACTGTATAACCCGACTGCGGCAACTGGGAAGTATCCTACTGCTGGTCATCAGGAGGTCACAGGCTGGAAGAAGATTGAGAACCCCAGCAGGCCTAGGAGTGTAGTTTCTGTGGAAGACATCAACAAGAGGTCTGAAAAGTACATCACAGAGATGAAGAAACGATTTCTTGGATAGCTAGTACCTGAGCCTGTGATGAAGATCTGATAGTATTGGTGTCGTCCATATGGAATTGGTTTGATTATTGTATGTTTGATATTACCCTGTGTGATGGAAATATGTGAGAGACTGCTTTAGTTATAAATGCTTTTATGCATGATGTATGCATGTTATGTATATGATTATATATAGAGAGAACATATAATGCTCAGTAACAAGCTTAGTATCAATCTGCATGCGCGTACCAATGGTCAGTTTTCACAAAGATGTACAGTTACATATGTACTGTTCCTTTATGACAATCTGAGTAGGAAACAGTCAAACGCACCACTGATAACCAAACATGCTAATATAATATAATAAGGGTTTGTTTGAAACAAAATAAATGGCTTATTTGAAATAGTTACCGAATTGGGTATTATTAGGAACTTCAACCTTCAGGGCCAAAGCTGACACAAGTCTTTCCTATTTTCTTCTCTCTGATCCTGAATCTGTGCCTTTTCCTTTGTAACATCCAAATGGTTTACTCAGTTTTTGGGCATTTTGGACCCTGTAATATCCAAAGAACATGGCACCCAAAAGCTCATGTATTTTTGCATTCTTTTTAGTTTTGTTCTTTTGGAGTATCTTAAAAAAAGGCTAACAAGGATGCATTGTTATGTCAAAAGTTGGTGGATTACACAGGCCGGGTTTTCTTTGGTGGGTCACACTGGATGAAGTTCTTGTATATTTTCTTATGCGGTTCATACTTATGAGCAACTTCAGTACTGAGAGATGTGAGAGATGTTAGAGATACAGACCAACAACAACAGGTAGACAAGTCTCCTAGGTAGTGGTGTGGAAGGCACCTGATACGCTTCTACAACGTGTAACTGCATGCTTAACTTTACATCGATCGACCAGTCCAGCTAGCTAGCTAGCTAGCTAGCTACATAGATATCTATTTAGAATGATTTGAACTAATGTGGAGCAACCTGAGCAACACATTAGATTTGCATCAGTGTCAAGTTGCTCGATGGATCTAGTGGAAATTATTATTCTGAAACCGCATTTATTGATTCCGGGACCGATTTCGATTTCCATTTTGATTGCATTGGGATTGTCATTCATGAATATGATGTCTAAGACTACCCGCAGTGGTTACTCTAAAACGATACTCTAAAGCTTTAGAGTATGAATATAGAGTAAAAACCGCTGCACTGGGTACTCTAAAACGATACTCTATACTTTCTCTCACTCTATATTTAGAGTGGTACTGTGCTTACTCTATACTCAATAATGATGGGCCCCACTGGCTAAACAAAGGAAAAATGCTATAACTCACAAACCAAAAATCTAAATTAAATTTTGATTGCGCCATTAAATTCGTCTCAATAAATCCTTCAAAACTAGATCACGCATGGATATATTTAGATAAAGTGACAAGTGGGTCCCACAGTGGATAGAATGGATAGAGGATGATATAGAGGATAGATGAGTGCGGGAGAATTGAGTATAGAGGAGAGAATCTTGGTGACTAGGACGTATAGAGGATGAATATAGAGGTCCATGAGTGCGGGTAGTCTAAGCGACAGCATCTATCCCTGGGTACTTTATGACGTTTGGCCCTCAACGTAAACTCAGGGGGTGTTTAGTTCCCAAAATTTTTTTGAGTTCTACAGTAGCATCGAGTGTTTGACACATACATAGAGTACTAAATGTAGACGAAAAAAAACTAATTGCACAGTTCTCGGGGAAATCGCGAGACAAATCTTTTAAGCCTAATTAGTCCATGAAAAGACTTAAGTGCTACAGTAACCAACATGTGCTAATGATGGATTAATTAGTATCATTAGATTCGTCTCGCAGTTTCTTGACAGGTTCTGTAATTTATTTTTTTTACTAGTATCCGAAAACCCCTTCTGACGTTCTTCTGATACATCCGATGTGACACTCAAAAATTTTCGTCCCATGAACTAAACACCACCTCAACATACGTACGTACCATTTCATCCCAGACTTTTATGTCCCATTTTACCCAACATTTGACGCTGATATTTAGCTCTTGGAAAGCAAGGCCTTGTTTAGATTGGAAATCAAGGCCTTGTTTAGATACACTCTAAATTCCAAATTTTTTACTCTCTCTCCATTGCATTAATCTTTGCACGCATGCATGAAACATTAAATATAGATAAAAAATAACTAATTGCACAGTTTAGTTATAAATCACGAGACAAATCTTTTGAGCCTAATTAGTCCATGATTAGACACTAATTGTCAAATACAAACAAAAGTGCTACAGTTAGAAAAATTCTAACTTTTCACGATCTAAACGAGGCCCAAGGTTCAATTTCCTCATGGAGAAGATTACAGCATTTTTATGCGTGATCTGCACCGAATAAGAACTTAATTCGTCTTCAGGATGCTTCCATGCACTGTTAAGCCTGCTAGATGCGACCTGGATTAGTATTTGCCTCATCAATTGTTTCTCTCTCCCACTTGGTGAAACAGAAAGGAAAATGTGCTATTTTTTGTTACTGAAATACTGAAAGAAATTTGTTTTCACACATCTCCAGCTGACCAGCAACATACAAGCAGTTGGTGAATGCATGGAGGAGATCCACCAGCTTTCTCCTTGTCGTCTTGCCAACATGCTACTCCTATATCACCCCCTCAATTGAAACACTCCCATATATCGCTTTATTGAGGTGTTTATCATGTGGCTACACATTGTAGAGGACTGATTCGATGACAGCAGTGAGATCGAGGACAGATTCAACGATAATGATACATACCAGACGTCCGGATGGACGGACGCCTCGACCTCTCATCCCGCAGCGCTTGCGCCCCTCCCCATTCTTATCCGTTCGTGTCCCGTGCCCACACCTGACGACGCGGTATGGCTGCTTCCTGGTCGGCAACGGTTCCTTCCCCCACCCCTGGCGTCCTCCATCCCCCACCCCGGTGTCCTCCCCACCACGGCGGCCTTCTTCCCCACCCCAGCGGCCCCTTCCCCCACCCCGGCACTCGATGTGGAAGCGGTGGCCGCACCGCGATAGCGCACGGGTCATCACCGTCGACCGTCGTGGTAGTCCTCGTCGCCACCACTGGCGATGACCAGGCTCCGGAGCAGCCATCGTTGGCCATTGCCGCCGACCCCCGGTGGCCGGAATCGACCGGCGCAGCCTCCCCTCTCCTATGTTCCCCAACCCCTGGCGGCTCCTTCCCCCACCCCGGCGTCCTCCCCTACCTCGGCGGCGCCCCTCCCCCCACACTGGCATCCTCCCCCACCGGGAGCCCCCAATGCCCGCAGATCCGGCGGCCGTTGCACTCCCGCGCCGGGCTCTGTCTCTTTCTCCCCCTATGTTGCAATTGTATGTTTCAATTTGTTTCAGGCGTTTTAGAAGTATGTTGCATTTGTTTCACATGGATGTTGCAAAAATAGATCGGGGGATATTGCACATGTTGCATATGTTGCAGTTGTTTCAGAGGCATGTTGCAAGAGTATGTTTTCGAGTGTTTCAGATGTTTTAGAGGTATGTTTCATTTGTGTTTTCCAGACGCATATTGCATATGTTTCACACATATGTTGTATGTGTTTTATTCGGATGTTGTGTATGGTTGCAATGGTTTTCAAGTGTGTTTTAGGTGCGTTTTTTAAGTGTTTCATAAGCATGTTTCAAGTGTTTCAACTACCTTAAGATGTATGTTGCAACCGTTGTATTTGGATGTTTCATCCCAGAGCCGGCATAGTATCCATACGAACGAGGGATGGGCGATGAGCGCCGTTGCCTCCGGAGCGGGATGGGCGCTGGTTTTGCCGCAGCAGCGGAAAAAAATATGAGAAGAAATTTGTATTCCGGGCGATGGACACTACGCGCGCTCGCGGTTGCGAGGAAGACGTAACGATTGAGCTACCTTTCCTGCATGGCGGCATGCATGCATTCAATGAAACGTACGTAACTCTGTGGTGCCGGTATTGAGCCACGTTGGTATCTGAGAATTTGCTGGGCACGTCTAAGGGCACTTCCAATATTAGAAATTATATGTAGTTTCTATATCTATTAATTTCTATAGACAGTACGTATAGAAATCACGGTCCTAATGGATAGTTTCTATAGAAATTTTTTTATCTAATTATATAAATTCTCTCTCCATTATCTACCAATCACGTCCCTTTATGTCTTGGTTCTCGTGTAAACATGGTTTCTAATTTAGACCCGGTTTCTATGATTTTTGCTCTCTCTCTCCAATAACTACCTTGCCAAATCAGCAAAACGCTTAGGTGGCAGTACAATTAATGTTCATAGAAACTATGTTGATTTCTGCGTTAGAAGTGCCTTAAGAAAGCTGCCCAGAGGGAGCAGTATATATATGCTCTCATGAGCTGTATGTAATTAAGTGGTGGTTAGTATCAGATCCTTTTTCTACTGCTTTTGTTTAAATATTTAAAGAAAAATGGTCATTAATTTGGTTTGCTTGTTGTGTCAAATTACCAGACAGCTAACTATGATAAGATATATATGTCTGAATGATTATGATACACACTTTTGCTTTTTAGCATCGAGATTTAGATGTGTCATCACTCGTCCTTCCTTACCGCGTGCCAATTATTTTATCTAATCAGATTCCACCACCAAACTAATTTGCTAGTAGAGATATTCCGCACTAATCAGATTCCACCACCAAACCCAGCTTTTAGTGCCGTTGGTTAAACTGAGTATCAACTCTCAAGGGCCTTAATTATTTTCAAAAGCGCAGTTTATTTTTTACTTTTATTCTTTGGTAAAGTAGCTCTCTCCACTGGACAATCTGTGTAGGTAGGTCTGCCGATGAGCAGAACAAGCAGAGAGAGAGAGAAAGAGGCACTGCTGGTAATAGTACAACAGTGAAATTAACATGTTCTCTATTTCTGTGTTATGGATTACACATATAGAAGATATATGTACTTTTTTCTAGATGTACATCTGTACTGCGAAAATTGGGAGCGTGATTGTTCTCTGTGCCATGTAAACGGTCGACCTATAGTCATCAAACAGTGACTATGAGAAATTGTCTCCAATCTACTGTGCCAGCGAAAATTGAGGTGTGTAAGTGTGTTAAGGATGTTGATATATATATTTTTTTTACTTCAGGGCTCCACAGAGATGCCATCCAAAGTGTTTTTACATCCACCTGCTCAATCCCTTGAGCATCTAGCAAAGAGATTTTAGACAGCAAATGGGAATACCGATTGCTTCTCAAACTAAAGACAAATGGGAATACACTACCAGATCAGAGGTTTTTCCTGACGGCCAAAAACCGTCAGGAAAGACCGAAAAACCATCAGGAGTACAATTCCTGACGGGCAGCCGTCAGGAACAGGCCGACAGAAACAGGTCTGACAGGAAAGAGTATTTTCTCCTGACGATCTGCCGTCAGGAAATAATTCCTGACGGCAGCTCTTGACGGTTTTGCCTTGACCAGCGAAAACGTCAATCCTGTCAGCTGACCGTCAGGAATTTGCCATCAGGAAAACAAAACCGACAGGAATTCTGGATTATCTTTCCTGACTTGAACACCAACAGGAAACCCAAATACACCAGAAATACAATTTAAAATACTACCATTCATCTTATCGTTCTATGCATCAGAAATACCATTTAATATACAACCATTCATCTAATCATATAAACCAGAAGCACAATTTAATATACAAACATTCATCATCTAAACAATCCAGCTGATGGATGCGCTCACAAATCGACTTGCTTCTGCCATAACCCATTATCCATCAAAAATTATTTTATTCATCACATTCACATGTCATCGAAATACAAATGTTATGTGTTCACATATTACACAGGTCCAGCCCCTAGCTATATTGAGTTCCAAGGAGCACAAAACTAACAAAAGATATTAACTGTACCCTTTGCCTTTTCATTCCAGATTAATATTGCCCACATTATCTTAGTTGCCAACTTGCCATCTCTGTTATGGGAACCAAAAGCTTCAATTTGAGCATTGACATAACTCAGTAATCTACAAGGAAGATTCAAGTACTTTAGTAGATTGTAAAATTATCATGGAGTGGGGTGCAAGTCAGCTACTAGATAGCGCAAAACTTATGAGATAAAAAACAAGAGAAGGCAACATTCTAATACAAGAATACATACCTGTATGTTTTAGTCATGGAATTTATTAGGATTAGGACATACAGGCGAGTACCATAGCGCATCGTCTCTAGAAGATTTACATTGTCATTATTTTAGCATTTCAAAGCTGAAAAAACAAAAGCATCATTTGTAAGTTACAATTGCCTATGCCAAAAGAAAGATTAAATTGTATCAACTGGAAAAATTAAAGCAGCCTGGTCAGCTAGTATATCATGAATAATTTCTTTCAGTTCAGACAAATGTCATTGGCTGTCATGTATACCATTCAGTCGTGTGAGATTGTGTAATGGGAAAAAAAACCAGAACATCCCTATGCTGAATGGCAATTTTGTACACAAGCAAAAGATAAGAAATTGCATTGCTAAATTACTTCCCTGCAAATGCAAGAGACACAATTTGCATATGATCCTGCTCCTGCCTGCAGATCTAAGGAGAAAGGTTTCTTATCGAACAGAGGCATTTAGCCTAGCTATATCCTGCTCATGCCTGCAGATGTAAATAAAGCATAGCTTTCATTAGTAATGTGGTCTGCTAACAGCCCTAGCCATAAATGAGTAAAACCCACCACATAAGAGCAGCATGTAGAAACTTAAACTTGTGGAACCCACATCAAGCACAGGCAGCACCATGTGATTCAATGCAACATCACAAGCAAGCCTGGTAAGTGGTAATGGATCGTGATCCGGCGCTAACCCCACCCCAATCCTTGTCTATTATAGACCGAGCCCAGCCCCACTCCAAACCTCACTGATTTAATTCAGCTCAATCCGATCCTACAATGCAATCCAAGGGCTCTAATAATCAAATGCTGCCAATAGTACTCCAAGTCCAAGCGTGCTAACAAGGGCCCTCAAGAAATTAGCATGCACAAGCAGTCTGCCATCAACAAGCAAGCAAGCGTACCCACTAAACAGGTAATGGGAGTATATAGATGATATAAATGTGTAAATAAACAAACTATAAATTACATCCACCAGTTTCTTCATGGGTTACAATTTGTCCCAATTAATAAATTGACTTAATTAAGAATAATCCTATGCAGATGTCTTTATTGTGTGGCATTTTCTTCACCTCTTCGATGAACACATACATATTGATAGAGTTTGGTATGAGCAAGCACCAAGCCGATATGATAGATTGAAAGACACAAAGATGACAAATTCGGTTTGTCCCTGCACAGTACAGTAAATAACTCTACATCTGTTGGGGATCTCTGAAGAACAACTATAGCCAGCAATGTCCCTCCACACAATCTCTACTATCCAGTTTGCAATAGTTCTAACAAAAACTACTGTAAAACATTCACATAAATATTGCAGATCTGAGAGGGAGATTGTGACTGCAGATATGAGAGGGAGATTCTGAGAGAAAAACAGGGCACCTTGTGCAGGTCAGGAGGTGACCAGGCCATGTCACGGGAGTCAGGGAGCCCCTGGGGGCAGGGGCGGCGAGGGCGTGGGTGAGCCCTCTCGGGCCAACGAGGTCGTGGGGATCTCCTTGGGGTGGGGGCGGCCGGCGGCACGGGCGTTGGGGAGCCCCCTTGGGACGATGGTGGCGTGGGCAGCCGAGATCCCTCGAGGCAGCGGCTTCCGACGACGCTCTTTGGGAACCCCGTCGGGGCAGCGGCGGCCAGCGGCGCGAGTGTGGGGAGCCTCCTCGGGACGGTGGCGGCGCAGGCATCGGAGATTCCCTCGGGGCAGCATCTGCCGGCGGCACGGGCACGGGGTAGCCCCTTGGGGGCGGTGGTGGCGCGGCCGTTGGAATCCCCTCGGGGCGGTGGCGGCGCGGCCGTTCGGGAGGCTGTGGCGGCGCGGGCATTCGGGAGGCTGTGGCGGCGGCGGCAGGCGGAGGAGAAGAGAATGAGGGCAAGTGCGAGGATAGGGTTCAGTGATTTTATATCTCGGGATGTGGGACCCATGGCGCAGGCGTCCTCATTTTTCCGCGTGAGCCGCGCGCCGGGACGATTCGTGTCGGTTGGCCTCGCCGTCAGGAGTCCTGGATGCGTTCCTGACGGTTTTCAATGGTTCCTGTGGGTTTGAAAGAACCGACAGGAATATTCGTGCCTAATCCTGACGGTTTTAGCAGCCGACAGTAATCTGCTGAAGTTCCTGACGGTTTAGACAAAACCGACGGGAAAAATCAAAACCGACAGGAAAAACTCCTGTTCTGGTAGTGATAGTGCCAAGCTATGGAATCTCCACCAGAAAAGAACTCCGCAAACCACCTATAAATAGAGACCACCATCCTCTAATCTCTCTCTAGCATCCAGCACAAAACAAGCTGACAATGTTTCGATGCACCAAGACCACCATGGTTCCTCCTACTGATGGTGAGGTGAGGATTCAGAAAGTTGACAAGATTGAGGTCGTCCACAACATCCTCTCCAAGCCAAAACTGTATAACCCGACTGCGGCAACTGGGAAGTATCCTACTGCTGGTCATCAGGAGGTCACAGGCTGGAAGAAGATTGAGAACCCCAGCAGGCCTAGGAGTGTAGTTTCTGTGGAAGACATCAACAAGAGGTCTGAAAAGTACATCACAGAGATGAAGAAACGATTTCTTGGATAGCTAGTACCTGAGCCTGTGATGAAGATCTGATAGTATTGGTGTCGTCCATATGGAATTGGTTTGGTTATTGTATATTTGATATTACCCTGTGGGATGGAAATATGTGAGAGACTGCTTTAGTTATAAATGCTTTTATGCGTGATGTATGCATGTTATGTATATGATTATATATAGAGAGAACATATAATGCTCAGTAACAAGCTTAGTATCAATATGCATGCGCGTACCAATGGTCAGTTTTCACAAAGATGTACAGTTACATATGTACTGTTCCTCTATGACAATCTGAGTAGGAAACAGTCAAACGCACCGCTGATAACCAAAAGGGTCTGTTTGAAACAAAATGAATGGCTTATTTGAAATAGTTACCGAATTGGGTATTATTAGGAACTTCAGCCTTTCGGGCGAAAGCTGACACAAGTCTTTCCTGTTTTCTTCTCTCTGATCCTGAATCTGTGCCTTTTCCTTTGTAACATCCAAATGGTTTACTCAGTTTTTGGGCATTTTTGACCATGTAATATCAAAAGAACATGGCACCCAAAAGCTCATGTATTTTTGCATTCTTTTTAGTTTTGTTCTTTTGGAGTACCTTAAAAAAAGGCTAATAAGGATGCATTGTTATGTCAAAAGTTGGTGGATTACACAGGCCGGGTTTTCTTTGGTGGGTCACACTGGATGAAGTTCTTGTATATTTGCTTATACGGTTCATACTTATGAGCAACTTCAGTACTGGGAGATGTTAGAGATACAGACCAACAACAACAGGTAGACAAGTCTCCAAGGTAGTGGTGTGGAAGGCACCTGATGCGCTTCTACAACGTGTAACTGCATGCTTAAATTTACATCGATCGACCAGTCCAGCTGGCTAGCTAGCTAGCTACATAGATATCTATTTAGGCCCTGTTTGGTTCGTGAATGTTAAAGTTTAACTCTCATCACATCAATGTTGCAGCAAATGCATGGAGTACTAAATGTAGACTAATTGCATGCATGTCGGCATAGATTAGGAGTAATTTACGAGACGAATCTATTAAGCCTAATTAGTCCAAAATTGAAAACTTTTTTGTCAAATAAGACGAAAGTGCTACATTGTTTATTAAACTTTTAACACCTCTGACCAAACAGGCCCTTAGAATGATTTGAACTAACGTGGAGCAACCTGAGCAACACATTAGATTTGCATCAGTGTCTTGCAAGTTGCTCGATGGATCTAGTGGAAATTATTATGCTGAAACCGCATTTATTGATTCCGGGACCGATTTTGATTTCCATTTTGACTGCATTGGGATTGTCATTCATGAATATGATGTCTCAGCCACAGCATCTATCCCTGGGTACTTTATGACGTTTGGCCCTCAACGTAAACTCAGGGGGTGTTTAGTTCCCAAAATTTTTTGGTTCTACAGTAACATCGAGCGTTTGGACACATACATGAAGTACTAAATGTAGACGAAAAAAAACTAATTGCACAGTTCTCGAGAAAATCACGAGACGAATCTTTTAAGCCTAATTAGTCCATGAAAAGCCGTAAGTGCTACATTAACCAACATGTGCTAATGATGGATTAATTAGTATCATTAGATTCGTCTCGCAGTTTTCTGACGGGTTCTGTAATTTGTTTTTTTATTAGTATCCAAAAACCCATCCTGACATCCTTTTGACACATCCGATGTGACACCCAAAAATTTTCGCCCCACGAACTAAACACCACCTCAACATACGTACGAACAATTTCATCCCAGACTTTTATGTCCCATTTTACCCAACATTTGACGCTGATATTTAGCTCTTGGAAAGCAAGGTTCAATTTCCTCATGGAGAGGATTACAGCATTTTTATGCGTGATCTGCACCCAATAAGAACTTAATTCGTCTTCAGGATGCTTCCATGCACTGTTAAGCATGCTAGTTGCGACCTGGATTAGTATTTGCCTCATCAATTGTTTCTCTCTCCCACTCGGTGAAACAAAAAGGAAAATGTGCTCTTTTGTTACTGAAATACTGAAAGAAATTTGTTTTCACACATATCCAGCAGACCAGCAACATACAAGCAGTTGGTGAATGGATGGAGGAGATCCACCAGCTTTCTCCTTGTCATCTTGCCAACATGCTACTCCTATATCACCCCCTCGATTGAAACACTCCCACATATCGCTTTATTGAGGTGTTTATCCTGTGGCTACACATTGTAGAGGACTGATTCAATGACAGCAGTGAGATCAGAGACAGATTCAATGATAATGATACATACCAGATGCCCGGATGGACGGACGCCTCGACCGCTCACTCCCGCAGTGCTCACGCCCCTCCCCATTCTTATCCTTTCGCGTCCCGCGCCCACACCTGATGACGCGGTATCGCTGCTTCCTAGCCGCCGCCGGCTCCTTCCCCCACCCTTGGAGTCCTCCATCCCCCACCCCGGCGTCCTCCTCCCCACCACGGCACCCTTCTTCCCCACCCCAGCGGCCCCTTCCCCCACCCCGGCACTCGATGTGGAAGTGGTGGCCACACCGCGATAGCGCGCGGGTCGTCACCATCGACCGTCGTGGTAGTCCTCGTCACCACCACTGGCGATGGCTAGGCTCCGGAGCAACCACCGTTAGCCATTGCCACCGACCCCCGGTGGCCGGAATCGCCCGACGCAACCTCCCCTCCCCTATGTTCCCCGACCCCTGGCGGCTCCTTTCCCCACCTCGACGTCCTCCTCCCCCACCCCGGCGGCGCCCCTCCCCCCACACTGGCGTCCTCCCCCCACCAGGAGCCTCCAATGCCTGCAGATCCGACGGCCATGGCACTCCCACGTTAGGCTCTCTCTCTCTCCCCCTATGTTGCAATTGTATGTTTCAATTTGTTTCAGGCGTTTTAGAAGTATGTTGCATTTGTTTCATATGGATGTTGCAAAAGTGGATTGGGGGATGTTGCACATGTTGCAGTTGTTTCGGAGGCATGTTGCAAGAGTATGTTTTCGAGTGTTTCAGATGATTTAGAGGTATGTTTCATCTGTGTTTTCCAGACGCATATTGGATATGTTTCACACATATGTTGTATGTGTTTTATTTGGATGTTATGTATGGTTACAATGGTTTTCAAGTGTGTGTTAGGTGTGTTTTTCAAGTGTTTTATAAGCATATTTCAAGTGTTTCAACTAGTTTCAGATGTATGTTGCAACCGTTGTATTTGGATGTTTCATCCCCCAGAGCCGGCACGACATCCATACGAACGAGGGATGGGTGGAGGGGGCTACGTACGTCGCGGTTGGGAGCAGGGGCACAGGCGCGTGGTGACGTGGGGCGTGGCGGGCACACAATTCTGTTTCGATTCAATTTTACATGAGGGGGGCGCGGCGCGTGCTTCAAATTGGGAGCCGCCACCGGACACAGGTCTAGGGCCGGACGTCCGAGCGCTAGGCTTGCCTCAAATTCAAGTGCACATGCTGATGATCAAGAACGTGGAGGACACATATACAACACGAGAGAGGAGTTTTGGTGCTGCAAGATGATCATGGTCCATGGTTGCCCGACTCAGCACCACACCATGCATGGTCTGCTCCAGGACCATGTCATGTGCCATGATGATATAAGCTCAGCCTATGCGAAGTTGCGAGCAACACAACGCTTCAACCCACAAGCTATGACTTCTTTTTGAACATAACAGCAGGAGCTCTATCCTTCAACTAAGATGGGAAAAAGAGAGTTTTTTATGATATATTTACATGCAACAAACATGACACAAGATCGAAATAAGAATGCAGTAAGACTGTATTTGCATTAGCTGCAGTCTATCATCACCCTATTCTTGGATCAAAATGTTGTTAATCTCATCAGAGAGAATAATCCATATTATGGTCTAGGCCTTGTTCACTTCCCCTTCCAACCCAAAATATTTGCTCTTCCACCCATCACATCAAATCTTTTGACGTATGCATGGAGCATTAAATGTAGGTAAAAAAGATAACTAATTGCATAGTTTGTCTGTAAATGTCGGGACGAATCTTTTGAGCCTAGTTAGTCCATAATTGGACAAATTTTGCCAAATAACAACAAAAGATGATACAGTAACTTTTCAGCTACTTTTCGCAAAGTGAACACACCCCTAGTTACAAAGCTAGCGAGGAATTAAATTTTACCTGGCAATCCCATCATGAGTCATGACTATCTTAGCCTGTCTCCTGAAAGGGGAAAAGCGAAAAAAATTGTTCAGACAAGGGAAGAAGTCATTTTTTTAGATAATGGATAAAACAATATCCGGCCTCTACATCCAGGGATGTACACAGCCCATTATTACAAAGCTTTGGAGGAAATAAAAAAGAGAAAGCCATAGTCTTATAGATCGACCAGGACGCTAGTTCAAACAATATAAATGTTTCCATCCTTTATTGGATATCTCTAAAGCAATTACTTCTAATTTCTTGCTCATCGTTGATAGTGCGTCCTTGGCTGTCTCATCACGCTGCAGCTGGGCCCAAAAGCGTAACCAGTATGCTCCTCTGAAAATTACCTGCAAAATAAAGTTAGATTTCATTTGATTAAAAACAATATCATTACGGCATCTCCAGATAGCGCAACACATGGCAGCCACCCCCACCCAAATCAAGTTTCTAATCCTTTTATTTTGATTAGTTAGCCAACTAAGTCATGGTCATTGATGCATTGTATCTCCTTTTTGGGGTTCATGCACGGGCTACTTGAACCCAGAGATGGAGCTACTGAAGTCTTTCAACCAGTGAGGAAGTGTTGTAAAAAAAAACCCAGTTACGCACAGTATTAGTTAGCCAACCTGATGCATATCTTTTCAATAAACCTGCAACTGCAAGTTTAGACTATCTCCAACAGCCGAAACTCAAACACAAGACCCATTCTAAGGATTAGGTCACGCACAGTTACTAGGTCTCTCACCCAAAATTTCCTTTCTCCAACAGCCAACCCAAAATTTCCCCGTTCGTCCTCCACCGCGGCGCGTGACGAGGCCGGAGGCAGAGGCCACCCGCACGGTGCAGCTCGCCGGCGCCGGGGGTGGAGCACGCGCGCTGGCCGCGCCCCGACGGCGCCACGGTCCGCCTCGACGTCGTCGTCCGCGGCCACCAGACCTCCTCTGCACGCTCCCCCGGTAGTACCGGTCAGGCTCCACCGGTAGTACCGGTTCCTACCGGTAGTACCGGTCAATGACCGGTAGTACCAGTAGTTTATTTTCACGCAAAACTGTGCCTTTCTCCGCCAGCCACTGGTAGTACCGGTCTCGGACCGGTAGTACCGGTAGTTCATATCTGTATCAAATCTGCTCGGACCGGTAGTACCGGTGATCTCGGACCGGTAGTACCGATAGTTCATACATTTTCACGGAGGCATAACTCTCTCATCCGGACTCCGAATTGGACATTCCATATATGTTTTTTTGGCCATCTCGATGAGAGGAACGCAATGATGAAGTCCGTTATACGTTTGTACAACTTTACAAAATAGATATTTTTGGTTGTCAACACTCATTAGAGAGAATAGTCCATATCATGGTCTAGTTACAAAGCTAGCGACGAATTAAATTTTACCTGGCAATCCCATCATGAGTCATGACTATCTTAGCCTGTCTCCTGAAGGGGGGAAAAGCGAAAAAAAAATTGTTCAGACAAGGGAAGAAGTCATGGTCATTGATGCATTGTATCTCCTTTTTGGGGTTCATGCACGGGCTACTTGAGCCCAGAGATGGAGCTACTGAAGTCTTTCAACCAGTGAGGAAGGCACCTGATGCATCGCTTTTCAATAAACCTGCAAACTGCAAGCATACCCTTTGCAATCCAGGCATGCAGCTAGCTAGCTCGCACTAGATAATATCTTAGGAAAGTTGGTCTGATTAGGCAACACACTAGCTAGATTACCACCATTGGTTGCTTGCGCTCTATCATATCGGTCATGTTGTGTGTGATTCTAGATGAAATAATTTCGAATCCGATTATATTCCGATTGTGATTGTCAAACAAACATGATCAATCAAACACAGCATCGATCCCTGTATTGTGTGCATGAGCTAGATCTTATCGCTGAGCCAGCTAAGCTTACAGATCTTTTGCATGCCCTCAATTCAATATCAGAAGACAAACGAATTAGATAGCAAGGCCCCATTTTGGCCAGTGATCGATTTGATGCCGATATTTAGCTTTTCAGAAGAAAGAACGCGCTTTCCTTGTCAAGCAACATGCAACAAGTTTTTTTGTTAGGTTTATGTGCGCCAAATATATAAAAACTTAATTCATCTCCAGGACGCATCCATACGCAGATGAATTGTTATGCACCGTACCCTAGCTATCTAGTCTAGATTAATCAGCAAATGGATTGATTTCTTGCAGCGATTTCTTTATCTTCCACTTGATTAAATTTGAAACCGAAAAAGCACGGATTCCACCATGTACATCCTTATCGACTTTCAGGGCAACGAGACTTACATGATATTTCTGTTTGGTGACCATTGGCGCTATAAGCTAGATAGTGTATCAACGCGTGTTCACTTTTGGAATAAAGGTAAACATTTCCCTTGTCACATTACGTGTGTCCTGAAAATTGGACGATATATAACCGAAGTTGCAGTGAAACAGGGGCCGGTAAAGTGGGTCCGATGCTGTTCGTTCCACCACCACTCAAGTTCTCAGGCTTTTCTGAGCGGCTGAACCTAAACCCTAGGCTATATATATAAGATCTCAATTGTACATGTACTAATATAAATAATTAACAAGGGTTTGGCAGAAACATACTTCTGACGACTGAGCTTTTCTCTTGATTGGTTAAGTCTTTGAAAAATGCTCACTTAAATCGCTTGTCATGTTGATTGTCGAGTTAGCGGACAGGGCAGCAACATACCTGAGGTAATGCGAATGTCGACAACCCCTTTGGTAGCGGCCATCTGACGCAATGCAACGATGGCATAGGGCCGTGAGTTTTCTAATCCCGGCCAATGTTATTAGGGTTTCAAATTAGGGGAAACTTTGAATCTCAGATGAAATTCCCCTCTGATTGATGAACCCACATACCTTTGTTTTGAGAAATGGAGAGGGAATGCAACTGCCATGCGATGAATTTTAGTGCTATATTACTCAAGTACTCCCTCTTGATAGGCTATGAAGCACAGACAATTTCTACTTAAATATCAAATTTTGATTTGGTTTATAGAGGCATCACACAGGACCAAAAAACAATACTCTATGTTAATTTGATAGGATTTGAATTATATTCACTCGAAGGTCTCTTATGGGACTAGAAGTTTAAGCTATTCTCAAAATCAACATCAAACAGATCACCTGTACAAGAAATTTCAGAAGATCGACTTTCTTCTTCTCTTGGAGTATTTGGATTTTAGGGTATTAGTGGATTGGGATTGATAGCTAAACCTTGGGATTGGAGTGATTGTGATTTGGCTATTAAAACTTTCTTTTCTTGTTCAGGAGATGATTCCTTTTCTTCCTCGAGAAGCTCAAAATGAATGCTAGTGCAAGGAGTCTTTTCACTAATCTTATTGAGTATAGATTTTGCTTCACTAGCAGACAAATGAAGGAAAGCTCCTCTAGAGGCTAAATCAAGGGATTCCCTAAAATCCTTGCTTAGACCCACGTAAAAATGTTAAAGGAGTATGGGGTCTTATAAGGCTAAGTCCGGTTCAGAGTCTATAAGAGAGTTAAAACAGTTCTAAGGTTAACTACTTTAGAGATGGGAAAGAAGTCCAAGCAAAAGCTAGAACGCAAAGTTTCCAAAATCTCTCTGCTTCTTCTCTATGGTTTGATTATACCATTTTTTAGTTCTTCCCTTCAAAGAGATAGGAAAAAGATTCTATCTTAAGGTTTATTAGACATGTCCTCTATGCGGAGACAGTCACAGGTCTATTCTAACTCTTGTAGGTGAAGGTATGAATTTTCGTCTACCTTTCCTAAAAAGGATTGGTTCTGGACCATTGCAACCAAACATAGGCGTAGCTCATAGGCAGGTGTTAGGATATGCTTTGATGATTCTTTTGGCCGATGACTGGTGCTTGTGGGTGCAGCACATTGGTATATGGGAGTGGAATCTATGGCATCCATAAGGATGAAAACAAAGAGGAAAATCTAAAATGAAAAAGATAAAAGTATAATACAAGGTTAAGCTAGGTTCAAAGTTAACTCAGCAACCGTTTCCCTGGCAACGGCGCCAGAAAGCTTGTTGGTATTTATTAACGCTCATAGAAAAGATCCGCAAGTGCACAGATACCGCTGTAGCTTTCACCCGAAGGTTTTAAATATTGTATCCACAGGAAAACGTGTGAGTGCAACTAAGTCCATGCTTAACCCATGAGAAGCATCAAGGACGGAGATGATAGGGACATAGAGAAGATCACTAAGGTCTTCTAGTTCTAACCCTCGCAAGCTATGTCTAGTATTATTCAACTGGGTACATTAATTAAGAAGAGACATCAGCAGATGATGCTTTCCTTAGCAACCAGGTCCTACTAGTCCTACAAACGGGAGGTGGACTATAGAAGATTCAACGAGGTAAAGTCACCCTCGCGAGATACCACCTATCTGGAAAGTAGGGTGCATCTATGAGTAACTCAAGTCTAAGAGCCACGCTTACACTAGAATTATACCTTAAACTACGACCGTTGGTTAAAGCACTCAAAAGAGACTCGCAAACCTGAAGAACAATATAAACAATGTTACTTACTTGAGTTAGAAGTTGATTGCTAGAGGAATCTCAGAAGCAAGCTCTGGAGGAACTTGATCCCGCAGGTACAAGCCATAGAGGGAACACCGACAGGCTGGCACTTCCTCCAAACTCTTTCCTCATACTCTATCTGTCTATATCTAAAAGACTAGTCGAATCTCTAGAGGACTGCATGACTAATCTTCTCTTGATGGCTATCTCTAAGAGTTAGATCCTTTCATGGGATCTCTCTCAATTGATCCTCACTGGAAAATATGAATTAGGGTTTTAGGGATGCCTTTAACTCAGGGGGTACAAGGTTGCTTATATAGGTTGGTGGGATGAACCAGAGCCCTCGAATCAAACCGACTTTGATCTACGGTGAAGATTGGACCTCAATGGCAGTGGGGAACCGATGATCGAAGTGGGCCGTGAACAGGCTTTGGCCTAGGTCGGTCGACCTAAGCCCAGGTCGGCCGACCCCCTTCTATGGCCCTTCGGCCCAAGTTTCGATGGATCACCTTCTCGTGTTCTCTAGAACCTTCTCAAGTTGGTTCTGCGGTGGAATATGCTTTTTAGCCTGACATCCTTGATATCTTGTCTCATTTTCTTGATAAACCCTACAAAAACACAGATTCACCAAAACATATGGAATTCTGTTAGTTTAATCCCTAATTCTATGTTGGAGATTGATTTATACCCTTATTCATGTTTTATTGACGGTTTATAATTGATGTTAGTGACCGTGTCAACAGCTAGTAACACTAGCCACCTCTACAAAATTGATTTGTAGGGGTGGCTGTAATACTAGCCGCCCCTATAATACCTGTTTGTAGGGGCAGTTTAGTCTAGAACGGCCCCTAGAGTACATTTTCCTGCAAAAAAAATTCAAATTTACAATTCAAATTTGACCAGAACACACACACACACACACACACACACACACACATACATATGCATATATAATTCAAATCTGACCAGAACATATATAATTCAAATCTAACCACAAGCACAAGAGCATTATATAAACTAACGTTACAAGTCCAATTCACAAGAATATATGCAATCCATCATTACATAGACATAATTCACAAGTCTCATTCGTTCCACAAGCCAAACCATCCCACAAGGTAAGACCAACGTCAAATTCCATACACATTGTTATCAACGGCATAGACCTAACCTTTCAGTCTCACGAAGGTGTTGGTACTAAGGATTTCTACCTAAGTCGGAAGCTCAATCATGGTAGGTGCCTTTGACATGTACAATCTGGTCCAATATGAAGTTGCAAACATCGCCGATGAGCTCTAAGAGTTCATCATCCTTGTATGGGTCCCTTTTCATTTCTTTCTCTTCTTTTGACTACAAGAGAACAAGTTTACTCATCATAGAACATACATAGTATCCGCAATGTACACTCCCGGGCTTCTGCTTGGGGCACTGTGTGTTTTGCATATGAAAATGTTAAGTAATGCTTTTGACAACCATGTAATGGAGTACTAAAGTGAGTTACACTTACCGCACATAGTGTTTTCATAGCCAGCCTTTCATTCCTTGCTGGATCATGCCTTCTGTGATATCTAGTGACATAGAACCTGAATGCCCTGTTCGAATGATTTTAGAAAATGCAACTTGTTAGTATTGTTGACGGTCACTAACTACTATTATAAACCGTCAACGAAACATGAAAAATGGCATATATCAACCTCCAACATAGAATTAGGGTTTAAACTGATAGAATTTCATAAGTTTTGGTGAATCTGTGTTTCTATAGGGGTTTATCAGGAAAATGAGGCAAGATATCAAGGACGTTGGGATAAAAAACATATTCTACCGTCAACCCAAGTCAAGAAGGATCTAGAAGATATGAGAAGGTGACCCACCGAAGAGGGGGCCCACCTGGCATAGGGCTAGGTTGGCTGACCCCACCCCAGGTCGGCCGACCTATGGGGTCCCCTGTCAGCCTCCCGCTTCTACGTCGGTTCTCCACCGACTTAGGGTTTGCATATTCGCCGTTGATTCAAGTCAGTTTGATCCGAGGGCTCCTGTTCATCCCACCGAGCTATATAAGCAAGGCCCCGCCCCTGGGTCAGGGGACAACCCAAGTCATTTGATCAAGTGATCAAAGCTAGAAATCCTAGTTTCCTTAGAGCTCCACCACATTCTAGTGCATAGCTACATAAGTTAGAATTAGAGGAAGGCAAGCTTCGCTTGGATTCCGGATCGTGTCAAGAGAGAAGCTTGGTAAAGCCTTCTGTAACCTCTCTTTTGTATCTTTCTATATATATTCTTGCTAGTTACAATAGATATGGCATTGCTCTATATATTATATATATTCTCAATTATATTATTCATTATCTACTTTGATTATATGCTTAGTATAGTTAGAATGTCTTTATATTCAAACATAAGATCGTATAGCGCTCACTCTTTGACGTCATAGGTGATTGGTCAACATCATGTAAGCATGGAGCTTAGACGTTGTTTACCTATGAATGCACCCTATATTCCGGGCCATATGGTAGATCGCGGAAGTGACACTCCCTTTGACTCCTTTGTAGTCCACTCCTCGAATATAGGACAAGTAGGACCTGGTTGCAAAAGAAGACTTGCTCTGTTCTTGATCTTCCTTAGTAATGTCCTTTCTATGTAGATATAAAGTATTCTTGCCATGATTGCTAGGTGTAATTGCACTAATCATAGTATACTCTGACATGTAATTAAGAATGACTTAGGAATATTCCTTTACTTTTACCTAAACTATGTTATTACCTTATAAGGGAGTGCTCTAGGTGAATTACACTATTTATGACTTGATATTTATTATTCATTATATATTTATCTTATGACTTGTGACTTATCCCTGTTATGAGTAGATAGATTAGAAATAGTTTACTCTTTATTGTATGTACAAGTGATCGTCATATTTTCTTTAAGCCATCCCTTTCTAGTGGTAAAATATAAATAACGATCCCTGAAATACTCCTGGGTAAAATGGTATAATGGTATAATTATTTGTGCGCTTGAGGATACTTTCTATTCTTATCTTTGTCTTATTTAGTCACATGAACTAATAAGATAACTACTTAATAGTAATGTCAGGTAGTGCCTACAATCATTTTTAGCTTTCACACTAGGGATGACAACCTAGTACAAGTAAGCTAGAGATGCAAGTAATTAATAGGTGGCTACTAAAACAAGTATCAAGTTAATAAATACCATTAAGCATTTTCTGGCGCTATTGCTAAGGATGGAATCCAAACTCTAATCTTAGAAGTGACGCTAAAAAATGTCAACAAGTATCCAAAAGTGAACGTTACAAGTATATATACAAACATATAAGCTAATGAGGATTGTCGATATGTATACGTCTTGAGAATCGCTATGAAGTCTTTGTATGTCACTGGGTCCCTATCTATTGAATCAGAGACTCATGCCATGCTCCTCCCGACATCGACGCCTATACAGATCCAGTGGTTGCTGCATGAATTTAATCATAGAACTATATAAGCTCTTTTGCATCAAACAAAATATATCGAACAAAGCTTTAAGTATAAAGTTGAACTTAGTCGAAGTTGTGTGGTAGCCATATAGTAGAGTGGTGTTGGAGATTTTTTAAAGCCATGGCAATGTATGCCGCAACCTTAAGGGACTCTTCCTTTATTTTCTTCTGACGGATCTCCTCTTTCTCCAGAAGGGTGTTTCCAGTAGCTAGTTCTTTGCCATCTAGTTTCCACTGTCTGGGGTAATTAAAATTTGTTTGTGCTATAGGTTGAGGTTCTACATACCTGTCTTTCACACTTGGCATTTGTTTTACAATGTGCACTTGCATTCTACAAATTATGACATGGGTTAGTTACAACAAAATCCAAAGATTACCTTCATATCATATCGAGAGGGCAAGGACTTATAGGCACCACGTGTGAATTAGATTTGTTTTCATTGCTCCGAGGTGAAAGCATGTCTGCATGTCATTGAAGTCAAAGATAATTTTCCTGGCTGGGCTTCCAAATGTGCCGGCGGGGAAGCATGCTTGTATGAGGTCTATGCTCGTTGGGAGAACATGGAAGTACCAATCATGGAACCTTTTCATTCCAAGTGGTAGGCGCTGGATGTCCCAGTTCGGTAGGAAGGGCTTGCCTCTTTCATATGTTTTCGGGCAATCCTTTGACCATTTGATGGCATCAACATTTGGAAACTTCTTTGATGGTTTGTGGAGTTTGCTAGTGACGGCCTCATTAGAAGCCCTTTTTGGGACTTCTTTAACTTGGTTCTCCGACTTGAACTGGTCATGGGCACACCAATTGTGCACCGACGAGACGTCTCTCATCGGAACATAAATTGGCCTTACTTTGATTGGATGCTTCTTTCGAAGTTCCCGTTTAGGCATGTCCTCATCTTCTTGTGCACCACCTTCTTTAGGAGGCACTCGTTGTTCATGTATCGGCCGTGCATGTTGAGAAGACTATGGCATCTCATCATGCCCTTGTTGGGTACGAGATGGAGAAGGTTGTGGCTTATCAAGCACATGCTCGCTAGGAGGTGGAGAAGAATGTGGCATCTCACGAGACGGTGAAAATATCTCCCTGTCCTCAACAACTCGCTCCAAATTTGAGAGAGATTACTTTTTCATGTGACAAAGATTGAACAATTCAAATTTTAAATTTTAAAAAATAACAACTTCGAACCAGATTTATAAATATATAGTCTCACACACATACATAAATATATAGTCTCACACAACATACATAAATGTATAAATGAAGTGTCACACACATGCATAAATGAAGTCTTACAAACAAACACACACACACAAACACTCCATGTTTAACAATTAGCTAGCCTGCTGTAACGACTCTTCTCTTGACACCTTTTTGTTTCCATGGAAATATGTCTTTGGGCAGATTCTTTTTCACAACACTGATCTTCTTAGGAAAGTCTGTAAATAGCGGCATCTCATCGTAGTTATTGTAAGCTTCAACATCGTCCATGCCATCAACTCCGATAATGTGCTATTTCTCGAAGGCAACCATGTGCTTTGTCTTCTTCTTCGGGGGGAGGTTACTTTGTGGGTTAGGCATATAGAAAACTTGTGCGACACGTGAAGTGAGCACCCAAGGGTCATCTTGGTAGCCTAGACTCTCGAGGTCCAGGACTCTCAATCCGATCTTGTTCAGTTGGTGTTGTTTGATCTAGCGGCATTGAAACAGGGCCACAGTTATATCCCTTCCATAGTCAAGTTCCCATATCTCTTCAATGATGCCAAAGTATTGGATCTTTCGCCCCACTCCATCTAGAGCTTCTATTCGAACACCGCTGTTTTGGTTCACACATTGACTTTTCTTTGCATGGGTGTAGTACGTGTACCAGTTGATGTCATAAGGTTTCCAAGATGTCACTTGTCTCGATAGATCCTCCGCCAACCTACTGATGGTAATAGTCTGTGGTTTCTCTAGGCAGTATGTTTTGGTCCTTCAACCACGTAGTTAGTCCTTGCCTGTGCTGTTTCATGACCCAATCATCTGAACGACCATTTCTCTCTGCCATAATGATAGCCAAGTGTTCATCATTGTACGGCTGCATTAGTTGTGTACTATGCAAGACATTATAATGCGCCCGACTATGAACACTTTTCTACCACTGGTGCCCTTCCCAGCCAGCCTACCCTTGTGATGAGAATCGGGTTTACCAATCACTTTTTATACTTTTAGGTACTCTTGACAGTACTCGATAATTTCTTTAGTACTATAACCCTCTATCATGAAGACCTCTGGGTATGCTCGATTATGCACGTATCGGCTTAGAACCGATATGAACCACTCGTAGGACAACATTTCATGCAATTAGTAAGGGCCCAACACCTGTATCTGATGAACCATGTGAATCGTGATATGTGGCATTATATCAAAAAAAGCGGGAGGTAAACACATCTCTTATTGGTTTTGTGTCTCCACCACGAATTCATGTAGGCCACTCAGCTCTTTCTTGCCAATCGTCTTCTATGAGATCTTCGAAAAGAAGTATCACATGTGGGTGATGGCCATTTTCAAGAATTCTAGCTTTACATCCCTGATTGCAATAGGTAGAAACACTGTCAGCATCACATGACAATCGTGAGCCTTGTAGCATGTTATTGACAGGTCCTTCATCGACACTAGCTTCTTCACATTCACTGAAAACCTAGTCAGGACTTTGACCCCCGTCAGGAAAGTGCATATAGCTGTCTTCTCTTCTGGTGTTGGTTGCAGCTAGCCGCGGGCAGAGTGTATTTTCCATTAGCCACCTCAACCGGGTGAAGCTTTGGCATCACATTTAGCTCATGTATTTCTGTGATTTCAAACCATCCTTTGACTTGCTTGTGTCCAGCAAGGTAGCAATGAGACTCTCAAAGATGTTCTTTTGCACGTGCATAGCATCAATGGCATGGGGGACATGCAAGTTTGGCCAATAAGGCAGATACTAAAAGAAGATCGATTGTTTCTTAAAAGGTACGCCTTCGACAGGAGGTGTGCTTATATCTCTGTTCGTCCCATCTGGATTCTTATTTCCATAGATGACACATGGTTTTCACCATTTTGTACACATGTTCTCTGTTATGACGTCTCTCCGGAGGGGTTCAATCTCTATGGTGTTGTCATAAAATATAAAGTACAATTTGATGCGGTACTTGTGATTTGTCTTTAAGAAGCGCCAGTTCCTCAGGTAAACTATCTTCTTGGATGCATCTAGAAACACCCATGTAGTACCAACCAAGCAGATTAAGATCTTGTCTTCCCTTTGATCTGTCCGGACAAAACAAACAGCGCGAGGTAATCATTGGTAGTAACAAAGATTATTGTTCTACATATGAAGTCCTTCTTTCGGAACGCATCGTACATCGACTCCCCCTGCCTCCATAGCCTCTTTATTTCTTGCATTAGAGGCTCGAGGAAGACGTCTATATCAATGCCTGGTTGTTTGGGGCCGAAAATAAGAATAGTGAGGAGAAGGTACTTTCTCTTCTAACACAAATATGTTGGGATGTTGTACATAGTTAAGATCACTGGCCAAGTGTTGTGGTCGCTCATCCTCTCATTGAAGGGATTCATTCTATCGGTGCTCAAGCCAAACCGTACATTCCTTAGGTCAGCACTGAATTCTTTCTGCTTCTCATTGAACGCTTGCCACTGACTACAATCGGCCGGGTGTGCAATCTTATCATCATCCACCTTGCGCTCATCATCCCACCATGTCATGAGTGCGTCTCTGTCACACCCGGTTTTCTAAAGAACAAAACCAGGCTAATCATATGTGTGCCCAGGAAGTCCACACATATGTCAGAATGAAAAAGTATCAAAACAATGTTTATATAAAGCGGAAAACATACTATATTAACACTTACAACTATCAGAGTGTCGCGGAACGGTCACTAATCTTTTCTTCAGGCTCCAACATCACAGGGACGGCTGACTGGGGGTTCCATATGCCAAATATTTCTGAAAATACTTCTGAAAACTCCACTACACTTTCATCCTTCTTCTAAGCAGCACCTTTCAACACACTGGAGTGTGGTGGAAATAGCAAGAGTGAGTCCATGTCGAACTCAACAAATATAACATGAGGTTCATGAGGCTCAAAGGCATAACATAGGTTTATCAGCATGTAGCTTTTATTTAGCATTAATTCAGTATATCAATGATATCAAAGTGTCTCAATATAAACAATAAACATATGATCCATGTGAAATGATTAACGAATAGCAAAAACATATTCATTATTAATGATCCACTATTCCATAAGGGTCCAAGGCCACTCGTGACCGTGAGCACGGCTGTTATAACAGTTTTACACTCTGCAGAGGTTGTACACTTTCACTGCGAGTCATGTTTACCCATATGCCCGGGATCGCGACTCCCAAAACACTTCCAAGGTGAGCAGGCAGGGAAACACTATGAAGCCTTTCAAAGGTTCGTCTAACAAGTTAGGGCCGCTAGGTTTCAGAAGTCAGTCCGTGTGATACACCACGCAGGGATCCACAGTCTGCTTTACCCCATTTGCGCCACAAGGGTAACCTCTAACAAGCTAGAAAAGGTCCTCGTACTGAGCTAAAGCCAGAGCCATTTTAGCCCTCACAGTTGTACTGTAAGTCCCGGATTTTCGCTTACAGATAAGTCATTATGGAGAGAAACTAGAGCACCAAATAACCCCATGCTCTAGTACCCTTTAACAGTAATAAAATCATCTTTTAATGTTTATTGCATATTCCATTAGTTAAATTACATGATCATAGTTCATGTTGAGCACTAGCAATACTAATCCATGCAATATAATAGGTATCAAGGAATAAGATCAACACTAAGTCATCCTTAACAAGGAATATATGCATAATGATATTATTTGCTTATTGTGAATAGGATAACAAGGATAATCCCATGCTATACTTGCCTTAGAACTTGCTTTATGCCCAAAACAACTTGCTCTGAAAAACCTCAACTTAATCTTTCATTTGCAACTTCTGGCACTTAGCTTCTGGTCTTCATCTTCGGATCTTTGGTGCTCACAGATAATCTTTCTTCTACTCGTAGCAACCAAGCACAGTAAACAAACAACAAACACAACTAAGAACATGCATCAAACAAAAGAAACGCTTTAAAAGAGAACGCATTAAAGGACACGGTACGTTGCTACAGTCACGAAAACGCAAGAACGACGGATAACGGAGCTACCATTAAAGAGAACACGCGACTATCGAGACGATTACAACATAACTTAGAAGACCGACTATAAACTTAATACATTTTAGTTATTGAAATAAGGTGATAAACATTCTAAAGAAATATTCTAAAATTAGATTAATCAATTGAATTACAAAACTAGGTTTAACCCTGGTCATATTTTATTTATAAGTATTACCGACTTTGCAGAGATAAAAGAACATGTGAGAACAATTATTCCAATTATATGAGATATGTGGTTGGGCTAAGTAAATTATAATTTAAACATATTTTAAGTTGCCATTAGCTAAGTTCATGCTTAGTTACAAAGGACTAACGTGACAAGATTATATATTATTTTTAATTATAAAACTAATAACAAGCATATTAATTAATATAATATTCAGCTATATATGGAAAAGCATATGACATGAAAAACATTAGTGCTACTGCACAGAGAACGTCGATGCGAATCTAACGCAACTTAATTAAAGCAAAACAGATTCCAAACGAATAAATGCTCGAGGATTAAAGCCGTATAACTATGAAGAGCAGATACGTACTGTAATGTGAAATTATCTACGCAAGTCTATCATATATGCAACATACTGAGACTAAGCAAATTTTAATTTGAAATATATTATACATTAATCATATTAATCAATTTAATATTGAACTATATATATAGAAAACATGTGGCAACTGAACGAAAGCACTTATGTTTCAAGGTTGAACAAAACATCCTATAATTTAAAAGAAACATTTAGTTTAATATTAATTAGATTAACATTAATTTAGAACAGACTGCCTGTGTTGTGTTTAATTAGAAACTCAATTGCACAAGCATAAATCAAATTAATATCTAACTTATAAATTTTAAGGATGTAAGACATGTTAAACGTTGTTGCTAACACATAACCTCGATCGGCACTATTGTAAAACAACAAGAACGGATTTAAACCAGAATTTCTTTTAATTAGAAAGTTATTAAATAAATATATTAATCTAATTACTATTTAAATTAATAAATTCATAATCAAGTGACATGATAAACATCATTACTCATGCGTAGTTTACATCGGCACAATCACGACTCGACACGCACAGCATCGCAACCCTAATTCGTTTTCTAATTAAAAGCTATTAAATTATTAGTAATCATATTAGTATTTCAATCAATAAATTCGTAACTATAAGACATGACAAACATTAGCACTACCGTGTAGAGCGCGACGACATGAATCTAATGCGACTTGAACGACTCGAATCGGACGTAAAACATAAATGGTATGACCTAAACAAGATTATATGTATACGTATTTCTATTGTATTTCGGGATTTATTTTTCTAAAGGAAAAACGGCCATAATGTATGGGTGACATGGTGATGACGTCATCAAGCTAATTGGAACAGGGGCCAAGAGCACGCACGGTGCACGGCCAGTGGCGCCATGTACAGCGGCGAGCATCTCGCCGGGCAACCGGAGAAAAGGCCTAGGGCCTCGGTTCGACACGGGAAAAACCGAGGAAGATAGAGAGGGCAACCGTGAACTCACTAAGAGGATTTTTGCGATCGGAGATGAGACAGGGACAGCGTGCAGCTCGGTTGATGAGACGACGGCGTTCTCGGCAACAAGTTGCAGTCGACGGGGAGACGACGATGCAATGACCGAACAGCGGCGGCGGCGACACAAGAAGGAGAAGAAAAATATAATTTACTACACGAGAGATTTCCCAAACTAGGGGCTCCTCTACGGTAGATTTGGTGTGCTTTTACCCAAGGGATAGGTACGTATATATAGGGAGGAAAACTCTCCATCTCCATGTCAACTAGCGATATGGTGCTAATTGACGTTGCACCATCTACCTTTACTAATAGGCCTAATTAATTACTAAAGCACATTAGTAAATAAAGACATGGGCCTTTGGGCATGAGGAAATCTGAGATATTTTATTATTTTTCGGAATTAATTAATTTCATGGATAAAATAATTCTAGAAAAGTCCAGAATTGAATTTTAAGCTACGAAAAATACCTCGAAGGCTCCGAAAATTTAGGGAAAATTCTCAGAGATATTTTAGAATGAGACGAACCCAAATAAAGTATTTGGAGCTCATGAAAAGATTGATGAAGAGATCAAGAAAAAAGATTAAGCTCATGGAAATTGAAATTTTAAATCCAGAAAATACAAAAAAAAATTTCCCATCAGAAGTAAACGTCGTCCTATGGTATTTTGAAAATAATAGCACTCACCAACACCAAAGACAAGCATCACACAAACACCACATTATCAAATTAATATGAAAAAGTTTAAAACCATAATTTTCTATATTTAAATTAACAGCAACTTAACTTATCTAATAAATTTATTCAGATATTGAAATCATTTATTTTATTTAGTGTTTTCTATGCACAACCGAAAATTAGAAATTTTGGGGTGTGACAATTCTACCCCACTTAACAGGAATCTCGTCCCGAGATTCGAAGAGACTAGGGAGAAAGATAAAACAGACCAATAAGGTTGTTTCGAGACTTTTTGACAAGTTCGGATATAAGCGTCAAGGATTATCAAAGGATAACAAAAGAACATTGGATTGATCGTTAAGATTGATTCAAGTTAATGAAAGAAGGTCAAAGGATTGAAGGTCAGCATAAGTGAAAAGGAAGATCAAAGGAGATTAAAAAGATATATCAAGGTTGATCATCGAGTCTTCACTTTATAAGGTGTAAAAACAAGGGTGGAGATTAGCAAGAGATAACGTAAGAGATAAAGAGATATCTTAAGGTGCTCAAAACTACTGGATTCAAGATTTATGAAACATCACGAAAAAGTGACAGATTAGCATTGGTTGAAGAAAGATAAAGACTAGTTTTCTGTTTTACCATTCAGGGAGACCTGTGAGAATGATAAATTGATCTTCAAGTCTTTGTAGGTCCTTGAATTAGGATTTATAAGATGTAAGAACAAGGGTCAAAAGTTGTCAAATGTTGATAAGAAAAAGTAAAGATTGATGGCAAGAAGGTGAGACTAGTTAAGAGGCAAGGAGTAGTAAAACATGATATTATGATAGCGATTGGTCTTTGAGTCTTCCTGTCTCATGACTTGAGATTGGTGATGGTGGCGGACGCTACCCCACTTAACAAAGATCTTGTTCCACCTGGCGATGTCATTGAAGGCAACACTTTCTTTAAGGCTTGCTGCTATTGATGAGTCCTTCATGTGTTGATCCTCCCTTGGGTTAAGATAAAGGAGAAAGCATAGAAACCAAGAGTAAGCATGGATGATTTATGAAAAAGACTATAAGAATTAGGATTGATCGAAGGTTAGGTAGGTCAAGAGAGGATACTACCCCACTTTAACATAGATTGAGCTAATTCTCAAGATAAAACCTTTCGGGCCACCTTCAAAGCACGAGAACAAGGACAACACACAGGCATCACATCCAACAAGACAAGCACACATCACATCATCGATACTACACGTGCTTTTTCAACAATGGTGGTCATCCTAAATGGTAGATTATAGATGATGAAAAGCCATCGAACTTTAGAACAAGATAAGATCAGAAACCTTTTGATAAAAACAACACAAATCAAAAACCAAGAGAGTAAGAAATAATAGCTCAAAGGAAGCTATCAAGGAAGGGATACAACAAGACAAGGAACAGGAAATAGTCAAAATCAATGAGTCAAGGGATGAGAAAATAGTTTTATAGTAAAATAAGTTTTAGAATACGTCTAGAGCTATTTAGCATACGTCCTACAGTCAACACCGCTCCGATACCACTCTGTCACACCCGGTTTTCTAAAGAACAAAACCAGGCTAATCATATGTGTGCCCAGGAAGTCCACACATATGTCAGAATGAAAAAGTATCAAAACAATGTTTATATAAAGCGGAAAACATACTATATTAACACTTACAACTATCAGAGTGTCGCGGAACGGTCACTAATCTTTTCTTCAGGCTCCAACATCACAGGGACGGCTGACTGGGGGTTCCATATGCCAAATATTTCTGAAAATACTTCTGAAAACTCCACTACACTTTCATCCTTCTTCTAAGCAGCACCTTTCAACACACTGGAGTGTGGTGGAAATAGCAAGAGTGAGTCCATGTCGAACTCAACAAATATAACATGAGGTTCATGAGGCTCAAAGGCATAACATAGGTTTATCAGCATGTAGCTTTTATTTAGCATTAATTCAGTATATCAATGATATCAAAGTGTCTCAATATAAACAATAAACATATGATCCATGTGAAATGATTAACGAATAGCAAAAACATATTCATTATTAATGATCCACTATTCCATAAGGGTCCAAGGCCACTCGTGACCGTGAGCACGGCTGTTATAACAGTTTTACACTCTGCAGAGGTTGTACACTTTCACTGCGAGTCATGTTTACCCATATGCCCGGGATCGCGACTCCCAAAACACTTCCAAGGTGAGCAGGCAGGGAAACACTATGAAGCCTTTCAAAGGTTCGTCTAACAAGTTAGGGCCGCTAGGTTTCAGAAGTCAGTCCGTGTGATACACCACGCAGGGATCCACAGTCTGCTTTACCCCATTTGCGCCACAAGGGTAACCTCTAACAAGCTAGAAAAGGTCCTCGTACTGAGCTAAAGCCAGAGCCATTTTAGCCCTCACAGTTGTACTGTAAGTCCCGGATTTTCGCTTACAGATAAGTCATTATGGAGAGAAACTAGAGCACCAAATAACCCCATGCTCTAGTACCCTTTAACAGTAATAAGATCATCTTTTAATGTTTATTGCATATTCCATTAGTCAAATTACATGATCATAGTTCATGTTGAGCACTAGCAATACTAATCCATGCAATATAATAGGTATCAAGGAATAAGATCAACACTAAGTCATCCTTAACAAGGAATATATGCATAATGATATTATTTGCTTATTGTGAATAGGATAACAAGGATAATCCCATGCTATACTTGCCTTAGAACTTGCTTTATGCCCAAAACAACTTGCTCTGAAAAACCTCAACTTAATCTTTCATTTGCAACTTCTGGCACTTAGCTTCTGGTCTTCATCTTCGGATCTTTGGTGCTCACAGATAATCTTTCTTCTACTCGTAGCAACCAAGCACAGTAAACAAACAACAAACACAACTAAGAACATGCATCAAACAAAAGAAACGCTTTAAAAGAGAACGCATTAAAGGACACGGTACGTTGCTACAGTCACGAAAACGCAAGAACGACGGATAACGGAGCTACCATTAAAGAGAACACGCGACTATCGAGACGATTACAACATAACTTAGAAGACCGACTATAAACTTAATACATTTTAGTTATTGAAATAAGGTGATAAACATTCTAAAGAAATATTCTAAAATTAGATTAATCAATTGAATTACAAAACTAGGTTTAACCCTGGTCATATTTTATTTATAAGTATTACCGACTTTGCAGAGATAAAAGAACATGTGAGAACAATTATTCCAATTATATGAGATATGTGGTTGGGCTAAGTAAATTATAATTTAAACATATTTTAAGTTGCCATTAGCTAAGTTCATGCTTAGTTACAAAGGACTAACGTGACAAGATTATATATTATTTTTAATTATAAAACTAATAACAAGCATATTAATTAATATAATATTCAGCTATATATGGAAAAGCATATGACATGAAAAACATTAGTGCTACTGCACAGAGAACGTCGATGCGAATCTAACGCAACTTAATTAAAGCAAAACAGATTCCAAACGAATAAATGCTCGAGGATTAAAGCCGTATAACTATGAAGAGCAGATACGTACTGTAATGTGAAATTATCTACGCAAGTCTATCATATATGCAACATACTGAGACTAAGCAAATTTTAATTTGAAATATATTATACATTAATCATATTAATCAATTTAATATTGAACTATATATATAGAAAACATGTGGCAACTGAACGAAAGCACTTATGTTTCAAGGTTGAACAAAACATCTTATAATTTAAAAGAAACATTTAGTTTAATATTAATTAGATTAACATTAATTTAGAACAGACTGCCTGTGTTGCGTTTAATTAGAAACTCAATTGCACAAGCATAAATCAAATTAATATCTAACTTATAAATTTTAAGGATGTAAGACATGTTAAACGTTGTTGCTAACACATAACCTCGATCGGCACTATTGTAAAACAACAAGAACGGATTTAAACCAGAATTTCTTTTAATTAGAAAGTTATTAAATAAATATATTAATCTAATTACTATTTAAATTAATAAATTCATAATCAAGTGACATGATAAACATCATTACTCATGCGTAGTTTACATCGGCACAATCACGACTCGACACGCACAGCATCGCAACCCTAATTCGTTTTCTAATTAAAAGCTATTAAATTATTAGTAATCATATTAGTATTTTAATCAATAAATTCGTAACTATAAGACATGACAAACATTAGCACTACCGTGTAGAGCGCGACGACATGAATCTAATGCGACTTGAACGACTCGAATCGGACGTAAAACATAAATGGTATGACCTAAACAAGATTATATGTATACGTATTTCTATTGTATTTCGGGATTTATTTTTCTAAAGGAAAAACGGCCATAATGTATGGGTGACATGGTGATGACGTCATCAAGCTAATTGGAACAGGGGCCAAGAGCACGCACCGTGCACGGCCAGTGGCGCCATGTACAGCGGCGAGCATCTCGCCGGGCAACCGGAGAAAAGGCCTAGGGCCTCGGTTCGACACGGGAAAAACCGAGGAAGATAGAGAGGGCAACCGTGAACTCACCAAGAGGATTTTTGCGATCGGAGATGAGACAGGGACAGCGTGCAGCTCGGTTGATGAGACGACGGCGTTCTCGGCAACAAGTTGCAGTCGACGGGGAGACGACGATGCAATGACCGAACAGCGGCGGCGGCGACACAAGAAGGAGAAGAAAAATATAATTTACTACACGAGAGATTTCCCAAACTAGGGGCTCCTCTACGGTAGATTTGGTGTGCTTTTACCCAAGGGATAGGTACGTATATATAGGGAGGAAAACTCTCCATCTCCATGTCAACTAGCGATATGGTGCTAATTGACGTTGCACCATCTACCTTTACTAATAGGCCTAATTAATTACTAAAGCACATTAGTAAATAAAGACATGGGCCTTTGGGCATGAGGAAATCTGAGATATTTTATTATTTTTCGGAATTAATTAATTTCATGGATAAAATAATTCTAGAAAAGTCCAGAATTGAATTTTAAGCTACGAAAAATACCTCGAAGGCTCCGAAAATTTAGGGAAAATTCTCAGAGATATTTTAGAATGAGACGAACCCAAATAAAGTATTTGGAGCTCATGAAAAGATTGATGAAGAGATCAAGAAAAAAGATTAAGCTCATGGAAATTGAAATTTTAAATCCAGAAAATACAAAAAAAAAATTCCCATCAGAAGTAAACGTCGTCCTATGGTATTTTGAAAATAATAGCACTCACCAACACCAAAGACAAGCATCACACAAACACCACATTATCAAATTAATATGAAAAAGTTTAAAACCATAATTTTCTATATTTAAATTAACAGCAACTTAACTTATCTAATAAATTTATTCAGATATTGAAATCATTTATTTTATTTAGTGTTTTCTATGCACAACCGAAAATTAGAAATTTTGGGGTGTGACAGTCTTCCTTAGGGTTTAGGAAGATACGTCTCAAGCGGTCAGTCACTGACAGGTACCACATTACTAAGGCCGGAATTCTTCTTTGCTTTGCATCATTGCCTAATGGAGTGTCCTCTGGGGGCTGAGATTCTTGCACCGTCTTTTTTTGTACCCTTCTTATTCCTCTTGTTCCCCATGGATGCTTTGTCCCCACTGTAAAGGTCATTGTTCTTGTATCGGCTGGCCCCACACCGGGGACATTTATCCAGTGACTTGAACATTTTGCCACGAAAAATGATACAGTGGTTGGGGCATGTCTGGATTTTTTTAACACCCATTGTCAATGGACTTATAACCTTCTTCTCTTGGTATGTGTTGGTGGGAACTGAGTTTGGCTGTGGCAGTAACTATGACAGGAGACACAACAAATCATTGAAACTACAGTCCGACCAGTCGTACTTAGCCTTTAGGATGAGTAACTCAAGCACAAAACGTAGCAATATCCAGTGTGTTGGACAACCCTTTTCAACAGCATACATAGTATCCTTCGATGCTTTTGTCACCTTTTCCAAATTTTCTAGATCTAAATTTTCTAGACCTTTTAGGCTCTTTTGTAAAATCTCTGGTCTAAGGGCCCGAAGAATATCCTCCAAATTATCATCGTCATCTTCATCCCCCACACGTGCTCCGCCATCATTGTTGGCACCACCATCATTATTAGCACAACCTTCATCGTTACCATCCCAACCACCAGCATCATCACCACCTTGTTCATTGCCAAACTCGGGATCCATTTGTGCATCAAGCTCTTCTGAGTATTGGGACAGGTATTCTAGGGTTTTGGGGTCGTCTTCTTCATCATCATTGTTATCAACAACCGTTGTTTTACCATGATGAATCCACACTGTTTAGTCCTCAACAAATCCTCGCACAATCAAATATTCTCTGATAATAGTCGAATCTATCCATGCCATACGATTCTTGCAATCTTTGCAGGGACAAATAATTGTATCCTTATTCTCTATCAACGTCGCTGCATGCTTCTCTACGACTTCAATAAATTTGTCCGCATCTTCACGGAAACCTGCCTTTAACCTTAACGAGCCATACATCTGAGAATTCATGTACTCCATCTTTTACAACACAACAACCAAAGAAAATACATTAAAGGACTACTAATTCAGATATATATATATATATACAAGAATCAATTTAATAATTAATTACTTGACAATAATTGTACATACTTCATATATATATAAATATAAAAATAAAATTACATGAAGCATATCAAACACATACCATGGCAGAGGATAATTAATTAATTGTCTATTTATCCATAAATAATTAAAAATATAGATTTATTGATTAAATAAAAAAATTCAAAGACAAGAATTAGCAACAATTAATATTTTACATACTACTTTTATGCAAACCCTATTCCAATTTCATGAAACATAAATTAACAAAATTAAAATTTAAAAACAAACCCTAGATCTAGATTTTCATGACATGATATTGGGCGTAATCTCCACTAAAATCAAGCAAATTTGACTAATAAATGGTGTAATCTCATTTCTCTAACTAATTTACACTAATAGCTTCAAAACTAGGGTCCAATTTGCTTCATACAAAGCTCAAGCACCATAGAAGAGAGGGAAAAGCAAAACTCAAATTACTCACTAACCAACCATTAAAACTTCAAATAAAGATTTGAAATAGTATTTTCTTACCTTTTACAACCTCTCCACCATAGTATTTGAGATTAAAACCTCCTCCTTTAGTAGAGCAATTTTTGGGAGGAGCCCAGGGCCTCCCAATCTTTTCTTCTCGATTTGGAGAGAGTGTCCCGAGGAGGAAGAAGGTGGTTGCAGCTCTGTATGTATGGCGGGCATTTGTAGGGGCGGCTGGTGTTTTAGCTGCCCCTACAAATGGACACAGCAGGGGCGGCTAGTAGTAGCCACCCCTACAAATCAAACAGTAGAGGCGGCTGGTATTTCTAGCCGCCCCTACAAATCAACCAATTTGTAGGAGCGACTGCTGTGCTGGTGCCCGAGCACGCCCACTATAGGGGCTGCTACAATGCCAGCCGCCCCTAGAAAAAACAGCCATTGCTACAAACCCTTTTTTTTATAGTGATTCATGGTTTCATGTGGACTGTAATAACGAAGTTGAAAATATAGGCAAGGTTTTGAGTGATCAACTGATCATCCACTAATTAAATTGGTTGTTGCAATGGCAGCGAGTTCTGGTTTTAATTCGAACATAACTGAAAAGTCTGCGTAGCGTTAGCACAGGCATACTACTATTAGTGATAAAATGATCTCTTGAATAGTACATCTGTAATAAAGATCATGCCCGGATGATTTTGCGCTGCAACCAAAAAGTTTTTGCTTGTGCTTTCTGGATTATATTTATTTCCAGAATAAATTAGCATATATCTGCACCCGTTTCCTCTTTTATCTTGTTTCTTGTGAAAGTTGAAAATGACACATTTAATATGATTAGCGTGTCAAATTACCAGACAGCTAGAAGCAATTAGTAGTTCTATATTCGCATAATGATGATAGGATCTTGTACTTTAGATGTTTAGTCAAGGTCGCGTGTTGTTAATGTACCAATTATTTTGTATAATCGGGATTCCACTACCAAACTAATTTGGTAGCACCGCTCTATCTCGGAAGAACTCTTTGATATATCTCAGCATGCAGCAACACAATTAATGGTTTATTGAGTTGCAAAGGGAAGATTAATATAATAACAGTGAATCAATTCAAAAGCTACTTTTACAATGCGGCGCGCAGAAAACTAATAGCTTAGTTGCACACCAGCTATGAAAGGAAAAATATTCTGTGTAAACCCTCTACTCGGTAGAATCAGCATGAAAAACTTTTAGAAAACATATTGAGGATTTCTCAAAAAAATTGAAACTATGCACAACCATAGTGCATCTATATATGCACATTGCTGCAAAATTTGATATTCAAATTCGTTTTGTAAAAGTTCATACTATGAAAATAACAAATTCCAGGTGCATATGTACTAGAGGACAAATTTCCTAGGAAAGTGCCCTTGGACCTAGAATTTGTCATTTTCATATAATTTTTCAGATTAAGTTTGAATCTTAAATTTTGTGACAATGTACATCCATAGATGCATTAGGTATGTGCACAGCTTCAACTTTTTGTTGAAATTCCTAAGTACATATTTTAAAGGGTTTTCATGATTCCATCGAGTAGAGGGTTTGTATTGAATATTTTTCCATAATAAAGAGCGCATAGCTTCAACTTTTTGTTGAAATTCCTAAGTACATATTTTAAAGGGTTTTCATGATGCCATCGCGAGTAGAGGGTTTGTATTGAATATTTTCCATAATAAAAGCGATATTTATGATTGTATTTTTTTAGAGGAAAATGTGCGTGATTGACCGGATAAAAAACCAAATCCATTATTTTAGAGCAATTCCTCTGTTTCCTTTTCTTTGTGAATTGGAAAGTTACACCGGTAGATAAACAACCTTTCATCCATGGCCAAAAAGTATTTAGTTCCGGTTTAAAAATTGCAACCGTGACTAAAGGGAGGACTGGACCTTTAGTCTCGGTTTGTAATACGAACTGGGACTAATTCCACCTTTTATAGTCCTAGTTGTAACGGTTACCCAGGCATGTTAGTGCGAGAAGCTTTAGTCCCAGTTTGAGACATGAACCCGGACTTGTGACACGAACCCCGACTAAAGGTACCTTTAGTCTCGGTTTGTGTCTCAAACTCGGATTAAAGGTGACTCTAGAGTGAATTTGAAAGGAAAGTGTATCTTATCTAAGTCAGATGTGTGATAGGAGGTGAGATGGTAATATGCGTAAGAGCTGAACTAGAAGGTTTTGGGTTGGAATCTCCACAACCACACCCTTTTTTTCACCCAAGAAACACCTCTAGTCCCGGTTATAGGAACCGAGACTAAAATCGAGACCTTTAGCCCTGATTGCATAGTCCTGGTTCCCAAAACCAGGACTAAAGGGGGGTTGGGAACCGGAACTAGAACCAGTTTCTCTACTAGTGTTATTAGAATCAAGTAGGATCTTTACAAATAAGGGACTGAATAAACTCTGGAAAAGAAGAAAAGAAGATTTGACTACGACTTGAACTCATAGCTAATGGGAGTGACTAGCTCTAAGACGTCCGGATGGTAGCCCCCTGTCTGGACGTCCGCGCCGCTGTCCCCTGTCGTCCCGCGCTTGCCCGCCCACGTCTAGCTTGCTACACCTACCAACAAGCACGTGGGGCCCGCCCATACCAGTGGGGACTGCCTCCACCTTCCCACACCTGACACTAGGGATGAAAACGGTACGGATATTTTCCGACCGTATTCGAGACCGAATCCGTTTAGAGGGGTTTTAATCCGTCCGTATCCGAGTCCGGATATTTAACATCCGATACCGTATTCGTATCCGAATATTTAAATCACATATTTATGATGTCGATATCGAATCATATCCTATCCGGCATTTTTTATACTATCCGTATTTGAATCCAAATCCGGACATAAATATGAAAACAAATACGATATCAGTGATATCCGTCCGTATCCGATCCGTTTTCATCCCTACCTGACACCGAGGCGAGACAGAAGAAATGCGAGAAGGGAGATGCAACACTCGATCTAGTTTGAAACATCCAGAAGCAACAATTGCAACATATGTCTAAAAACAAATAAAACATGCATCCGAAACACCTGCAAAAACATCTGAAAAACACTTGAAACCATTGTAAACATACGCAACATCCAGTTAAAACACTTGCATCATATATGTGAAAACATATGTAACATCAAAATAAACACACTTGCATCTTGCAACATAAAAACACTTGCTGCAACAGAAGATTGAAACAGATGGAACATTTTGGAACATACTGTTGAAACATTTATGTGAACACATATGCAACATCCAGATTAAAATGCTTGCAACATACGCCTGAAAACAGTTAAAACATTTTGAACAAACGCTTGCAACGTGCCTCTGAACACTTACAACATATGCAACATGTGCAACATCCTCCGATCTACTTTTACAACATCCATATGAAACAATTGCAACATATTTCTGAAACGTATGAAATAATTGAAACATAAGTCGGTCGATTTCGGCTGACGGGGTGGGAGCTGGCGGCGAACACCACCTAACACTAGCACCAGCGGCGCGCGTGAGCAACACCGCTACCAGCGCCACCAGCACCGAGCTTGGCTCGACGGCGATGGTGGGGGATGGGGAGCGGGGAGCGCCATGGCCGCCGGGTGGGGGGAGCTTGGTCGCCGGGGTAAGAGAGGGCGCCGCCAGAGGTAGGGAGGGCACCGCGCTAGGGTGGGGGAGAGCCGCCACTCCCCTGCAACACCGCCGCGCCACTTTCTTGGATCTCGCCGGAGGCAAGCGGAAGAGGTAAGGATGGGGGAGGAAGCGAAGGGATAAGTTTTTCGGTGGGGTGAAAAGCCGTTCGACGTTTGTCCAATCCGTTGTATAGGTCTGACACATGGCATTTCCGATAGCTAATTGCACTAACTCCGCCACTTTATTCTTGCTTCTTCCGATCTTGACAACTTCAAGACGATATAGTCCTTCCATCTCGAGACGAACTTCACGGATTAGTGACCAGACCACAGATTGGTCTTGCACATGGTTGTTCAACTTCTCAGCAATTATAGCACTATCATTTTACCTTTTCGGCCATCAACTAAACCGCCGAGAGTATTACCCTCTCCCGTAGCACCATATACAAGAAAACGAGTTCTACCTCTAGAAACTAATTCCCTTGCAGTGGATTTTCGAGTGCAAAATATATTACATATCAGCTCCTCTTCCCTCGTAAGTAAACTATAGACCTCCATAAATAATGTTCTGGATAAAAAAACATCTCCCCGGCCGTTGCTGCTGCAGAGTTAGGTTGCTCGCTGCGATGGACACACCACACATCTGTACTACCCTGATACCGTCTGGTTACATATGCGGACGTACCCATCGCTGACGCCTCTATGTCCTGAGTCCAGAGCCCAGACACGCGTTGGACCGGTTCAGATGCCTCTTGCATGCATGCTTGCCTTTGCGAAAATGTGGTGCAAGTGCAACACCGAGAGTCCGATATTTTCATTTGGATACTCCTAGTGCGCAACGCGCAACACGCCTGGAGCCCTGGACACGCTCTTCTACCTAGCAAGTGGCAGCACGGTTGGTGGTTTTGGCGTTTTGGTAGCGTAGCCATGCTGCTCGCATCTCTCTGGAATCCCAATCCCTTACCGCAGCTGCCATGCAAGTGCAGCCAGCCATCTGAGAGACTGAGACGACTCCACAAAAGCTGCCAAGCATCACACCTATACTCACCACTGACGAAGACACGCATGGTCATGGATATGAGGCACGGACGCACGCAGCTTATCCGAAGCAATCAGAGACTACCTGAGACAGAGGAACATATGCGTCGTCGTCCAAGAACTGTGCAGCTGGCTATCGCATCACCCAACTCAATAATACAGGATAGCTGGCTGCGCTTGCTGCTGCCTATATAAACGGAGGCCATATCTGTTGCCAAATTGCATATCACCCATCTCAAGACGACAAACGAGCAGACCAGGAAACCGGACGGACGAGCATCTAATAACCAGTAGTAGCTTATTTAGCAAGAAGACGGAGATGAATCGTTGGGGCAAGAACCCTGCTGCTCCGGCGCGCACCGGCACCGGTGCCGGTGCTGAAGGTGTCGGGGAGGTACCGGTGCAGAAGGTGAACAAGATAGAGTTCCACAACCTGATTTCCAGGTCCATCTTCTACGGCGGCGGCGGCCGTCCACCACGTGGGGTGGAAGACGACATCAACGAGAAGGCGGAGAGGTTCATCAGGGAGAGGAGGTTGTGGTTCCACCGCCAGAAGCCCGGCGGGCCGTCGTCGTCCTGATGGCAGCATCGTCGTCATGCAGGCATCATCGTATGTATATGGATGGATATTAAATTAACGCATATAAGTATTTTAAAAGAAGAGCTCACCCCTGTTGCGACCCCATGTATGTGTATTATTTGCTCCGCCGGTCACCAATAAGTGATAAGGGAAACTTTAGATATGCACGTTTGATCCAAGCGTTCCTTTCATTTACCATGGCAAATATGTCCGTGTGTTACAGCGGGACGTATAGTTTTGTGTTAGAACTTAGACAGGATCTTAATTAACCTAATTACAGGAACACTTGAATAAAATAACTAACCTCTCTATTGCTTTACTTATAGTCAACAAGATAAATAAAATAATTAACTTTGTACCTCTGCTTAGCTTATCCTATTTCTACTATGAAATCAATGGCAAACAGAAGCCACTAATAATAAACTCCTTAGTTTGTCAGGGAGAGCTTGTTATCATTTCTCTTTAGAGTCACTTTAAGTTATGTGGACCCATAACAGCTCACTGTTTTGACTCCATCAAAAATACCTTAGTATTTTCAAAATAAATGGATGCTAAAAATGGATTAACTTATCACTAACTTTTTGGCTTAAATTTGTAATTCAATCACATTAAACTTAATAAATCACTTAATGAAGTGGATCAATGTATGACTTTGCATCCATGTCACATGTCGAAGTCTTATATTAAATCCACTTCATGAGGTTACTGTAACTATAGGTTATCTTAGTGTTCATTATGCACATTTCTTATGAATTTAATCTTAATACACCCTTTAACCAATATCAGTCAAACTTAATGTAACTAAGCAGAAGGATTGCTCCCCCTGATCCTAACAGACATGATTATAAGAGTTATGAACTTTTGTTTTTCTCCCAAAGTTACTTAACAAAACTTTTATAGTGAGAAATTAAACGTTGCTAATGGGAGCTTAATTATGTGCATAATATTTATACATAACCTCAAAACAATAATCTTACTTTATAATTTATCAGGGTACAAGAAAACAACTCAAACTTATAGTTGCACTTAGAAATACAGATACATGATCTTAAATACAAAAGAACTTAAACTCAATTAAATGTCAACAATATAATTAAAAGAAAATATTATGCTTAAAATAGATGACACATGAATACAATCAAAGTTGGTCAGAAAGTATCTCTGTGCCAAATATTAACAATGTGAACAATAGAAAATTATACTTAAGAGATATGACACATGAATATAGTCAATGTTGGTCAGAAAGCATTTATGTGCCAAATCTCATGTCTCCAGTCAAGACTTCTTGTTGGTTCCATCTTAATTAGAGATATCTGCTCTCTAACCAAAACTTTCCATTGGATCCATTTTGATTAAAGAGGAGCAACTTAGTGACCATGAAGGTAAATGCTTGAGACTGCAACTTAAGATTAATTAAATGATATGCGACTATAAACAACGTTGGTTAACCGCATGATTTCCCAAAAGGATGTGGCTAGTCGAGGCCATTCCCTGGGTGAGTTCGTCACAAGCTGTGGACCTCTGGTTTCCAAACGGAAGACCTAGCCGCGGCCGGTGATGAGTGAGGGTACTGGCCCCCTTATGTATGTGGACTCTGCAATGCTGCCGCGGTGAGTAGTTCCAAGAGTGAGTCCGCCGTAGACCGCAGGATCCAGTTCTCCAGAGTGGAGGTTAGGACCGCAGCTGAAAGCGGGTGCGGGCACTGACCCTTCGGCGCTGATAAACTCGTAGTTTTCATGGCGGATGTGGCTACCATGGGCCATTTCGCGAGCGAGTCCACTGATGGTGCGAGGACCCATTGCTTCCTTCTCAACAATCGAGAGTGCGTGAATGTCCCCTACCTGGCGTGCCAACTGTCAATGTTTCGTAAACTGGACTAGTAAATTTATACGATTGTCGCGCTGCTCTAGGAAGACGATGATATCATCCAAAAGACACAAGGATTTATACTGGTTCGGACCAGAACCCTACGTCCAGTCTCAGAGATGATCGAGTGTGTGTTCCTCGCTTGAATGCTCTGAAGGTCTTATAATGGGGGGTGCAAGAGTGGAGGAAGATGATGGAGAGCTAGAGCTAGGAGATGGACCACCTGAAGAGAAGCTCCAGGAGCCCTACTACTATGGAGAATGAATGAAATGGTAGAGGATGTGAATAATGTCAGAGATGGGTGCCCCTGGCTGCCCTTATATAGAGTTCGGGGCCAGGGTGCATACAAAGATAAAGGTTCTCCCGATCGAAGGGTCGTGAGCCTGAGGGAGGTCCTAGCTAACTTGTCTTGCAAGCTACGCTGTCTTGTGGAGAACGTGTGGGCGTGGTTTTCGTCATGGTCTTGTGGCCACGTCAAGGCATGGTGTGTCATGGTGCTACTATGCTGGTTGTGGCAACACTATAGGCACGCTGGTGGTTTGCCAGCCGTCCTATGTGACGTGGTTTCCACTGTGGTCTTCGTCATCTTCTCCTGGCTTTCTAGGGCGTCGTATGGAAGTTGGTAGCTGCCCCCAGGTCGTCGGTTGTCTTGTTGGCTGGAGGAGTTTAGAGCCACGGTCCCGGTCATTGGGGTCGTGGCTCTCGCCAGTCTGGATGGCCTCTAAGTCAAGGCTCTCATCGTGGATCCCCTCCTGTAGCGGGTGGGATCGTACCCACGTCTTGTCGGTCCATATCTAGACGGTGGGCCCCGTACTGGTCATCACCGCCGTGTCATGTTGTCTTGTCTGTGCAGCATGGCACAGGGATGACGTCTGACCGGATCGAGATGACTGCTGTCCCCTTGTCCTTGCAGGGTCAATGCGACGTGCTTGTTCCTGTCAGAGCAAGCACGCTTGGCTGGGCTTGACCTCTCCCCGTTCCTTTTAGGGGCCGTGACGGGGGAGAGGTCGTGCGCCCTTCGAGCGTCGTGCGGCTAGGGAACGAGGAAGGGGTCTTGGCTGACCCCGACCTTATCATCTGGCCTAGTTTGCTTAGCTTAGCTGGGCCTCGGTCGTTTGGGCATTTGCTAACTGATATGTTGCGAGTCGCGTGGCCTGCTAACTTATCGATGCCTCAAGACACCTCGAGATTATAACCCCGATATGCATAGACACTGCAACATCCAAATAAAACACTTTCAACTTATAACATGAAAACACTTGTTGCAACATAAGACTGAAACAGATGAAACATTTGGAACATAAACATATGCAACATCTATAGATAAAAACACTCGCAACATACATTTGAAACAGATGACACATTTTGGATAAATGCTTGCAACATTCATTTGAAACACTGCAAAATAAGCAACATGTGCAACATCCTGATCTACTTTTGCAACATTCAAATGAAGCACTTGCAACATATCTACAAAACATCTGAAACACTTGAAAACATACGCTTGCAACATGCGCTTTCAGCGCAGCGCAACATCTCCTTTCTGTTTGGGAGAATGGAGGCTCGTCGGCACGTGGAGTTCACCGGAGGCAACAGCCCAACAACGCTTGTAGGAGGTGGCTCACCGGCGCCGGCTGCGCGACGTGGCAAGGAGGCAGCGCCTACACGATTGGGAGAGGGAGCCACTAGGGAGCACTCATGTTGGGTCTGCCGCGCTGGTCCGCCCGTGACCGGGGCCGTCAGCGCCATTGTGCCGCAATGTTGAGGGCCGCTCAGGTCTCCACGTCATGACCCACTCATGCTAAGGCCACACTGAGGCCATTGCACTGCCACGTCGGGATGCTCGCCTACACCACACCGAGAGAGGGAGGTAGGGAGTAGCACTGGAGGCACGCGAGAGAGAGAAAGTGGAGATAGGGAGGCACGATAGAGAGATAGAGTAGTGGCTGATATTTTCCAAGGCGCGAACGAACCAGTGAACGACAATGCACGTGGACCGTACAGGTTGGCATGGGCGGGTCGGAGATCGGACGGACGTCCTCATCCTATCATTATGGTTATCTAAAAGAAAACAATTAAATATTGGTCTCGTTGCAAAACCTAGTTTGTTCCATACATAGAGTTATTAGTCTTCTGCGTCCACGTTATTAATTTCAGTCAAAGTCTCCTGACTCCTGAGTCCTGAAAGAAGAAAAAGAGAAGATGGGTTCACACCCAAGCAAAAAATTGGCAGGTACATGCATGCGGGCGGAGCGTTTGGGGGAGACCCAACCCAAGCAATAATCCCATCCACGGAGTCAAGTCTCCTGTGTGTGGAAGGCACCTGATGCGCTTCTACTGCGACGTGCAGCCACAAGCTTAGCTTTGCAGTTTCTCTTACTCCTAGCTAGCAGATCGATGAATCCAGCTAGCGATCGAGAAATAACTGAATTGACCTGATGACTACTGCGTGAGTGTGACAGTGTGAGCTTTCTCCTGGCTGCTATTAGCTCTAGCTGATCGTTTGCCCTCAATGTAAGCCATGCTCCATCATATCCATGACTAAGCAAGGTCACTAATTTGTGTGGATTCTCTCATTGGGATGGTATTGGATATACAATTAATTAAAGATATATAGTTAGGTTTTCCCAAACCTCGAATCTTAGGCCTTCCCATAGTGTGAGTGGTGCTTGAAACTGTATAAGCTAGCCACGCTGCTGTGTGATGCCTAATCCAATTTCTACTTGCAGTGTGCTGGCATCGCCAGTGGTGCCCAAAAGGCCTGCTGCATGGTACTTTCACAGTAAAAAGCTGTTGCATGCTTTCCTTAATATTGCTGCGCGCCCTCTCTGCTTCTCTCTCCACAACACAAATAGGCTCCGGCGCAACTACATTCACCGCTCTTCTTTTTTCTGGTATCACTCAAACTTGAATCACTACTCACAGTGGTAAGAGTGGTGCTCCAATCTGACAATCTTCTCTCTCCTTTTTGGGCACCACTCAGGGAATACATTATGGAGGGCCTTAGTTACATTAGTCGTCTGCCATTTTTTAGCTTTGTTGAAGCAAGGACCTTTCTCGATCCTGACCAAACAACTGAGCATATATATAATGATATGGGCCGAATAAGAACTTAGTATATATGTCTACAGGATGCTTCCATGCATAACTAATTAGCACATGGGTTAATTAATTTCATGTATCATGCCTCCCGACAGGAATAATTATCCTTTTTCTTAATAATTTCCCACTTGCAAGGGTGTCACACCCATTTATCGACCAAATGGAATGCATACCCTTATGTGCGCCCAGAGATCAATCACACATAAGTTCACAAATTATAACAGAAGTATCATCACAAATGTTATTACATCACGATATTTAAACACATAGTCTTAACACAAACGTAGCGGAAGTATAAATAAAAATCTCTCGTGGTAGCTCCAGTCACAGGTACATTGACTGGTTGACAGCAAGACTAGTAATCTTCAGGGAAGTAGGCGTAGTAGTCACTATTACCTCCATCTGTTACCCATCCGGGATTTTTATCCAAATAAAAGAAATAAACAAGCGTAAGTACATCTCGTACTCAACAAGTGTAACATGGGGTTCATGAGGCTCGAAAAGGCATATTCATTGGTTTATCAGCATGTAGCTTTTAGTTAGCATGATTTTAGCATAATAATAGCATCAAATTGTCTCAATATAAACACTAAACATATGATCCACGTGAAATGATTAATGAATATCAAAAACATAATCATAAACAATTATTCAACTATTCCATAAGGGTCCAAGGCCACTCGTAACCGTGAGCACGGCTGTTATAACAGTTTTACACTCTGCAGAGGTTGTACACTTTCACTGTGAGTCGTGTTACCCAAATGCCCGGGTTAATTACTCCCAAAACACTACCAAGGTGAGCAGGCAGGGTAAACACTATGAAGTCTTTCGAAGGTTCGTCTAACAAGTTAGGGTCATTAGATTTCACTCGGCAAACAGATGTAGAGCCCCCCTTCCTGATGGCACAATAACACGCAGCCTATACACATGAGGACAGAGGCCGCACTATACCCGATTCGTCAAGCCATTCTTACGCCATAAAGGAATACCTCTAACAAGCTAGAAAAGGTCCTTCTATATGACTAAAGCCAGAGCCATATAGCCCCCACAGTTGTACTGTAAATCCCGGATTGTCGCTTATAGATGAGTCCTTATGGAGAGTAACAAGAGCACCAAAGTAACCCCATGCTCTAGTACCCTTAAACAGTAATAAAATCATCTTTTAATGTTTATTGCATATTCCATTAGTCAAATTACATGATCATAGTCCATGTTTAAGCACTAGCCAAACTACTCAATGCAATATAATGGGTACCAAGGTAAAGGATCAATCGCTAAGTCATCCTTAACAAGGAATAAATGCATAATGATATTAATTGCATAAGGTGAATAGGACAACAAGGATAATCCCATGCTATACTTGCCTTGCTCGAACTGGTCCTGAAGATCTTGCTCGTAGTAAAGCTCTTGATCTCCAACGAATTTCTCACCGTCTATACTCAATCAACCATTATCAACAACACACATCCAGAGGCAATCATGCATTGACAAACAAGACTATAATTAGAACAATACACCAACAGTAAGAAAATAATATAAAAAGTCTTTAAAATGAATCTACAACTTGCTAAGATCACACAGACGCGAAGATCACGAAAATCGGAACTAAAACGACAAAGTTATGAATTTCCAAAGATTTCCTATAGAAAAATAAATACTTTAATATAAACTTGAAAATAAATTATCTCAAACCTACTGTACAGTTCTATCATCATGTATAGCTCGCAAATACGAATCTAACGCAATTTGAATGGACCAAATCGGAGTTAAAACGAAAATTCTACAACTAAAACAATCTGAATGGCAAAACTGTAAATATCAGAAAGCGTATTTTTCATTTACCGAAACGAAATACGTTTTCAACCGATCAAAGCGTACTCTGAGCTTTACGTTTTAGGACTGCGGGTTCTATACTTAAAAACTTCAGGGACTCTTTAGCAATTTGTGCAGCCGAACCGGTAACTTCTATTTACATCCGTTGGATTCAAATCGGACGGTCCAGATCGGATCAAGGAAGTAACCGGCGGTGCTCCGGTCGGAATCAGCCGACGGCGAGCTTCCCGCGGCGGCGCCATGGCCGGGTGGAGCCTAACTCGCTCTGTGGTGCACAAAATCACAAAGCAAAGGTACCGGCAGGTAGATAACTTCAACGCGAACTCACCTAGGGCAGAATCGTGGCCGAGGATGAAGCAAGGAGCGCGTGCGGCTTGAAGGGGCGGACGGTGGAGGCGGTGCTTCGACGGTGGCGGCGCTAGGCGATTGCGGCTGCTCCAAAAGGGTTGGGATGGGGCGGAATCATGCGGGGGCTCCGTTTTTATAGTCCGGAGGCGCGAGGAAACAAGGAAGGCGCGGAGATTTGCGGCGGCTTCGGATCGGAGAAAGAGGAAGGCGACGGTGTCCGTTTTTGGAAAGCGCCGGAGGAAGAAGAAGGAAAGGTGAGAAGAGACACTGACAAGCGGGACCCACATGTCAGCGACTCAAGGCGGAATGACGCGGCCGCTGCGGAACGCGAGCGCGCGCGCGATGCTGGGCCAACAGGCCGCGACTCGGGCTCGGCCCAGGAGGAGAAGGAGGCCGCGGGGAGGTAAGCGGGCTGCAGTGAAGAAATGGGCTGCCGGGCCGAAAGCGAGGAGAAAGGAAATTTTCTTTTTTTTTCTTTTTCCTTTTCAATTATTTCAAAGCATTTTCAAATGATTTTGGAATCAAATTTGAATTTGAATCAAACCACTCATCTCAAAAATTCAAATGCAGCAGCATGAATGCACAAACATGTTTCTACCCTTATATTTGATTTTAAATTTATAAAAATTATTCTTATTCTAAATTTTGCATGCTTCACAAAAATAAATATAAAAAACATGTTTTTCCTATTTTTCTTCTTTTGAAATTTTTAGGGTGTTACAATTCTACCCCCCTTAAGATGAATCTCGTCCCAAGATTCGACCGATGCTTACTCAAACAATTGCGGGTAGGTTTTTCTCAGATCCTCTTCTCGTTCCCAAGTAGCCTCTTCTGCTGTGTACCGATTCCATTGTACTTTACACATTTTGATTGTTCTACTTCTTGTGACTCTGTCCGCAGTCTCTAAAATTTTAACCGGAAACTCTTCATATGTAAGATCCTCCTTAACAGTAAGTTCCTCTAATGGAATCTGCTCCTCTGGTACTCGTAAACATTTCTTCAATTGAGACACATGGAACACATCATGTACACCTGCCAAACTTTCAGGTAATTCCAACTGATATGCCACTTCACCACGTCTTTCTATAATCTTGAAAGGTCCAATATATCTTGGTGCCAATTTACCTTTCATGTTGAACCTTCTCACACTCCTCATTGGCGATACTTTCAAATATACATAATCCCCTACCTCAAAAGTCAACTCCCTTCTGCGAGTATCAGCATAGCTTTTCTGTCTGGACTGTGCTATTTTTAGATTATCTCTAATCATTCTCACTTTCTTTTCAGCATCCTTTAATACATCAGGCCCATACACTTGACTCTCCCCTGTCTGATTCCAGAATAACGGGGTTCTACACTTTCGTCCATACAGAGCCTCAAACGGTGCCATTTGAAGACTCTTCTGATAACTATTGTTATAAGAGAACTCTGCATAAGGCAAACTCTTATCCCAACTAGTACCATATTGTAAAGCACAAGCTCTCAACATATCTTCCAATATCTGATTAATTCTCTCCGTTTGACCATCTGTCTGAGGATGATAAGCTGTACTAAAATTTAATTTGGTTCCCAATGATTCATGTATCTTTTGCCAATAATGAGATGTAAACTGAGTACCTCGATCAGACACAATCTTTTTAGGTACTCCATGTAGACTCACTATTCTTTCCATATACAATTCTGCCAACTTCGCACTGCTATATGTAGTCTTCACAGGCAGAAAATGAGCAACCTTAGTCAGACGATCCACTATCACCCAAATTGAATCATATCCTCTTTGAGTCCGTGGCAACCCAACTATAAAATCCATACCAACCTCTTCCCATTTCCACTCGGGTATCTGCATAGGCTGTAACAATCCTGCAGGTCTCTGATGTTCCGCTTTCACCCTTTGACAAGTATCACACAAAGCAACATACTCAGCAACATCTCTTTTTAAACCATACCACCAATATTTCTCTCTCAGATCCAAATACATCTTAGTACTCCCCGGATGTATGGAATAAGCTGACTCATGAGCTTCACGCAGAATTACCATTCTGATATCCTTATCTTCAGGCACACACAGCCTTTTTCCAAACCATAGCGTACCATTATCATCCTTACGGAATCCTGGAGATTTACCTTTCGCTATGTTTTCAGCTATCTCCCTCAACTTTTCATCCTTCTGCTGACCTTTACGGATCTCTTGCTCTAGAGTAGGCTCTAATACTAATTCCACTGCATTGGTAGTAAATCCTAAATTCAAATACTTGCACTCGGCACATAATTCCTTTGGCATAGGCATTACTTGTATTTCATTTGCATAACTTTTCCTACTAAGAGCATCAGCAACAACGTTGGCCTTTCCTGGATGATAATGCACCTCTAGATCATAGTCTTTTATCAACTCCAACCATCTACGCTGCCTCAAGTTCAGATCCGTTTGAGTAAAGATATACCTTAAACTCTTGTGATCAGTGTATATATCACTCTTGTGTCCAATCAAATAATGTCTCCATATCTTTAATGCATGAACTACTGCAGCTAATTCCAAATCATGAGTAGGGTAATTTAACTCATGCTTCCTCAACTGCCTCGATGCATATGCCACAACTCTACCTTCTTGCATCAGTACACATCCCAAACCTAATCGAGATGCATCACAATAGATAGAGAAAGGTTTACTCAGATCTGGCAAAACTAAGACGGGTGCAGTCGTCAATCTCTTCTTTAGCTCCTCAAAATTAGCCTGACACTTCTCGGACCACACAAACTTGGCATTCTTCTCCAATAATGCAGTCATTGGTTTTGCAAGCTTTGAAAATCCCTCTATAAATCTTCTATAATAACCAGCTAATCCCAAGAAGCTACGGATCTCACTCACATTGATGGGTGGTTTCCAATTCAATACATCTTTCACCTTACCAGGATCTACTGATATTCCTCCATTAGAGACAATATGACCCAGAAAAAAAACTTCCTTCAACCAAAACTCACATTTACTCCTCTTTGCATATAGTTGGTGTTCTCTGAGCTTCTGCAAAACCAACCTCAAATGTTCCGCATGTTCTTCCTCAGTCTTGGAAAATACTAGAATATCATCGATGAATACCACTACAAACTTATCTAAATATTCCATGAACACCTTATTCATTAAGTACATGAAGTATGCAGGGGCATTAGTCAAACCAAAAGACATCACCGTATACTCATACAACCCATACCGTGTGGTAAAAGTTGTCTTTGGTATATCACTAGCACGAATCTTCAACTGATGATATCCAGAACGAAGATCAATCTTGGAAAATACACAAGCTCCTCTCAACTGATCAAACAGGTCATCAATACTAGGCAATGGGTACTTGTTCTTAATAGTAACCTCATTAAGAGACCGATAATCTACACACATCCTCTGAGTTCCATCTTTCTTATCCACAAAAATCACTGGTGCTCCCCAAGGTGAAGAACTAGGACGAATAAAACCCTTATCCTGCAACTCCTTAATTTGTTTCTTAAGTTCTTCTAATTCATTTACTCCCATTCTATATGGACGCTTAGCTATAGGTGCAGTTCCAGGTAATAATTCAATAATAAATTCAATGTCACGGTCTGGTGGCATACCTGGCAATTCCTCTGGAAACACATCTGGAAACTCCTCCACAACTGGATCTTCCTGGTTGGCACCATCATTGAGCTGGTTCACTGTAGCAGTCTCTTGTTTTTGCACTTTTACTTCAACCCTGATTCTATCACCCTTTGGTGTTGTCAGTACAACTGATTTATCCTTACACTGAATCTCTGCTTGTTGTTGCATCATCCAATCCATTCCCAATATAAGATCAATCCCAGCTGTTCTCAATACTATAGGGCTAACTGTAAACTCTACCCCCCTTAAGTTGAGACTAATCGGAAGACAGCGATAAGATGCTGGCATGCTTCCACCAGGTGAGTTTACTAAGATAGGGTTCTTCATGGCACATAAATGGATTCTATGTATTCTAACAAATGATTGCGATATGAAAGAATGTGATGCTCCAGAATCAAAAAGTACAGTGGCGGGAGTAGAGTGGACATCGAACGTACCAAGCATAACTTCTGGCTCCTCCACTGCAGTTCCTGGGACAAGTGATTCACCCTTCCTGAGTTAGGTGCGGTCTTCTGGTGGCTGCTCTGTCTCTGGGGAGTCTGCTGGTTAAGCTTCTCCGGGCAATTGTAAGACAAGTGACCTTCTTTTCCACATCGGAAACACTTGTTGGGGGTATTGGGAGCACTGGTCTTCATAGGAGTGTTATTGGAAGGACCCTGACGTTGTGCTTGATTTCCATTCTGCTGCGGTGGACGTTGGTTGCTATTCTGTGGCTGGAATGGGGGACGTTGCGGAAACTGTCCACGGAATGGGGCCTGACTACGATTCCACTGTCCAGAGAGAGGCCTCTGCTGAGTATTCTGCTGAAAACCAGTACGCAGACGGGTGTTGCTATTAGAGGCTTGTCCCTGTAACCTCTTCCTCTTTGCATCCATTTCCTTGCGCTTGCTATCCACCACGATAACGCGGTTTACAAGCGTCTGAAAATTAGGGTAGGTATTGGACATCAACTGCAATTGTAGTCCATCATATAATCCCTTCAAAAAGCGGCGCTGCTTATCATTGTCATTGGCCACCTCATGTGGAGCATATCGTGACAATTGAGCAAACTTGTCACGGTACTCAGCTACAGTCATTGACCCTTGGGTCAGGTTCCTGAATTCCTCCGCCTTCAACTCTATCATTCCTTCAGGTATATGGTAAGCCCTGAAGTTCTCCCTAAACTCCTGCCAGGTGACTGCAGGAGCATTGGCAGGACGACCATACTCATATGACTCCCACCAATCCTGGGCTTCTCCCTGAAGTTGCCCAGAAGCAAACAACACCTTCTGTCGGTCATCACATTGGGCAATCGTGAGTTGTTTCTCCACAGCACGAAGCCAATCATCGGCCTCCAAAGGATCAGCAGCATGTGTAAACACTGGGGGACGACCCTTCAAAAACTCACCACGCTTATCACGTGGTTGAGCCCCAATAACTGGCTGATTTTGCTGATTTTGCACTAGTTGCTGCATCAACTGCGTCTGTACCGCCAACAATTGCTCGATAGTTGGTGGCGGTGGTGGTGGTGGTGGATTTGGGGGAATGTTTCCACGACCTCTGCCTCTTCCTCTTCCGGCCATCTGCCACCCATAAACATGCAAACTTTAAGAATTCCATGATTTCAACCACTTATAAGATTAAGAAGGAGATCTGAAAATTTTCTGGACGAGTAGCAATGTTGACAGTTCAGTATTTCAATCATATCTCGAGTTACAGAAATCCAAAAGAGGCGTGCCTTATATGGTTGGAAAGCTTATGAAATTATCCACAATTTCTATTCAGACCTCAAGATCAAATTCTGTCGTTAAGTCTATGAAAAATAAGGCGTAACAGAAACTGTTCCAGATTCCAGACTGTGCAGAAACTTTAACTTGTAAAAATTATATCTCTCGAACCAGATCAGATAAAAAGGTGATTCCAGTGGCATTTGAAAGATTCTTGAGTCTAGTTTCTCTCATAAAAATTTCATAAATGTTGCACGAACCGTTTTTAAACTATATCAGAAACATTGAAGACTGCTCCAGAAAACAGCAAGGACAGAAACGTGATAATATCAAACCCCAACTATTATTCCTTGACTATTAAACTTATTATTCTTAAGAATGGAACTTGTAGACATGCCTACAAGTCCCGACACTCAAACAAAGATCCAACTCACACATAAGCATAATAATAAAGCAACTAGCACACCAAGGTTCAAACCACACGACAGACTCAACTGACTCAACTGACGTTACTAAGGACGTTCTTATTACATAAAGGACTCCTACTTCCTAAGGAAGTGGCTCATGCTCTAATGTCTCATAAATCTTGGGCATGCCTTGGTTTGCTCGGAGCTCATCAATGGTTGCTTGGCACCTCTTGATAGTCTTCCCTTGTGCCTTCACCATCTCTTCTAGCTGCAGCTTCCTATCCATCATATCATAGACAAAGTCCACCATCACCCGAGGTAGTGGCTCTAGCTGCACTGGATCTGTCATAGCCCATCCAAGTTCGGGGTGTGCACGAGGAAAGAAGCGATGAATGTCATGCTTCATAAGGTTAAAGCGAAGATAGCGGAGACCCATACATGCTTCAAAAGTAGCATCTTCAATGCTATCCTCTATAGTAGCTCGATGTCCCACATGAGAGAACATCCTGTCCAGCTGATATGCTCCCTTGTCTTCCTTATGGGCAAAGATGCTTGCCCTTGCCTTCCAGTACGTGTCCTCCAGTGGATGAGTGTACTCCCAGCAGACGTACTCCACAGCTGGATGCCAATCAGCGAAGTAAGCAGTGAGCATCCCCACCAGGCGAAGATGAGAGACAACATTCCCTCCATTCCTGTGGTAGATCCTCACAGTCCACCCCATTGGAGCAGGTGGCATATCTTCGGGAGCTTCATATGATGGAGGCGGGGGTTGTACTCCTCCATTAGCTTCCTCTTCATCATCTTCAATCTTGACGATTTCTGGATCTTCTTCAGACTCAGGCTCTTCCTGGGAAGGTGCTGGTGCTTGGACTGGTGTTACAGGAGTCTGCTCCTGTTCCTGAGGTTCTGGCTCTTGTGGCTCTTCAGTTGCATGCAGAGCACGAGGTGGGTAGTATCCTCCAGAGCTAATGCGGGCAGTCTTACGGTCACGGGCCATCTACAGAATTTTTAGATGAAGTTAGAATAGAGGCAAAATTTGGTAATAGAATGTGACATAAGAAGCATAAAAATTTATCAAATAACAAGAGCAAGATAGTGAGCATAAAAATAGTATAAAGATGATACTAAATCGACCATTCCTAGCTAGGCCTGCGTCCTACAGTCAACAAGAGCTCTGATACCAATTTGTCACACCCATTTATCGACCAAATGGAATGCATACCCTTATGTGCGCCTAGAGATCAATCACACATAAGTTCACAAATTATAACAGAAGTATCATCACAAATGTTATTACATCACGATATTTAAACACATAGTCTTAACACAAACGTAGCAGAAGTATAAATAAAAATCTCTCGTGGTAGCTCCAGTCACAGGTACATTGACTGGTTGACAGCAAGACTAGTAATCTTCAGGGAAGTAGGCGTAGTAGTCACTATTACCTCCATCTGTTACCCATCCGGGATTTTTATCCAAATAAAAGAAATAAACAAGCGTAAGTACATCTCGTACTCAACAAGTGTAACATGGGGTTCATGAGGCTCGAAAAGGCATATTCATTGGTTTATCAGCATGTAGCTTTTAGTTAGCATGATTTTAGCATAATAATAGCATCAAATTGTCTCAATATAAACACTAAACATATGATCCACGTGAAATGATTAATGAATATCAAAAACATAATCATAAACAATTATTCAACTATTCCATAAGGGTCCAAGGCCACTCGTAACCGTGAGCACGGCTGTTATAACAGTTTTACACTCTGCAGAGGTTGTACACTTTCACTGTGAGTCGTGTTACCCAAATGCCCGGGTTAATTACTCCCAAAACACTACCAAGGTGAGCAGGCAGGGTAAACACTATGAAGTCTTTCGAAGGTTCGTCTAACAAGTTAGGGTCATTAGATTTCACTCGGCAAACAGATGTAGAGCCCCCCTTCCTGATGGCACAATAACACGCAGCCTATACACATGAGGACAGAGGCCGCACTATACCCGATTCGTCAAGCCATTCTTACGCCATAAAGGAATACCTCTAACAAGCTAGAAAAGGTCCTTCTATATGACTAAAGCCAGAGCCATATAGCCCCCACAGTTGTACTGTAAATCCCGGATTGTCGCTTATAGATGAGTCCTTATGGAGAGTAACAAGAGCACCAAAGTAACCCCATGCTCTAGTACCCTTAAACAGTAATAAAATCATCTTTTAATGTTTATTGCATATTCCATTAGTCAAATTACATGATCATAGTCCATGTTTAAGCACTAGCCAAACTACTCAATGCAATATAATGGGTACCAAGGTAAAGGATCAATCGCTAAGTCATCCTTAACAAGGAATAAATGCATAATGATATTAATTGCATAAGGTGAATAGGACAACAAGGATAATCCCATGCTATACTTGCCTTGCTCGAACTGGTCCTGAAGATCTTGCTCGTAGTAAAGCTCTTGATCTCCAACGAATTTCTCACCGTCTATACTCAATCAACCATTATCAACAACACACATCCAGAGGCAATCATGCATTGACAAACAAGACTATAATTAGAACAATACACCAACAGTAAGAAAATAATATAAAAAGTCTTTAAAATGAATCTACAACTTGCTAAGATCACACAGACGCGAAGATCACGAAAATCGGAACTAAAACGACAAAGTTATGAATTTCCAAAGATTTCCTATAGAAAAATAAATACTTTAATATAAACTTGAAAATAAATTATCTCAAACCTACTGTACAGTTCTATCATCATGTATAGCTCGCAAATACGAATCTAACGCAATTTGAATGGACCAAATCGGAGTTAAAACGAAAATTCTACAACTAAAACAATCTGAATGGCAAAACTGTAAATATCAGAAAGCGTATTTTTCATTTACCGAAACGAAATACGTTTTCAACCGATCAAAGCGTACTCTGAGCTTTACGTTTTAGGACTGCGGGTTCTATACTTAAAAACTTCAGGGACTCTTTAGCAATTTGTGCAGCCGAACCGGTAACTTCTATTTACATCCGTTGGATTCAAATCGGACGGTCCAGATCGGATCAAGGAAGTAACCGACGGTGCTCCGGTCGGAATCAGCCGACGGCGAGCTTCCCGCGGCGGCGCCATGGCCGGGTGGAGCCTAACTCGCTCTGTGGTGCACAAAATCACAAAGCAAAGGTACCGGCAGGTAGATAACTTCAACGCGAACTCACCTAGGGCAGAATCGTGGCCGAGGATGAAGCAAGGAGCGCGTGCGGCTTGAAGGGGCGGACGGTGGAGGCGGTGCTTCGACGGTGGCGGCGCTAGGCGATTGCGGCTGCTCCAAAAGGGTTGGGATGGGGCGGAATCATGCGGGGGCTCCGTTTTTATAGTCCGGAGGCGCGAGGAAACAAGGAAGGCGCGGAGATTTGCGGCGGCTTCGGATCGGAGAAAGAGGAAGGCGACGGTGTCCGTTTTTGGAAAGCGCCGGAGGAAGAAGAAGGAAAGGTGAGAAGAGACACTGACAAGCGGGACCCACATGTCAGCGACTCAAGGCGGAATGACGCGGCCGCTGCGGAACGCGAGCGCGCGCGCGATGCTGGGCCAACAGGCCGCGACTCGGGCTCGGCCCAGGAGGAGAAGGAGGCCGCGGGGAGGTAAGCGGGCTGCAGTGAAGAAATGGGCTGCCGGGCCGAAAGCGAGGAGAAAGGAAATTTTTTTTTCTTTTTCCTTTTCAATTATTTCAAAGCATTTTCAAATGATTTTGGAATCAAATTTGAATTTGAATCAAACCACTCATCTCAAAAATTCAAATGCAGCAGCATGAATGCACAAACATGTTTCTACCCTTATATTTGATTTTAAATTTATAAAAATTATTCTTATTCTAAATTTTGCATGCTTCACAAAAATAAATATAAAAATCATGTTTTTCCTATTTTTCTTCTTTTCAAATTTTTAGGGTGTTACAAAGGGCGTCTTCTGTGTTTCCACGAAAATAATTAGGAGTCCAATGTTTCAAACAATTTTTGTGGGGGAAGAGATCTCACTAGATCATCACAGATTCCACAGCTACTCTTTTCGATTTTCAGGGGGAATGATCAAGTCTGCCATCAATTTTCTGCTTGCAGACTATCATATCAAACTCTCAAGCTAGCTTGCATGGCATGTTATGCTTTTAGATTAGAATGGACATCTCAAAAATATTGCTCAAAGTCTTTTTCTAGGACAAAAGAGTATTGACTGTAATCAGTACTAGGTGTCAAGGTTTCTCCATGATTTTTAGTAATTTTCGTGGCCAAAACAAAATGACCGATACACAGAAGTACATCCATTTCTAGTTGTATATCGTTTTTTTTAATTTTTCTCTGAATGCAAGTCATACTAAAACTCTAGTTATATGCTTCACCTTCTTATCCAATAATTATTTTGTCATTGAAAAAGAACTTAGAGGACCACGCATTAACTAGGGGTATATTAGTATTTTGATATTCTCTCCTCATTTCATCTTAGATTTGCTTAAATAACTATCTTAGGACGGAAGAAGTAGACCTTTGGAGGAGGGTCAAAGATGTGATATTCCATTATATTAAGAAGTATCCCTATCTTATGTCACACCCATTTTTAAGGACAAAAATAGGATGTATAAAAGACTCATGTGCGCCCCAGGAATCGGTCGCACACATAAGTAGACAAATTACATAGTATCATCATAGTGTTTATTACATAGCGAATAAATATTTAACACTTAGTCTTATATAATAATTTGTAGTAACTAGTAGTAGATTTTCAGCGGAACTCCAAACACAGGGACACGGTTGACTGGTTGACACCAAGACTAGTATTCATTTCGATAATCATCATCATATTCTTCATCTGTTATGGTGGAAATAGCAAGGGTGAGTCCATGTCGAACTCCGCAAATACAACATAGGGTTCATGTGGCACAAAAGGTTAGACACTGGTTTACTGTATTTAGCTTTTAATCATCATATATTTAGCAATTGAGTAGCATCAAGATATTCCACTTCCCATTAATGAATCAATGATCAATTGTAATAATGATAATGATTAGTATTATCATGAGCATAATAATAACAACATCAATTAAACATGATATAACAATTGTGATCATCTATCCGTAGATGTTCCAAGGCTGCCCGTATCCGTGGGCACGGCTAGTATACCAGTTTTTAACTCTGCGCAGAGGTGTACACTTTCACTGTGAGTCACGATTTCCAAATGTGTGGGGAGATCAAACCCAAACACCGGAGAACCATATAAAGCCACTTAAAAGTTCGTCTAACAAGTTAGGACCATTAGATTCACTCGGCAGGTAGATGTAGGAACCCCTTTTCAAATGACGCACTTTCTTTACGGCTATACTCATAAGACTAGAGACTGTCCTACACCCAACGTGGCAAGCCATTCTTACGCCATTTAAGGTAACCACTAACAAGCTAAAAAAGGTCCTTTAAACAACTAAAGCCAGAGTCATATAGCCCCCACAGCTGTACTGTATGTCCCGGATGATCACGTACAGATAAGTCCTTATGAAGAGAAACCAGAGCAACAATATATCCCCTTGCTCTAGCCCCCTTTTCAACAGTAATAAAATCATCTTAATGGTTGATTGCTTAATTCATTAATCAAATTACAAGATCATTGTTCATAATTAAGCACTAGCAAAAGCTACCCAAATGCATCCCCAAGGTTGACAAGAAATCAAGGTAACAATCACTAAGTTATAATCTCTAAGGTTATCAAGGAAAACACATGCATATGTATAATAATTTTAGTGAATAGGTAACAAGGATGGTCCCATGTTATACTTGCCTTGCTCAAAGCTTTTCTGTTGACCCTGCTGATCTGGCTCAAAATAATACTCTGGATCGTCAAGAAACTGTTCACCGTCTATACTCGATCACCAAATATCATCACATAATCATCCGAGCAATCATACACGAAGCAAACAAAGAAACTTAATTAGAACAGTACACCAACAGTAGCAAAACAGTATGAAAAGTTTGTAAAACTCTTCTACACGTTCCTACAATCACACAAACGTAAAGATCACGAAATTCGGATTTAAAACGTGAAAGTTATGAATTTTCTAAGATTTCCTATAGATAAATAAATACTTTAATATAAACTGGAAAATTAAATTTTCCAAACATACTGTACAACTATACTAACATGTAGAGCTCACAAATACGAACCTAACGCAACTTTAACGGGTCAAATCGGAGTTAAAACGAAGATTTTACGACCAAAACAATTTGAGTGGCAAAACTGTAAATACCAGAAAACGTATTTTTGATTTACCGGAAAGAAATACGTTTTCAGAACTAACAAGCGTATCTCCTGTATGACGCTAAGGATGGCAGGTTCTATTCCATGAAAACACAGGGGCTCTTTATAAATTTTACCCCGCGAAGGGGTATCTTCTAATCTCAACCGTCGATCAACCAATGGACGGCTGCTATTGCTTACAGATGAAAGAGAGAGAGGGCGCGGTCATCCCCTCCAACGCTGGCCGGTGGCCGCCATGGCTGGCCTCCATGGCCCACCGGAGAGGTTCGGCTTCCCCGTTTTCGACCACCAAACGACTCGCAACCGACACCAATCGAATGCGGAGCTTAACGCGAACACATCTACGCGGCTTAGGAAGACTATGACCGACCGAGGATGGAACGCAGCTCGGGATGGTGGCGGCGCCATTGCCGGCTCACTGGAACTTCGCAAACTCGCGATTCAAAGCACTAAAAACCTAAAGAAGAGCATGGGAAGGAAGAGAGAAGGATGGCAATCTCACCAATGCAAAGAAGAGAGGCGCGGGTTCACCGGCAAGCTCCGACGACGTACAACCGCGACTTCCTATGGTTTCGAACCAACTAAGCTCGGTTTTAAGCGGTTTGGCTCAGAGTTTAGATGGAAAACGAGGAGAGGAGGCAAGAGGCTACACGTTTATAGCTCCAATTCAACGTTTTCGGGTAGGAAATCCCGGTTTCCTCGGTGGATTTGGTTGGGGTGATGTTCGTCTCCGGCTCGGTCACGACGGAAGGGAGGAGGACGCGGCTGACAGCGGGGTCCCACCCGTCAGCGACTCAGAAAGTGAGGGACGCGAGGCCGCTGCTGCGCTCTGGGCCGGCTCACGCTGACGCGATGAAGAGCGGAAGAAACAGGCTCGGTTCCGACGGCCCAACCGCGAGGAAGAGAAGAAGCACGCCGGCTCAGTTCGGCTCGGGCGGGCCTCCAGGCCACCGGGCCACAGGTAAGGAGGTAAGTTCACCTTTTTTTTTCTTTTCTTTTATAAATTTGTTTTCCAAAGCCATTTTAAAATGAATTTTGAATTCAAATCAAATAAAACTAAAACCACACCTCAAAATAAATCAAATGCAACAGCATGAATGCATCATCAAATATTCCACCTATTATTTTAAATTTTTATCCCCATTAAATATTATTTAAATTATTTAAACTCATAACTAAATCTCTTTTAACTCCAAATTTCTTCTAATTCAAACTTTTAAGATTTTTGGGTGTTACATCTTAGTACGTTCTCAGTACTTTCCCGAACCTACTAGTATATATGCTCTCATGAGCAGCATGTAATTAAGTGGTGGTTAGTATCAGATCCTTTTTCTACTGCTTTTGTCTAAATACTTAAAGAAAAATGGTCATTAATTTGGTTTGCTTGTTGTGTCAAATTACCAGACAGCTAACTATGATAAGATATATGTCTGAATGATTATGATACACACTTTTGCTTTTTAGCATGGAGATTTAGATGTGTCATCACTCATCCTTCCTTACCGCGTGCCAATTATTTTATCTAATCAGATTCCACCACCAAACTAATTTGCTAGTAGAGATATTCCGCACTAATCAGATTCCACCACCAAACCCAGCTTTTAGTGCCGTTGGTTAAACTGAGTATCAACTCTCAAGGGCCTTAATTATTTTCAAAAGTGCAGTTTATTTTTTACTTTTATTCTTTGGTGAAGTAGCTCCATTTCCACTGGACAATCTGTGTAGGTAGTTCTGCCGATGAGCAGAACAAGCAGAGAGAGAGAGAGAGAAAGAGGCACTGCTGGTAATAGTACAACAGTGAAATTAACATGTTCTCTATTTCTGTGTTATGGATTACACATATATAGAAGATATATGTACTTTTTTCTAGATGTACATCTGTACTGCGAAAATTGGGAGCGTGATTGTTCTCTGCGAAAATTGAGAGATTTTAGACAACAAATGGGAATACCGATTGCTTCTCAAACTAAAGACAAATGGGAATAGTGTCAAGCCATGGAATCTCCACCAGAAAAGAACTCCACTCCGCAAACCGCCTATAAATAGAGACCACCATATTTCCACCCGCACCAAGCAAGCTCTCAAGGGCAAACATCTAGCTACCATCCTCTAATCTCTCTCTAGCATCCAGCACAAAACAAGCTGACAATGTTTCGCCGCACCAAGACCACCATGGCTCCTCCTACTGATGGTGAGGTGAGGATTCAGAAAGTTGACAAGATTGAGGTCGTCCACAACATCCTCTCCAAGCCAAAACTGTATAACCCGACCGCGGCAACTGGGAAGTATCCTACTGCTGGTCATCAGGAGGTCACAGGCTGGAAGAAGATTGAGAACCCCAGCAGGCCTAGGAGTGCAGTTTCTGTGGAGGACATCAACAAGAGGTCTGATGTAACACCCTAAAATTTTGAAGAAATGAAAAATAGGAAAAATATGATTTTTACATATTTTTGTGAGCATGCAAATTTAGAATAAGAATAATTTTTATAAACTTAAAATCAAATATAAGAGTAGAAACATGTTTGTGCACTCATGCTGTTGCATTTAAATTTTTGAGATGAGTGGTTTGATGAAATTCAAATTTGGATTTGAAAATCTTTTGAAAATGCTTTGAAAAAAAAATAGAAAAAGAAAAAAAAAAGGAATTTCTTTTCTTCTCGGGCCGCTTCTTACCGCAGCCCACAGCTCGGCCTGCCCTCCCCGCGCGCGGCCCGCTTCCTCCTCCCGCGTCCGCTCCCGCATGGGCCGAGCCCAGCCGCAGCCGCCGGCCCAGGTTCACCGCGCGAGCGCGTTTCCCCGCTTCCAGTCGCTGACGACACGGGCCCGCACGTCAGGTCGCCTTCTTCCCCAAGCCGCCGCCGGATCCCCCTTTCCTTCTTTGCCGATGCCAAATCCAAGGCTCAATCTCCCCTTTCCTTCCGTGGAGTCGCCTTCGGACTATAAAAACCAAGCCCGTGATCCTTCCGCTCCATCCTATTCCGACGCGGAGCATTGGAACCACCCCGAGACGACATTGCTCGGAGCACCGCCGTGACCGCCCGCCTCTCCGAGCCGCACGCGCTCCTCGCTTCGTTCTCGGCCTCGATTTTGCTCTAGGTAAGATCGCGTTGAAGTTATCTACCCGTTGGTGTATTTCTTTCGCAAGGTAATGCTCTGTAGCGCGAGGAAGCCATCTCCGGCCATGGCGCCGCGCGCGGAGACTGCCGTCGCGGCCCTGTTCCGGCCGGAGCGCCGCCGGCTCCCTCCCCGATCCAATCTGGATCGTTGATTTTGAATCCGACGGTCTAAATTAGAAGATACCGATTCGGCCGGCGTTTTTGCTAAAGAGACCCTGTGTTTTTCAATTGATTAACCCGCAGTCCAAAACGTATTATCCCGCGTTCGTTTTGATCTGTTGAAAGCGTATTTCGTCTCGGTTATTGAAAAATACGTTTTCTGATATTTACAGTTTTGCCACTGAGTTTGTTTTAGTCATAAATTATCCGTTTTAACTCCGATTTGATCCATTCAAATTGCGTTAGATTCGTATTTGCGAGCTCTACATGATTATAGAACTGTACAGTAGGTTTGAGATAATTTATTTTCGAGTTTATATTAAAGTAATTATTTATCTATAGGAAATCTTAGAAAATTCATAATTTGTATGTTTTAAATCCAAATTTCGTGATCTTTATGTCTATGTGATCGTAGTAACGTGTAGAAGAGTTTTTCAAACTTGTTATACTGTTAGTGTTACTGTTGGTTAGGTTTTCTATCTTTAAGTTCCGATGTGAGATTTAATCTATTACTTTAATAAAGTAAATCTTGTTAAAATCATATCTTCTACGTTTTAGATCCGTTTTAGCTCATTCGAGTTGCGTTAGATTCATAGCAACGAGATCTACGCGTTAGTGACAGTATTTACCATATTACTAATTCTGAAATTTTATGGTTTAAATCATATCTTGATTAATAATTATGCAACTGGGTTTTGTAAATAAAATATGATTTGTTTTACTTTAGTTTTATAATTTGAATCTAAATTTGACTTAATTCCATATATAGTATTTATAAAATATTTTTATATATGTTATTAAAACTCATGAAGCTAATAGTTTTATATTTTCTCCTATGAGCAAATCTTTCGGTAGATGTATCTTTTCAACCGTAGCTCTGATTAGTATGTTTTTCACGTCTGTGTGTTCGTAGTGATGCGTAGAATCGTGTTTCAAACTCTTTTATTTATTTTTGTATGATTGGTGTACTGTTCTAATTTAGATCTATTGTTTGCTTCATGTATGATTGTATCGATGTGTGTGTGGTGATTTATTGATCAAGTCCAGTCGGTGAGATATACGAGGTTATCAAGAAGAAGAAGAAGAACGTTGAAGATTAAAGCTTACCGAAGGATCGGTGTTTAAGGCAAGTATAACATGGGATTATCCTTGTTTCCTATTCACCTTTAATATACTTAATTCATATGCATGTGTCTACCTTGTTACCATTAGGGATATCCTAGTTTTTGTATCTTGTACCTTGACACCCATGGGACATTGCATTGGGTAGTATTATGCTAGCGCTCAAGATAAATAACCATGATCTGTAACTTGACTAATGATATATGCAATAAACGTTTAAATGATGCTTTAAAGCAATATGGCTCAAGAGGGCTAGAGCATGGGGTATTTTTGGTGCTCTAGTTTCTCTCCTTAAGGACTTATCTGTAAGCGAACATCCGGGACTTACAGTACAACTGTGGGGGCTATATGGCTCTGGCTTTACTCAAGTATGAGGACCTTTTCTAGCTTGTTAGAGGTATTCCTTCATGGCGTAAGAACGGCTTGACGAATCGGGTATAGTGCGGCCTCTGTCCTTATGTGTATAGGCTGCGCGTTATTGTGCCATTTGGAAGGGGGGCTCTACATCTGTTTGCCGAGTGAATCTAATGGCCCTAACTTGTTAGACGAACCTTTGAAAGACTTCATAGTGAACCCTGCCGACCTTCCTTGGAAGTGGGTCAAGAGATTAGCTACCTCGGGCGAAAGGGTAAATCACGACTCACAGTGAAAGTGTACAACCTCTGCAGAGTGTAAAACTGGTATATCAGCCGTGCTCACGGTCACGAGTGGCCTTGGACCCTTACAGAATAAATGATGAACACTGATGATAATGATAATACTGATGATATTGATGCTCACTAATGATTATTGTTTCTTGCTATACATTATTCTCGTTTACATGATCATGAGGTTATTTGGGATTGTGGTAAACTTGTTGCTACTCAATTGCTAAAAGATGACTCACTAAAAGCTATCGCAGTAAACCAGTGTCAACCTTTTGAGCTTCATGAACCCTATGATATATTTGCTGAGTTCGACATGGACTCACTCTTGCTATTTCCCCACATCTCAGGAAGGGTACCAGACTGTTAGATTCTGGAATTGTTAGGCTTGTGATCAACCAGTTAGTTTGATCCTGGAGTGAAGGTTGCACCCGGTATTCAGAGTTGTCTTTCCGCTGTGTTGCTCTCTAAGGTATATTTTTATACTATTGTATTATGTATATTAAGCATTTGTCTTTTGATATTTCACTTATCTGTGGCTATATGTGAGATTTGTCGTCTTTATTTCACATATAGTGTATGTCTAGTTTTGTCCTTAAAACCGGGTGTGACAGATTGGTATCGGAGCAATGCTGACTGTAGGACGCAAGCCTAGTTAGAACTGGACGTTTAGCATGTTCTCATTGTTGCCTATTTCTTGCTTCTCTTTAACTTTGTTATTTTCTCAAAGTTATGCTTAATTCTATCCCCGTTCTGTTATAAAAACCTTGTCTCTATTTTGAACCTTTTCTCCTTGTCTATTAGACGGCTCGTGACGAGAAGACTGTGGATTTCAGAGGTTAAGAGGACTGAATTGTGTCGCTCTTGCTCATTTTTGACAAGAAACCATTAGCGATGCAAAACCAATTACTAGAAGAAATGGCTCAACATGGGAATTCTCAACGATGCTTATCTCAAGGTCAAGCCAACATATCCAAAGGGTCAGAGAAGGTACAAGTAGCAGAAGTTTGGAAGAATATGAAATCCAATAAAGATGTTGATAATAAGGCATTTGGAGAGCAGGAACAATGTCACTGCTGTAAGCATTATGGTTTTCCCTGTCTTCGAAATGAGTCTAATAAGGGGAAAATCAAGGTGGATCCAAATTTTGAGAACAACATGGACAGGAAGAGAAAGGCAATCTCATTAGAACCACTAGTGGAAAGCAATGAGCAAGCGAGTTCTACTACATTGTCACATGCAGCCCTGATCCCCTGTCAAACAAATCCAAACCCTGAAGAGTTAGAAGCCCCTCCCGCTAAAACTACTCCCCATGAAGTAGTCATAGATGGGTGGACAATTACCTATAAGGAGTATCAACCCCGAAAGGCCAAACAAGCTAGGAAACAAGCCAAAGGGACGAAGTTGAACTTTTATGGCTAGCAAGATAGCAACATACCAAACAACAGTTCCTTGGAGTATGACATCACAAAAGATCCAGTTAAGAGAAAGTGTTATCATTGCCAGCAGGAAGGACATTATATCAAATCTTGCCCACAGAAGAATCAACAACAGCGAGACCCAGGACAGGATATCCAAAAGGAGCATGTGCAGGGAAATAAATTAAAAAGAAATTACATCCATGGAAGGTTGAAACATGTGGATATTTCCACCATTCCCAGAGCTAAGGAGGTCGTGTTTGGATCAATTCCAGTAAGTTCAGGAAATGCCAAGGTTTTGTTTGACCCCAGTGCCTCACATTCGTTCATATCTAGACAATATGTAAAAGATCATAACATACTTATGCTTCCAAGGGGGAAAACAGTTATGGTTGAAACTCCAAGAGGTGAAATAAAGGCAGACCGTGTATGCCCAAAAGTTAGTCTTGACATAAAGGGGGTAAATTTTAAGGTAAACCTCATTGTTTTGGAATTAATGGGCATTGATGTTATCCTTGGAATAGACTGGTTATCTACTTGTAAAGGAGTGATTGAGTATGCCCAATGTTCAGTGTTTCTAACTACACTTTCAGGAGAAAGGATTAAGTATGAGGGTATTAAATCTATACCTGAGGGATGCCAGGTTGACCCATCTTAGGGTATGAGTTATAAGAATGGTAAAGAGAGATGCAGAGATTCAGATGTCCATATAAAGCAATAAGGAATGTAAGAGACGTTATCTACTCTGGAAGCTGCTACAATCACACCATGTTTAAGGAATAGGAGTTATGTCCCGAGTAATAAAACCGTTAGTAGCCAAGTTGAGTCGTCTTAATGTGTGGCTAATGAACATTTAAGTGTTTAGTTGCTTTGTGCTTATGTTTATGCTTGAGTTGGAATTTTATAATGAGTGGAATGATCTCGTGGGTTTTGACCATGATTTCATTTAGTTTATATGTATAAGGTATAAGGATTAATGAAATAAATAGCTGGGTTTTGGTTATCTCCTGTTTTCTATATCTTGTCTTTCGGAGCAGCCTGTCTTTATCAACTTATATCTCTGTTCTTGAAATACCAAAAATCATGAGAGAATTCTAGACAAGAGTGGACTTCAACATCTATCTCTAAATGCAAGAACTACCCTCATAGCTATTTTGGATTGGGAGATACAAAAATCACAAGACGATGCAACTGTGCTGTCTGAAACCTGGAACAGTTTCTGATAAGTGCTGTTTTCGATCAAGTTAACCGCAGAATCTGGAAGTGTGTTCTATAAGAAAGTTGCAGAGAATTTTATAAGCTTTTCATCGGTGTAAACTACAGCTTCATTGGATTAACAGAATGAGAGTTACAACTGTTTTACTGCACTGCTGATTTTCTGCTCGTGCGAAATTTCAGATTTCTTGTTCTTACCCATACACAAGAGTATCATTGGGATATCAGAACACTTTTAAGCTAAGTAGCTCATCTAGAAGAAAAAGGTTCAAAGCTACCCTATTTAGTGTCCCTTATTTTAAGGGGGGTAGCCAATGCAAAGAAGGATTATTAAGATTGAACTCTTTAGTTGGAAGTATTGGTTAGTCTCCATGATTGAGTTGCCACTCTTGAGCAAAAATGTTCTGTGAACAAGGTTGATAATTTTGGATCCATGGAGACAAGAATTGTCCTTTTGGATAGTTCATGATTATGATCATCTATACTTGCTCGTGTTGCTGATGTTGGTCACTTGATGACAGGAAGTGTAGTGTCTCACGACTCAGGAGCCCTATATGACGTCTCGCACTAATATGTGGGAAAAGATTGATGTTTCTGCCATTGAAGGATGTTATGGGTATGATGAAGCCGAGCACTATCAAAACAACAATGTTGAAGAGCAAGTTGGGAGTGAACTAAGTCAGAATCCACAACAACGAAAGCGAAAAAGGAAAGCCCATAAGAAGCCTGCTCAAGGAAGCAAAGCGCAGCTAAACTATGTCAATGGAAGACTGAGCAATGTGGATATGGATAAAATTCATGGAGTTACCAAAGTAGTGGGTGGTTATATTCAAGTAAGCTCAGTACAAGTTTTTGCTTTATTTGACCCTAGTGCTTCGCATTATTTCATTTCCGCCGACATGGTAGAGACGTGCAAGATGGTGAAGTGTCCAATGAGGAGGCCTTTGCTAGTTCAAACCCTAGTGGGAGAAATACATGCAGATCAGATATGCCCGAATGTCAGTCTTGTCATAAACAAAGAAAACTTCACCGCAACACTCATTGTGTTGGAGTCACTTAAAATTCGCGTGGTTCTTGGTAATGGATGGCTCTGTGCACACAAAGGAGTGATTTATAGTACTCGGTGCACCATGCTCTTAACAACACCGTCAAGGAAAAGAATTGAGTATCAAGGTGGTCAACTTTTACCTGAGGGAGATGAGAATGAACAATTAGAAGATAGGTACACCAAGGATAGTAAAGTGGACCATGAGTTTACTGGAGTCATAGCAGAGGAACAAATAACTTTGGAGAAGCTTTTAAGTTCGTTTAGATCAAGAGACCTCAGGCAAATGTTTGAAGGAGTCTAAGAAAAGGTTGAAGTAAAACCCAAGTATTAGCTTTGTCAGATCCAGACAAGAGCTTCATATCTACAATGATGCACCTTATCAAGGTGTGGGATGTGTCCTTATGCAAGAAGAAAAATATAGTACCTTGTTCATTAAGTCAACTAAGGAAGTGTGGGTAGAATTACCTAACGTGTTATCTGGAGTTTTCCACTATGGAGTACTGTCTTTTGGAAGAAAAGTGACATATAGGAGGGTCACAAGAATCTACAGGACATCTTCGCTAAGTTGGTCTTGAATTTGTGATATCCTCGTAGGAATGAAATGGATTAGGACTTGGAAAAGTGCTATTACTTGGAGAAGTAAAAGTCGCAGCCGATGCCCTTAGCAATGGAGAATAATGCTAAGAAGGTTCGGGTGACACCAAGGATTAAGAATCGTATTCCAAATTTGAGCAACTTGACCAGAATCATTAATGTTTTGAAGGTTGGTAGTAGAAATTCCTTCTGACTAAGAGATTCGTCAGGCTCTGTTGGAAGATAAGTATTTTAAGGAAGAAAATTCGTATTATAGGAAAGGTGCCTAGTGATTGGAGATACCAGAGTATTGTTTGGAGCATTTGTCAAAAATCTTGGAATTAGTTACATGTATGCAAAGTAAGACGGAATTCTTATCAAGACGATGGAACTACACGATGAAGTAAAGAACAATCTAGAGACGAACTATCCCTATCTCTTTTGTCATCATCTTCCGAATCTCGGGACGAGATTCATCTTAAGGGGGGTAGAATTGTAACACCCTAAAATTTTGAAGAAATGAAAAATAGGAAAAATATGATTTTTACATATTTTTGTGAGCATGCAAATTTAGAATAAGAATAATTTTTATAAACTTAAAATCAAATATAAGAGTAGAAACATGTTTGTGCACTCATGCTGTTGCATTTAAATTTTTGAGATGAGTGGTTTGATGAAATTCAAATTTGGATTTGAAAATCTTTTGAAAATGCTTTGAAAAAAAAATAGAAAAAGAAAAAAAAAGGAATTTCTTTTCTTCTTGGGCCGCTTCTTACCGCAGCCCACAGCTCGGCCTGCCCTCCCCACGCGCGGCCCGCTTCCTCCTCCCGCGTCCGCTCCCGCATGGGCCGAGCCCAGCCGCAGCCGCCGGCCCAGGTTCACCGCGCGAGCGCGTTTCCCCGCTTCCAGTCGCTGACGACACGGGCCCGCACGTCAGGTCACCTTCTTCCCCAAGCCGCCGCCGGATCCCCCTTTCCTTCTTTGCCGATGCCAAATCCAAGGCTCAATCTCCCCTTTCCTTCCGTGGAGTCGCCTTCGGGCTATAAAAACCAAGCCCGTGATCCTTCCGCTCCATCCTATTCCGACGCGGAGCATTGGAACCACCCCGAGACGACATTGCTCGGAGCACCGCCGTGACCGCCCGCCTCTCCGAGCCGCACGCGCTCCTCGCTTCGTTCTCGGCCTCGATTTTGCTCTAGGTAAGATCGCGTTGAAGTTATCTACCCGTTGGTGTATTTCTTTCGCAAGGTAATGCTCTGTAGCGCGAGGAAGCCATCTCCGGCCATGGCGCCGCCGCGGAGACTGCCGTCGCGGCCCTGTTCCGGCCGGAGCGCCGCCGGCTCCCTCCCCGATCCAATTTGGATCGTTGATTTTGAATCCGACGGTCTAAATTAGAAGATACCGATTCGGCCGGCGTTTTTGCTAAAGAGACCCTGTGTTTTTCAATTGATTAACCCGCAGTCCAAAACGTATTATCCCGCGTTCGTTTTGATCTGTTGAAAGCGTATTTCGTCTCGGTTATTGAAAAATACGTTTTCTGATATTTACAGTTTTGCCACTGAGTTTGTTTTAGTCATAAATTATCCGTTTTAACTCCGATTTGATCCATTCAAATTGCGTTAGATTCGTATTTGCGAGCTCTACATGATTATAGAACTGTACAGTAGGTTTGAGATAATTTATTTTCGAGTTTATATTAAAGTAATTATTTATCTATAGGAAATCTTAGAAAATTCATAATTTGTATGTTTTAAATCCAAATTTCGTGATCTTTATGTCTATGTGATCGTAGTAACGTGTAGAAGAGTTTTTCAAACTTGTTATACTGTTAGTGTTACTGTTGGTTAGGTTTTCTATCTTTAAGTTCCGATGTGAGATTTAATCTATTACTTTAATAAAGTAAATCTTGTTAAAATCATATCTTCTACGTTTTAGATCCGTTTTAGCTCATTCGAGTTGCGTTAGATTCATAGCAACGAGATCTACGCGTTAGTGACAGTATTTACCATATTACTAATTCTGAAATTTTATGGTTTAAATCATATCTTGATTAATAATTATGCAACTGGGTTTTGTAAATAAAATATGATTTGTTTTACTTTAGTTTTATAATTTGAATCTAAATTTGACTTAATTCCATATATAGTATTTATAAAATATTTTTATATATGTTATTAAAACTCATGAAGCTAATAGTTTTATATTTTCTCCTATGAGCAAATCTTTCGGTAGATGTATCTTTTCAACCGTAGCTCTGATTAGTGTGCTTTTCGCGTCTGTGTGTTCGTAGTGATGCGTAGAATCGTGTTTCAAACTCTTTTATTTATTTTTGTATGATTGGTGTACTGTTCTAATTTAGATCTATTGTTTGCTTCATGTATGATTGTATCGATGTGTGTGTGGTGATTTATTGATCAAGTCCAGTCGGTGAGATATACGAGGTTATCAAGAAGAAGAAGAAGAACGTTGAAGATTAAAGCTTACCGAAGGATCGGTGTTTAAGGCAAGTATAACATGGGATTATCCTTGTTTCCTATTCACCTTTAATATACTTAATTCATGTGCATGTGTCTACCTTGTTACCATTAGGGATATCCTAGTTTTTGTATCTTGTACCTTGACACCCATGGGACATTGCATTGGGTAGTATTATGCTAGCGCTCAAGATAAATAACCATGATCTGTAACTTGACTAATGATATATGCAATAAACGTTTAAATGATGCTTTAAAGCAATATGGCTCAAGAGGGCTAGAGCATGGGGTATTTTTGGTGCTCTAGTTTCTCTCCTTAAGGACTTATCTGTAAGCGAACATCCGGGACTTACAGTACAACTGTGAGGGCTATATGGCTCTGGCTTTAGTCAAGTATGAGGACCTTTTCTAACTTGTTAGAGGTATTCCTTCATGGCGTAAGAACGGCTTGACGAATCGGGTATAGTGCGGCCTCTGTCCTTATGTGTATAGGCTGCGCGTTATTGTGCCATTTGGAAGGGGGGCTCTACATCTGTTTGCCGAGTGAATCTAATGGCCCTAACTTGTTAGACGAACCTTTGAAAGACTTCATAGTGAACCCTGCCGACCTTCCTTGGAAGTGGGTCAAGAGATTAGCTACCTCGGGCGAAAGGGTAAATCACGACTCACAGTGAAAGTGTACAACCTCTGCAGAGTGTAAAACTGGTATATCAGCCGTGCTCACGGTCACGAGTGGCCTTGGACCCTTACAGAATAAATGATGAACACTGATGATAATGATAATACTGATGATATTGATGCCCACTAATGATTATTGTTTCTTGCTATACATTATTCTCGTTTACATGATCATGAGGTTATTTGGGATTGTGGTAAACTTGTTGCTACTCAATTGCTAAAAGATGACTCACTAAAAGCTATCGCAGTAAACCAGTGTCAACCTTTTGAGCTTCATGAACCCTATGATATATTTGCTGAGTTCGACATGGACTCACTCTTGCTATTTCCCCACATCTCAGGAAGGGTACCAGACTGTTAGATTCTGGAATTGTTAGGCTTGTGATCAACCAGTTAGTTTGATCCTGGAGTGAAGGTTGCACCCGGTATTCGGAGTTGTCTTTCCGCTGTGTTGCTCTCTAAGGTATATTTTTATACTATTGTATTATGTATATTAAGCATTTGTCTTTTGATATTTCACTTATCTGTGGCTATATGTGAGATTTGTCGTCTTTATTTCACATATAGTGTATGTCTGGTTTTGTCCTTAAAACCGGGTGTGACATCTGAAAAGTACATCACAGAGATGAAGAAACGATTTCTTGGCTAGCTAGTACCTGAGCCTGTGATTACAAGGTGATGAAGATCTGATAGTATTGGTGTCGTCCATATGGAATTGGTTTGGTTATTGTATATTTGATATTACCCTGTGCGATGGAAATATGTGAGAGACTGCTTTAGTTATAAAAGCTTTTATGCGTGATGTATGCATGTTATGTATATGATTATATATAGAGAGAACATATAATGCTCAGTAACAAGCTTAGTATCAATATGCATGCGCGTACCAATGGTCAGTTTTCACAAAGATGTACAGTTACATATGTACTGTTCCTTTATGACAATCTGAGTAGGAAACAGTCAAACGCACCGCTGATAACCAAACATGCTAATATAATATAATAAGGGTCTGTTTGAAACAAAATAAATGGCTTATTTGAAATAGTTACCGAATTGGGTATTATTAGGAACTTTAGCCTTCAGGGCGAAAGCTGACACAAGTCTTTCCCGTTTTCTTCTCTCTGATCCTGAATCTGTGCCTTTTCCTTTGTAACATCCAAATGGTTACTCAGTTTTTGGGCATTTTGGACCATGTAATATCCAAAGAACATGGCACCCAAAAGCTCATGTATTTTTGCATTCTTTTTAGTTTTATTCTTTTGGAGTATCTTAAAAAAAGGCTAATAAGGATGCATTGTTATGTCAAAAGTTGGTGGGTTACACAGGCCGGGTTTTCTTTGGTGGGTCACACTGGATGAAGTTCTGTTATATTTGCTTATACGGTTCATACTTATGAGCAACTTCAGTACTGGGAGATGTTAGAGGTACAGACCAACACAAACAGGTAGACAAGTCTCCCACGTAGTGGTGTGGAAGGCACCTGATGCGCTTCTACAACGTGTAACTGCATGCTTAACTTTGCATCGATCGACCAGTCTAGCTAGCTAGCTGGCTACATAGATATCTATTTAGAATGATTTGAACTAACGTGGAGCAACCTGAGCAACACATTAGATTTGCATCAGTGTCTTGCAAGTTGCTCGATGGATCAAGTGGAAATTATTATGCAGAAACCGCATTTTTATGCGTGATCTGCACCGAATAAGAACTTAATTCATCTTCAGGATGCTTCCATGCACTGTTAAGCATGCTAGTTGCGACCTGGATTAGAATTTGCCTCATCAATTGTTTCTCTCTCCCACTTGGTGAAACAGAAAGGAAAATGTGCTCTTTTTTGTTACTGAAATACTACAACAACAACATAGCCTTTTGTCCCAAGCAAGTTAGGGTAGGCTAGAGATGAAACCCAAAAGAGACGAGAAACAGGGAGACACATAAAGGGACATAAATAGCACAAGACAAAAAGATGTCACGGTTCAGACACGTTGATTGCCAATCTCCAAGCGCTCCTGTCCATAGCTAAATCCTTGGAGATATTCCACTCCTTAAGATCTCTCTTAACGGACTCGTCCCAATTTAGTTTAGGTCGACCTCTACCGCTCTTTACATTATCGGGCCGCTTTAGAACTCCACTACGCACCGACGCCTCAGGAGGCCTCCGTTGGACATGTCTAAACCATCTCAACCGATGTTGAATCAATTTCTCCTCAATTGGTGCCACCCCAACCCTATCCCGAATATCGTCGTTCCGGACTCTATCCCTCCTTGTGTGCCCACAACACCAACGCAACATACGCATCTATGCTACACTCAATTGCTGGACATGTCGCCTTTTTGTAGGCCAACACTCAGCACCGTATAACATCGCCGGACGAATCGCCGTCCTATAGAACTTACCTTTCAGCTTCTGAGGCACCCTTTTGTCACAGAGAACGCCAGAAGCTTGACGCCATTTCAGCCAGCCGGCTGAAATTCTATGCCTAACATCTTCATCAATGTCTCTATCCTTTTGTAGCACCGACCCTAAATACCGAAAAGTATCCTTCTTGGCCACCACTTGCCCATCGAGGCTAACGTCTCCCTCCTCGTGCCTAGTCGCGCTGAAATCGCACCTCATGTACTCGGTCTTAGTCCTACTAAGTCTGAACCCTTTCGACTCTAACGTGTGCCTCCATAATTCTAACTTCCTATTAACCCCCGCCCTACTGTCGTCAACTAGCACCACATCATCAGCAAAGAGCATACACCAAGGGATATCACCTTGTATGTCCCTTGTGACCTCATCCATCACCAAAGCAAATAAATAAGGGCTCAAAGCTGACCCCTGATGCAGTCCTATTTTAATTGGAAAGTCACTGGTGTCGCCATCATATGTTCAGACAAACGTCACCACATCCATGTACATATCCTTGATGAGGGTAACATACTTAGTTGGGACTTTGTGCTTTTCTGTCACACCCATTTTTAAGGACAAAAATAGGATGTATAAAAGACTCATGTGCGCCCCAGGAAACAGTCGCACACATAAGTTGACAAATTACAAAGTACCATCACAGTGCTTATTACATAACAAATAAGTATTTAAGACATAGTCTTGAACGATAAGTAATAATAACTAATAGTAATTCTTCAGCGGAAACTCCACACAGGGACACGGTTGACTGGTTGACATCAAGACTAGTACTCATTCCGATAATCTTCCTCTATATCTTCATCTGTTATGGTGGAAATAGCAAGGGTGAGTCCATGTCGAACTCAACAAATATAACACAGGGTTCATGTGGCTCAAAAGGCTAGACACTGTTTAACTGCATTTAGCTTTTAATCATATATTAGCAATTGAGTAGCATCAAGATAAACCACTTCCCATTAAAGAACCAATGATCAATTGTAATAAGGATAATGAATAGCATTAACATGAGCAAATAATAATCAACAATAATTAAGCATGATATAACAGTTATGATCAACTATTCCATAAGAATCCCCAAGGCCGCTCGTATCCGTGAGCACGGCTAGTATACCAGTTTTTAACTCTGCGCAGAGGTGTACACTTTCACTGTAAGTCATGATTTCCAAATGAGTGGGGAGATCAAGCCCAAACACCCGAGAACCATATAAAGCCACTCAAAAGTTCGTCTAACAAGTTAGGGCCATTAGATTTCACTCGGCAGGCAGATGTAGAACCCCCCCTTCCCTGTGGCACAACAACCGCAGCCTATACACACTAGGCCAGGGGCTCGGACTACACCCAACAAGGCAAGCCATTCTTACGCCATTTAAGGTAACCTCTAACAAGCTAGAAAAGGTCTCTTGAACAACTAGAGCCAGAGCCATATAGCCCTCACAGCTGTACTGTATATCCCGGTTATCACTTACAGATAAGTCCTTATGGAGAGAAACCAGAGCATCAAAATAATACACAAGCTCTAGCCCCCTTTTAACAACAATGAAATCATCTTAATAGTTGATTGCTTAATCCATTAATCTAATTACAAGATCATTGTTCTTAGTTTAAGCACTAGCAGTAGCTACCCATATGCATTCCCAAGGTTGACAAGGAATCAAGATAACAATCACTAAGTTATAATCCCTAAGGTTGTCAAGGTAAGCACATGCATATGTATGATAATTCAATGTATAGGTAACAAGGATAGTCCTGTGTTATACTTGCCTTGATCAAAGCTCTCCAAGTGATACTGCTGACTTGGCTCAAAGTAATACTCCGAATCGTCCAAATACTGCTCACCTTCTATATTCGATCATCAATCAACAACACACATGCATCCAATCAAACATACACGAAGCAAACAAAGAGATATAATTAGAACAGTACACCAACAGTAACAAAACAGTAATAAAAGCTTATAAAACTCTTCTACACGTTTCTACGATCACACAGACGCAAAGATCACCAAATTCGGAGTTAAAACGTGAAAGTTATGAATTTTCTAAGACTTCCTATAGATAAATAAATACTTAATTATAACCTCGAAAAATAAATTATCAAAACTAACTGTACAACTACACTAACATGTAGAGCTCGCAAATATGAACCTAACGCAATTTGAACGGATCAAATCGGAGTTAAAACGAAGATTTTATGACCAAAACAATTCTAGTGGCAAAACTGTAAATACCTGAAAACGTATTTTTGACTTATCCGGGAGAGAATACGCTTTCAAAACGCGAAAACGTATTTTCAGCAATACGCTATGGACGGCGGGTTTTAATCTGAGAAAGTCTAGGGGCTCTTTATCAATTTTACCCGCGAAGGGGTATCTTCTAATCTAAGCCGTTAATTCAAAAACGGACGGCTCACAATCGTCTTCACCCCTACAGTGAGGATTCCGGCCCTCCTTCTTCGGTTCCGGCCGGTGGCCGCCATGGCCGGCAACCTTGGCTCACCGGAAAACTTCGGATCCACCTCCTCCAACAGCGATTCGCCCCGAAACCGACACCAATTGAAAGAGAAGGTCCATCCGAACTTATCTACGCGGTTTAAGCAAGCTACGATGAATCGAGGACGGGATGCGGCTTGGGAAGGGCGGCGGCGCCATTGCCGGCCGACGGTGAGCTTCAAAAGCTCGCTTCTAAGCACCTCCAACCAAAAGAAGAGCACGGGGAGGAAGAGAAGAAGATGGCGAACTCACCAACGTGAAGAAAAAGAGCTCCAAATCACCCGAAGGCACCCCACCCCGACGACCGACGTCCTCAACCGAACTCAAGCCCTAGAACTCAACTCCTTGCGGTGGAACTCACGATTTTAGATGAAAAACGGAAAATAGAGAGTCAAGGCGTCCTATTTATAGCCTCAAATCGTTGATTTCGGTTAACATATCTGGAATACATGATTCGGTTGCGGTTCGGTTGGAGAAGTGACCGGCTCGGTTACGAGGAAGACGACGATAGGCGACCGACAAGTGGGACCCGACCATCAGCGACCGAAAGAGAAAAGAAGAGCGCGGCTATTCCGTTGGCTTGGCCGGCCCCACTGGTCAGTGGTAGGAGGGAGGGAGAGGCGCGCGTCTGCCGCGGCTCGGGCTGGCTCAGGCCGCTCGTCTGCTGGGCCGGCCCGCGCGGTGAAGGAAAGCTCAGGCTCGGTTAGCTGGGCCAAGATGCTGAGTTGGGCTCCGGCGGTGCTGGCCGTCGGGCCTGGCTTCCAGGTAAGTATTCTCTTTTTTTTTCCTTTTTCTTTATTTACTTGTTTACAAACTTTTCCAAATAAAATTTCCAAAGCAAATCAAAATAACATAAATCTACTACACAACAGAAAATATATGCAGCAGCATGAATGCAACACCAAATTAGTTTTTAAAACTTTAATTTCCCATTAATTGTTATCTAAATTATTCAAAATTCATATTCTCTAAAATTTGGGTGTTACAAATTCTACCCCCCTTAAAAGAATCTCGTCCTCGAGATTGAACTGCTTACTCAAACAACTGCGGATATGATTTTCTCAATTCATCCTCTCTTTCCCAAGTTGCCTCTGCCTCTGAATATCGATTCCACTGCACTTTACACATCTTAATAATCCGACTTCGAGTAACTCTCTCAGCAGTTTCTAAAATCTTGATCGGAAACTCTTCATATGTAAGATCTTCCTTAACAGTCAACTCTTCTAAAGGTATCTGCTCCTCAGGCACACGCAAACACTTCTTAAGTTGTGAAACATGGAACACATCATGTACTCCAGATAAATTCTCAGGCAACTCTAATTGATAAGCAACTTCCCCACGTCTAGTAATAACTTTAAATGGTCCAACATACCTTGGTGCTAGTTTACCTTTCATGTTAAACCTCTTCACACTTCTCATAGGTGACACCTTCAAATAGACATAATCACCTACCTCAAAAACTAAATCTCTTCTTCTATTGTCAGCGTAACTCTTCTGACGAGACTGTGCTACTCTCAAATTCTCACGAATCACTCGCACTTGATCTTCTGCGTTTCTAAGAACATCTGTACCAAACACCTGAGATTCACCGGTCTGATCCCAAAACAATGGAGTTCTACACTTGCGTCCATACAAAGCTTCAAACGGTGCCATCTTAAGACTCTGTTGATAACTATTATTGTAAGAAAATTCTGCATAAGGCAAACTCTTATCCCAACTAGTTCCATATTGCAATGCACAAGCTCTCAACATATCCTCTAATACCTGGTTGGTCCTTTCAGTCTGTCCATCTGTCTGTGGATGATATGCTGTACTAAAATTCAATTTTGTTCCCAATGATTCATGCACAGCTTTCCAAAAATGCGACGTAAACTGCGATCCTCGATCAGATACAATCTTCTTTGGTACTCCATGCAAACAGACTATTCTCTCCATATACAACTCTGCCAATTTTGGTCCATGGTAAGTAGTCTTAACTGGTATAAAATGAGCAACTTTAGTTAACTGATCTACTATCACCCAAATAGAGTCATAACCTTTCTGAGTACGAGGTAACCCTACTATAAAATCCATACCAACTTCCTCCCACTTCCATTCAGGAATCTTCATTGGTTGTAACAATCCAGCAGGTCTCTGATGCTCTGCTTTCACTCTCTGACAAGTGTCACACAATGCCACATACTCAGCCACATCTCGCTTTAATCCAACCCACCAATATTTCTGTTTTAGATCCAAATACATCTTAGTACTACCAGGATGAATAGAATAAGCTGACTCATGAGCTTCGCGAAGAATTGCTTGTCTAACAGTTTGATCCTCAGGTACACACAGCCTCTTTCCAAACCACAAAATTCCATTATCATCCATTCGAAAGCCTGGTGACTTACCAATCACTATATCTTCCGCTATCTTCTTTAGTTTCTCATCCTTCAACTGCCCCTTGTAAATTTCTTGCTCTAAGGTAGGTTCTATCACTAATTCCATTGTATTAGTAACAATTCCCAAATTCAAATATTCAAATTCAGCACATAATTCCCTAGTCATAGTCAATTTCTGTATCTCATTAACATAGCTTTTCCTACTAAGAGCATCAGCTACTACATTAGCCTTACCAGGATGATAGTGTATCTCAATATCATAATCCTTAATCAACTCTAACCATCTGCGTTGCCTCAAATTCAGATCTGACTGAGTGAAAATATACTTCAAACTCTTATGATCAGTGTATATATCACTCTTATGTCCAATCAAATAATGTCTCCAAATCTTTAAAGCATGAACTACAGCTGCTAATTCCAAATCATGTGTAGGATAATTCAACTCATGCTTTCTCAACTGCCTAGATGCATAAGCCACAACTCTGCCTTCTTGCATAAGAACACATCCCAAACCTTGACGAGAAGCATCACAATAAATAGAAAACTTCTTACTCAAATCTGGCAAAACCAAAACAGGCGCTGTAGTCAACCTCTTTTTCAACTCCTCAAAACTAGCTTGACATTTATCTGACCACACAAACTTGGCATTCTTCTCTAACAGAGATGTCATAGGTTTAGCAAGTTTAGAAAACCCTTCAATGAACCGTCTGTAATATCCAGCTAATCCCAAGAAACTACGAATCTCACTAACATCAATAGGTGGTTTCCAATTTAATACATCCTTTACTTTACCTGGATCCACTGATATCCCTCCATTAGAAACAATATGACCAAGGAAAGAAACTTCCTTCAACCAAAACTCACATTTACTTCGCTTCGCATACAGTCTATGCTCTCTAAGTTTCTGCAATACCAACCTCAAATGTTCAGCATGCTCTACCTCTGTCTTGGAAAATACCAGTATATCATCAATAAACACTACCACAAACTTATCCAAATATTCCATGAACACCTTATTCATCATGTACATAAAGTATGCAGGTGCATTGGTCAATCCAAATGACATAACCGTATACTCATACAATCCATACCTTGTAGTAAAAGCTGTCTTTGGAATATCAGAAACACGAATCTTCAACTGATGATATCCAGAACGTAAATCAATCTTAGAGAACACACAAGCACCTCTCAACTGATCAAACAAGTCATCAATCCTGGGCAAAGGATACTTATTCTTGATAGTTACCTCATTTAGTGACCGGTAATCAACACACATCCTCTGACCACCATCTTTCTTATCAACAAAAATAACTGGTGCTCCCCAAGGTGATGAACTAGGTCTAATAAAACCTTTATCTTGTAATTCTTTAATTTGTTTCTTAAGTTCTTCTAATTCATCTACTCCCATCCTATATGGTCGTTTGGCTATAGGTGCAGTTCCAGGAAGTAATTCAATAAGAAATTCAATGTCTCGGTCAGGTGGCATACCTGGCAATTCATCAGGGAAGACATCCGGAAATTCCTCAATCACTGAATTCTCCTTAATAGTATCTTCAAGCTGATTTACCACAGCGGTTGGTTGCTTCTGCACTGCTACATTCACATTGATTTTATCTCCATTAGGTGCATTCACAACTACCACTTTTTGCTGACACCGAATCTCTGCCTGATTTTGCTTCATCCAGTCCATACCCAATATCACATCAATACCAGATGTCCTCAACACTATAGGAGTTATCTTAAACTCTACCCCCCTTAATACCATACTAATTGGAAGACAACGATTACTGGTTTGCATGGTACCTCCAGGTGAATTTACTAAGAGAGATTCTTTCATAGCTAGCATGGGTATACTATGCATTTTAACAAAAATGTTGGATATGAATGTATGAGATGCTCCAGAGTCAAAAAGAACAGTTGCGGGAGTGGAATGTACATTGAACGTACCAATCATAACTTCTGGTGCATCATGAACTGTATCAGAAGACACGTGATTCACCCTTCCAGTACCAGATTGCTTCTGGTTGCTCTTCTGGCTCTGAGGAGTCTGCTGATTCTGCTTCTCAGGACAATGGTAAGACATATGCCCCTCTTTACCACAGGCAAAACATCTAGTAGGAGTGCTGGGAGCACTATTCTTCATGGGGGTAACATTGGAATTTCCAGTGCGAGGAGTCTGTTGCCCAGTCTGCTGATACTGTTGATGTTGTGGATATGATGAACGCTGTTGTGACTGATTACCTTGCCAATTCTGGGACCATCTCTGATTCGGATTGCGATTCCATTGACTAACCGGTCCCTGAAACTTCTGATGAAAACCATGCTGAGAATTAGTGCGCTGACGGTTGTTACTTCCTGAGCTTTGTACTTTCATCTTCCTCTTTCTGTCCATCTCTCTGCGCTCATTATCAAGCACAATAGCTTTATTTACTAGCTCTTGAAAACTAGCATAGTTGTTCCCCTTCAACTGCAAGCGAAGATCATAATAAATTCCCTTCAAGAAGAGACGTTGTCTGTCTGCATCTTCTCTCACTTCATTAGGAGCATAGCGAGCCAACTGGGTAAATCTGTCATGATATTCGCTAACGCTCATCTGTCCCATCCTAAGGTTTCTGAATTCTTCCTGCTTCAGCTCAATTATACCTTCAGGAATATGACGAGCTCGAAAATCTCTAACAAACTCATTCCAAGTGATAGGAGGAGCATTGTCAGGGCGTGCAGCTTGATATGACTCCCACCAAGTCTGAGCTGTCCCCTGTAACTGACCAGATGCATATAACACCTTCTCCATATCATTGCATTGGGCTATATTCAGTTGTTTCTCCACTGCCCTCACCCAATCATCTGCCTCTAAAGGATCAGCAGCACGAGAAAACACTGGAGGGCGTCCCTTTAAAAATTCTCCACGCTTATCCCTCACTTGCACAGGCGGTGGTCCTCCTGAAGGGGGATTATTCTGCATGTGCTGCATAAACATCTGCATCATCTGGTTCTGAGTTTGCATGAGTTCCTCCATAGTAATGGGTATGTTAGCACCTCCACGACCTCTGCCACGACCTCTGCCTGACATCTGTTTCCAAAAACACAGAAATTGAAATTCAGTACGATCCGAGATGATGTATTCAATAGATAAGCAAAATCTGATTTTTCTGGGCGAACTCCAATTTCAGCAACTCAGTAAAACTGTCATATCTCGAGCTACAGACGTCCAATTCAGATGATCTTTACATGGTTGGAAATCTTTCAAAATTATCTACAACTTTTATTCACAACACTTTTTCTGATTCTGTCAATAAATTGGCCAAAAACTGAACTTAACCGAAACTGTTTCAGAATTCCAGACTGTGCAGTAACTCCAACTTGGAACAGGTATATCTCTTAGCTCATAATAGATATTAAAGTGATTCTTATGGGGTTGGAAAGATATAGAAGTCTAATTATTCCCAGTAAAATTTCTTAAATTTCTCATGAACGAATTTTAAGTTATTTCTAAAACATCCCAGACTGATCCAAAAATCAGCAAAGGACAGAACTAAATTAACCTCATATTCAACTAATATATTTTGATCAAACTTAATATTCTCAACCATGGAACTTGTAGGCATGTCTACAAAACTCCAGCACACATTACAAAGATCCAAATCACACATTATCATAATAACAATCCATCAATCACACAATTGTTCACACCACAAACTGACTCTTAAATCAAACCAAACTTAAAATTAACTCACAACTACTATCGTTCCTATTACATAGGGATTTTTCCTATTTCCTAATTAAGCTTCTCATAAATCTTGGGACGACCTAACTCCGCCCTTAATTGGTCAATCTCCTTATAAGCTTGCTCCTTAAGTTCTTTTTCTTTTAGCAACTCATCCTTCAAATCCACCTCATGGAGAGCCAATTCACGAGCTAATCCCACCGTAGCTTGTAAAGTCAAGGAGGAATCATCTGCAGGCGGCACGGTCCAAATACCCTTGTCATGTAAGAAACAAGGAAAATGCCGGAGTGCACCCTTTAACGTCTTGTCCGAGCGTAGACCATGGTAGTAAACAAATGCATTGAAAGCGACATCCTCCATGCTTATCTCCACAGTTGCCCGGCTCACTCTGGTAATGAACTTTGACTCCACCTTAGGCTCCTTAGTGGTAGGATCCCTTTTCTTAACCCATAACTCTGTTTCCCAATAGGAATCCATCCATGGATGACTATACTCTACACTGCGATACTCCAACGTAGCTTCCCAGTCGTAGTAGTAGTTGTCCAAGGTTCTTGTCAACATGGCATGGAAGAAAGCATCAGCTTTAGGAACCAGGATATGAAACTTCGTAGTCCATCCCATAACTACATCCTCCCATTGGTGTATCACCAACTCTTGATTCAGCATCAGATAGCTCTTGCTCACCATCTTTATACGGCTCCTGAGGTTTAAAACGGGCAACGTACTGTGCAGCTGACAAACGGGGATGAGGAGGCATCTATAAAAATTTTGACATAGATTAGATAGAATCAATGTATTTTCGCAATGGAATAAAGTAGAGGAAGCATAAAACTTTAGTAATTAACAAGGTAAAAAGAGGAAGCATGAATTTAAGTAAAATATGAAGGCTATTAACGACCATTCTAACTAGGCTCGCGTCCTACAGTCAACACGGCTCCGATACCAATCTGTCACACCCATTTTTAAGGACAAAAATAGGATGTATAAAAGACTCATGTGCGCCCCAGGAAACAGTCGCACACATAAGTTGACAAATTACAAAGTACCATCACAGTGCTTATTACATAACAAATAAGTATTTAAGACATAGTCTTGAACGATAAGTAATAATAACTAATAGTAATTCTTCAGCGGAAACTCCACACAGGGACACGGTTGACTGGTTGACATCAAGACTAGTACTCATTCCGATAATCTTCCTCTATATCTTCATCTGTTATGGTGGAAATAGCAAGGGTGAGTCCATGTCGAACTCAACAAATATAACACAGGGTTCATGTGGCTCAAAAGGCTAGACACTGTTTAACTGCATTTAGCTTTTAATCATATATTAGCAATTGAGTAGCATCAAGATAAACCACTTCCCATTAAAGAACCAATGATCAATTGTAATAAGGATAATGAATAGCATTAACATGAGCAAATAATAATCAACAATAATTAAGCATGATATAACAGTTATGATCAACTATTCCATAAGAATCCCCAAGGCCGCTCGTATCCGTGAGCACGGCTAGTATACCAGTTTTTAACTCTGCGCAGAGGTGTACACTTTCACTGTAAGTCATGATTTCCAAATGAGTGGGGAGATCAAGCCCAAACACCCGAGAACCATATAAAGCCACTCAAAAGTTCGTCTAACAAGTTAGGGCCATTAGATTTCACTCGGCAGGCAGATGTAGAACCCCCCCTTCCCTGTGGCACAACAACCGCAGCCTATACACACTAGGCCAGGGGCTCGGACTACACCCAACAAGGCAAGCCATTCTTACGCCATTTAAGGTAACCTCTAACAAGCTAGAAAAGGTCTCTTGAACAACTAGAGCCAGAGCCATATAGCCCTCACAGCTGTACTGTATATCCCGGTTATCACTTACAGATAAGTCCTTATGGAGAGAAACCAGAGCATCAAAATAATACACAAGCTCTAGCCCCCTTTTAACAACAATGAAATCATCTTAATAGTTGATTGCTTAATCCATTAATCTAATTACAAGATCATTGTTCTTAGTTTAAGCACTAGCAGTAGCTACCCATATGCATTCCCAAGGTTGACAAGGAATCAAGATAACAATCACTAAGTTATAATCCCTAAGGTTGTCAAGGTAAGCACATGCATATGTATGATAATTCAATGTATAGGTAACAAGGATAGTCCTGTGTTATACTTGCCTTGATCAAAGCTCTCCAAGTGATACTGCTGACTTGGCTCAAAGTAATACTCCGAATCGTCCAAATACTGCTCACCTTCTATATTCGATCATCAATCAACAACACACATGCATCCAATCAAACATACACGAAGCAAACAAAGAGATATAATTAGAACAGTACACCAACAGTAACAAAACAGTAATAAAAGCTTATAAAACTCTTCTACACGTTTCTACGATCACACAGACGCAAAGATCACCAAATTCGGAGTTAAAACGTGAAAGTTATGAATTTTCTAAGACTTCCTATAGATAAATAAATACTTAATTATAACCTCGAAAAATAAATTATCAAAACTAACTGTACAACTACACTAACATGTAGAGCTCGCAAATATGAACCTAACGCAATTTGAACGGATCAAATCGGAGTTAAAACGAAGATTTTATGACCAAAACAATTCTAGTGGCAAAACTGTAAATACCTGAAAACGTATTTTTGACTTATCCGGGAGAGAATACGCTTTCAAAACGCGAAAACGTATTTTCAGCAATACGCTATGGACGGCGGGTTTTAATCTGAGAAAGTCTAGGGGCTCTTTATCAATTTTACCCGCGAAGGGGTATCTTCTAATCTAAGCCGTTAATTCAAAAACGGACGGCTCACAATCGTCTTCACCCCTACAGTGAGGATTCCGGCCCTCCTTCTTCGGTTCCGGCCGGTGGCCGCCATGGCCGGCAACCTTGGCTCACCGGAAAACTTCGGATCCACCTCCTCCAACAGCGATTCGCCCCGAAACCGACACCAATTGAAAGAGAAGGTCCATCCGAACTTATCTACGCGGTTTAAGCAAGCTACGATGAATCGAGGACGGGATGCGGCTTGGGAAGGGCGGCGGCGCCATTGCCGGCCGACGGTGAGCTTCAAAAGCTCGCTTCTAAGCACCTCCAACCAAAAGAAGAGCACGGGGAGGAAGAGAAGAAGATGGCGAACTCACCAACGTGAAGAAAAAGAGCTCCAAATCACCCGAAGGCACCCCACCCCGACGACCGACGTCCTCAACCGAACTCAAGCCCTAGAACTCAACTCCTTGCGGTGGAACTCACGATTTTAGATGAAAAACAGAAAATAGAGAGTCAAGGCGTCCTATTTATAGCCTCAAATCGTTGATTTCGGTTAACATATCTGGAATACATGATTCGGTTGCGGTTCGGTTGGAGAAGTGACCGGCTCGGTTACGAGGAAGACGACGATAGGCGACCGACAAGTGGGACCCGACCATCAGCGACCGAAAGAGAAAAGAAGAGCGCGGCTATTCCGTTGGCTTGGCCGGCCCCACTGGTCAGTGGTAGGAGGGAGGGAGAGGCGCGCGTCTGCCGCGGCTCGGGCTGGCTCAGGGCCGCTCGTCTGCTGGGCCGGCCCGCGCGGTGAAGGAAAGCTCAGGCTCGGTTAGCTGGGCCAAGATGCTGAGTTGGGCTCCGGCGGTGCTGGCCGTCGGGCCTGGCTTCCAGGTAAGTATTCTCTTTTTTTTTCCTTTTTCTTTATTTACTTGTTTACAAACTTTTCCAAATAAAATTTCCAAAGCAAATCAAAATAACATAAATCTACTACACAACAGAAAATATATGCAGCAGCATGAATGCAACACCAAATTAGTTTTTAAAACTTTAATTTCCCATTAATTGTTATCTAAATTATTCAAAATTCATATTCTCTAAAATTTGGGTGTTACATTTTCCAAGGCCCACCACATGACATTTCTCGGTACTTTGTCATATGCCTTCTCGAGGTCAATAAAGACCAGCAACATACAAGCAGTTGGTGAATGGATGGAGGAGATCCACCAGCTTTCTCCTTGTCGTCTTGCCAACATGCTACTCCTATATCACCCCCTCTGTTGAAACACTCCCATATATCGCTTTATTGAGGTGTTTATCCTGTGGCTACACATTGTAGAGGACTGATTCGATGACAGTAATGAGATCGGGACAGATTCAACGATAATGATACATACCAGACGCCCTCGACCGCTCACTCCCGCAGCGCACGCGCCCCTCCCCATTCTTATCCTTTCGTGTCCCGCACCCACACCTGACGACGTGGTATCGCTGCTTCCTGGCCGGCAGCGGCTCCTTCCCCCATCCCTGGCGTCCTCCATCCCCCACCCTGGCATCCTCCTCCCCACAATGATAGCCTTCTTCCCCACCCCGGCAGCCCCTTCCCAAACCCCGGCACTCGATGTGGAAGCGGTGGCCGCACCGTGATAGCACGCAGGTCGTCGCCGTCGACCATCGTGGTAGTCCTCGTCGCCACCACCGGTGATGGCCAAGCTCTGGAGCAGCCACCGTTAGCCATTACCGCTGACCCCCGGCGGCCGGAATTGACCGGTGCAGCCTCCCCTCCCCTATGTTCCCCGACTCCTGGCGGCTCCTTCCCCCACCCTGGCGGCGCCCCTCCCCCCACACTGGTGTCCTGCCCCACCGGGAGCCCACAATGCCCGTAGATACAGCGGCCATGGCACTCCCGCGCCAAGCTCTCTCTCTCCCCCTATGTTGCAATTGTTGTTTCAATTTGTTTCAGGCGTTTCAGAGGTATGTTGCATTTGTTTCATATGGATGTTGCAAAAGTAGATCGGGGGATGTTGCACATGTTGCATATGTTGCAGATGTTTCGGAGGCATGTTGCAAGAGTATGTTTTCGAGTGTTTCATATGTTTTAGAGGTATGTTTCATTTGTGTTTTCCAGACGCTTGTTGCATATGTTTCACACATATGTTGCATGTGTTTTATTCGGATGTTGTGTATGGTTGCAATGGTTTTCAAGTGTGTTTCAGGTGTGTTTTTCAAGTGTTTCAACTGCCTTCAGATGTATGTTGCAACCGTTGTATTTGAATGTTTTATCCCCCAGAGCTGGCACAGCATCCATACGAACAAGGGATGGGCAATGGGCGCCGTTGCCTCCGGAGCGGGATGGGCGCTGGGCGGAGGGGGGCTGCGTACGTCGCGGTTGGGAGGAGGGGCACAGGCGCGTGGTGACGCAGTGTCACACCCATTTTTAAGGGCAAAAATAGGATGTATAAAAGACTCATGTGCACCCCAGGAAACAGTCGCACACATAAGTTGACAAATTACAGAGTATCATCACAATGCTTATTACATAGCGAATAAATATTCCTCAAATAGTCTCATACAATAATTGTAGCAACTAATAGTAGTCCTCCAGCGGAAGTTCCAAACATAGGGACGTGGTTGACTGGTTGACACCAAGACTAGTACTCATTACGATAATCATCTTCATAATCTCCATCTGTTGTGGTGGAAATAACAAGGGTGAGTACATGTCGTACTCAACAAGCATAGCACAGGATTCATGAGGCACAAAAGGCTAGACACTGTTTGACTGCGTTAAGCTTTTATTCACCATATTATTATTAGCGATTAAGTAGCATCAAGATGAACCAATTCCCATTAATGAACCAATGATCATTTGTAATAAGGATAATGAATAGCATTAACATGAGCGTAATAGTAACAATAGTAATTAAACATGATATAACAATGGTGATCAACTATTCTGTAAGAATCCCCAAGACCGCTCGTATCCATGAGCACGGCTGGTATACCAGTTTATTAAACTCTGCGCAGAGGTGTACACTTTCACTGTGAGTCATGGTTTTCAGTTGCTTTGGGCTAATTAATTTCAAAACACTAAAAACCATATAAAGCCATTCAAAAGTTCGTCTAACAAGTTAGGGCCATTAGATTCACTCGGCAGGCAGATGTAGGAACCCCCTTTTCAAATGGCACAATTCCTTCTCGGCTATACTCATAGACTAGAGGTTGTCCTACACCCAACGTGTCAAGCTATTCTTACGCCAATTAAGGTAACCACTAACAAGCTAGAAAAAGTCTCTTAAACAACTAAAGCCAGAGCCATATAACCCTCACAGCTGTACTGTATGTCCCGGTTATCACTTACAGGTAAGTCCTTACGGAGAGTAACTAGAGCAACAATATAACCTCTTGCTCCAGCCCCCTTTCAACAGTAGTAAAATCATCGTTAAAGGTTGGTCGCACAATTCATTAATCCAATTACAAGATCATCGTTCATAATTAAGCGCTAGCAATAGCTACTCAAATGCACAACCCATACGTGACAAGGAAACAAGATATCAATAGCTAAGTTATAATCTCTATGGTTGTCAAGGAGGACACATGCATATAAATTAGTAATTTCAGTGAATAGGACAACAAGGATGGTCCCATGTTATATTTGCCTTGATCAAAGTTTTCCTGCTGATACTACTGGTCCAGCTCAAAGTAATACTCCTGATCGTCCAAAAACTGCTCACCGTCTAAACTCGATCACCAAGCATCAACACACATTCATCCAAGCAATCATACACGAAGCAAACAAAGAGACATAATTAGAACAGTACACCAACAGTAGCAAAACAGTATAAAAAGTTTGTAAAACTCTCATACATGTTACTACGATCACACAGACGTAAAGATCACAAAATTCGGACTTAAAACGTGAAAGTTATGAATTTTCTACGATTTCCTATAGATAAATAATTACTTTAATATAAGCTCGAAATTTAAATGCTACAAACCTATTGTATAGTAACTCTAACATGTAGAGCTCGCAAATACGAACCTAACGCAACTTGAACGGGTCAAATCGGAGTTAAAACGAGCGAGATACAAATATTTGAAGTTTTGAAACATTACTTTGAAACATATGAAACATATTTTCATTTAACCTAGTGACGGTTACATTTTCCAAAGAAGAAAGCGTATTTTCAGAAGGCATTTTAGGATGGTGGGTTCTATTTCAGAAAAACCCAGGGATTCTTTAAGAAATTTACCCCACGAAGGGGTATCTTCTAATCCCGCTCGTTGATCAACAAATGGACCACTCACATTCACTCCAAGAAAGAGAGAGAGGAAGCCGGCCATCTACATCAACTCCGGTCGGTGGCCGCCATGGCCGACGCAAGCTGCTCGCCGGAGCTCAATGTTCTAGCGACTCTGGCCACCAATCGGCTCGCGGCCGGTATCAAACGAATGAGGGGCTCGACGCGGACTCACCTAGGCCTTCAAAACGAACGAAGACAAGTCAGAGATAACCAACGACGCAGCGAAGCGGACGGAGCTTCCCTACACTAGATCGTTGACGATGAACACACAGCAAAAGAAAGAAAAGAACGAGCGGAGAGTTCTAGGGAGTTTGAATACCACAGAGAGATACCGGCGGCTTGCTTAATGCAACGAAGAAGCTTCCAACACAAGTATCATGGCGGGGGGCGAGCAAACGAGATCCAAACTCGGCGGAAACGGCGACTAGGGCTAGCATACAACGCATAAGCGGAAAAACCGAAGGTGGTAGAGGCCCTCGACCTTTATAGGATGCTCACGCATGACCCTCACGCAAGAAATCCTGAAAAAACATGAGATCGAGCGGCGTGTTTCCCTCGGCCTTGAGTCCGGCTCGACCACGAGAAGAGGAAGACACAGCTGACATGCGGGCCCCATCCGTCAGCGAAACAAGGGAAGGGAACGGCGGCCGCTGCAGCCAGTGGCGAACCTACAGGGTATGCCGGGTGGTCCCAGGCATACCCTGGCCTAGGTGACAGACATAGCATATATATGTAAAAAAATTACCGATATTACTCGCCGCTACTTCGGCCTTCGGGAAACTGCGACCGTCCGCATGCGCGACGTCTCTGCTCCCGCTCGGCTCAAGACTCGAGTAGTTCCATCGAATCAACTAATCAAGGCAGCGTTGCATCGGTCCCACAGGTGACAGACCATAGGCCACGCAAGTGGGAGTGTCTTGCACATCGACGCCTATCCTGAATTGGTGAATTTCTGATCGTCAACGTCGATCGATCCTGCGGGCTCGCACACGTGCACAGCGGCGGCTATGAGCCTATGTCCTATGAGTCTGCTCTCTACTGCACCGGCACACCATGGTGGTGCACCGTCTCCGTCTCTGCAGCATTGCTATGCGGGTGCAGCGTCTGTGGTCCAGTCGTCCAAGGTCCCCTGCCGAATCGCCGATGGACTAATCGAGCTAGGCGTGTCGCACAGAGTCAAAGGCCGTCTGCAGGTTTGTTGCCTCATCTCTAAAATCCGTTTCCTTATCAATATTTGTGTATCAAGGACTCGAGACAAGCTGGTCTTAAAGCGCACTTCAAAGCCATCCTGACGGAGTTGTGAAACTGAAAGCAAATTGAAATGCAAATTCGAAACTAAAGCAACATCCTTCAAGATAAAACTCTCGTTGACTCGAATGGTCCCATAAGAAAGCACCTTACCTTTGCTATTGTTCCCAAATGTGATGTACTCCTTACATTGCACGGGGTTGAGGCTGGAGAACCATTTTGAACTTCCGATCATGTGGCGCGAATAACCAAAATCAATGAGCCATGTGTTCTCCAAGCCTCCATCCTGCATCAGTAGAAAGACATGGGATAAGCAAATGGCGTAACACTGGGGTTAGTAAACTGTGAAGGATACCAGTGTTGGCTCATTTGCTCTAGAAAAGTGTTAGAAAAAACACCAAACATGTCATGTCTCATTTGAAGAAAGCAGGCACCACGTGGGGGAAAACGTGGTCCGCTAGAGCTGTAGGACTGAAAGCCACAGCCATGAGGTCCAAAGTCATATTGATCACGACCTGAACCACGCCAGGCACGACCACCACGGGGTCTCGCAACCTGAGGCCTAACACCTTGAGGCATTACACCTCTTGGTCTAGCACTATGCCTCTGAATAGGCGGCACATGTACACCAAGGGCGAGTGGTACATGTTCCTGTTGTTTAACTCGTACTCTCGCCGCTCATCTCCCTTCCTCCTAAAGCAAAACTCAGCAAGATGACCATCCCTATGGCAGTAGTCACAGTGATACCTCACTTCTCTCTTAGGTGGTTGTTGGCTCACTCTCTTGTAGGTATGGTTCACTCTTGGTGGCTTTTTGGCTTTAGGAAGGGGATCCTCAGAGATGTTTGGTAGAGTGTCAAGTGGGTTCCTGAGATGGTTCGGTTTTAGAACCCAAAATTGTTTCTAGGGTGGAACTCTTAGAGGTTCTTCAAACACTCCATCTTTGACAGTGGGCTCAGTAGGGTTTGGTGGAGTGATCTTGATTAATTTGGGAGTAGTGGGAGGTTTCTCACTTGGGATCAAACCACTAAACTCACCAACCTTGCCATAGACAAGTTCACCCTTCCCACCTAGATCAAAGCCAACTCTCGATGTCTCTGTTCCTTGCCTTAACTGGCTCATCATCATGCCCAACTACGACTCACTACAAGACACCCAATTCAAGATGGACTAAAGATATGTGTTGTCGTCATCGGATCTCATCTTGTCACACCTGCAAGACTAAAACTCCAACACCAAGCTCTCGCAACATGCACACTCAACAATCGTGCTATTTAAACTGGCCTTCTCAAGAGTAAGGATCTTGGCATTCTTCTCTACCAGCTCAGATTGCAAGCCTGAACAAGACGTGCACGCACCCAACAAGCTAGACTTAGCCTTCAACTCATCGTTCTCATCTAACAAGATAACATACTTAGAATGCAACTCAGAAAAGTTGGTCATATGAATAGCACATTCAATGCACTCAACCTCGTCAAACACATGAACGACAAGCTTCTTAGCTTCCTCAAGCTCCTTATCCACAACTTTTAACTTGTCCTTAAATTCTTTCCTCTCACGAGCAGCACATTTTAGCAACTTATCTTGACTCATCAAGGCATCGGTCATGACATCAAGCTCGGCAATAAGAGCATCGACGGTGGGTTTTACCTCGGTAGTGTTGTCATCGCCAGGAAGCATGTCCTTATTAGGCTTCACCCCTTCATCCACAGCCATGGTGCAGTAGCCTCCGTGGATGGACTTGGCGACGAAACAAAGCCTGGTCAACTTGTCCTCACGCCTCTTCTCGGACTCATCATCGCTCGAGGAAGAAGAACGGTCGTCATCGGTGTCGTTGTCGAGGTCGCTGAGGGAGGCGAGGAAGGCACGCTCTTGGGCCTTAGCCTTCTTGAAGTACTCCTTCTTCACTGCCTCCTTGTCGAATCCTCCCTTCGACTTGTACTTGGAGGTGTACTCGTGCTTGTCCTTACGCTTGCTGGAGTCGTACTTGTCGGAGGAGTGCATGTTCTTCTTGGGGTAGTGGGCGATGAAGTGGTCGGGATCTCCATAGCCGTAGCATCCTTTGTTTGGACGACCACCACGCTGACGATTCAAGCGGTTGTTGTGAAACCATGAGAACCGATTGATGATCAACGCTAGATCGTCGTCCCCAAGGGCCTCCAATTACTCCTCTGTGATAGACACCAAGGAAGACAAGGCAAATGACATCTATGAGGGGTTAGCCAAAGAACTAGAGCCGTTACCGCAGACCAAAGCCATAGTCGGTGCAGAGGGATTCTTGAGCTTAGCTTAGGTCTGGTAGTCGATCTCGGTGGACTTGAGCTTGCTAAAAAGCTCATCCACTGTGAGGGTCTTATACCTCAAAGACTCAACGATGGCGGTCACCTTCACATCCCATACCTTCCGATCTAGGGCATATAGAAGTTTGAGTGCCCTCTCATGATCGTCATAAGGTAACTATGCCTTGTTTGCTCGTATCTTGTTGACGATGGTCTGAAAGTGAGAAATCATGGTATCGATGGACTCGCCATCAAGCTAGGTGAAGTTCTCGTACTCCCTCTTGCACGTCTTGTAGAGTCTGGTTTTGACCATGCGGTCCCCTCGTGATAGCTCTGAAGCCTCACCTAGATCACCCGAGCAGTAGTACAATTGGAGACTCTCTTGAACTCCTGAAGCGAAATACTCGAGAAACTACGCGAGCTCTGCTATTAGCTTTGTGCCGATCTTTTTGATCTTGCGTGACACGAGCACGTGGTTCAAGCATAACGTTGGTAGCATCTTCACAAATCTCCCAAACAAGCCAATCAATCGCCTGGAGATGCGCGGACATGCAGATCTTCCAATAGAGGTAGTTTGTTCCATCGAAGAATGGTGGTTTGCCGGAACCACGCTCCATGTCGCCTTCGTGGATCACGGATCGATTAAGGTGGAATAATCCTTAACCGGCTCCGATACCAAATGAAGGACAAAAACGGCGATCAGAGGGGGGTGACTGGGAGGCGTAAATTTCTCGCAAAATATTTAGCCGCTGTCCCAAAATCACCGCCAAACACGTGAAGCAAACACCGTGATGTCCATGACCCAATTGAATGGGTGGATGTTCCCTAGGAATATAGCAGGACACCACAAAAACAACGTAAAAGACGGAACTCAAATCGGATCACAATCGCGTAAGCCACGGACGAAACAAATTGCCGGCCCGAAAATTCTTTGGCATTGAACCAGAAATACACCTGGAAATCAGGTAGCAGCACAGCACCAAAAAAATCACTCATACACGAATGAAACCAGCTAAAAGAGCAATCAATAATTAGGCTCTGTAGCTTGAAAGTGACAGCTCAAGAATTAGCAAATCAATCACGAACTGCTGGACAGGCTGCATGCTCCAGTTGAACTGAAATAGAAAAGTGCAAGCACTAGTGCACTACTGCTGCTCTGCTGATCGATCTGCTCCTGCGGCTGCTGAGCCCAGAGGCGTGCTCCTTCACACGAACTGCAATGCTGCTATGCACGAACAGGGCAGGGGAGCAGGTGCAGCTGCAAATCCAAACGATGAAAACCGACGAGACGGAGAGGAGCGATGCAAGCCTGCTCACTGGTCGGCTTTGGAGAAGCACAGCGCAGGACCAAAAGACCACAGCGGGTCAGCAGCGCTGGGACGGGAGGACCGTATGCCAGAAATAGCGAGCACGGGCTCCAAGCCTGATGGCCGGAGCGCCTGGGACCAAGGGACAGCGCCGCTTCTGAGAGCAAGCACGGTGTCTGAACACCGGCTTTGGTAGCGCTATTGCCAGGCGCACTGGAGCCCCACACCGACGAACAAAGGACGGAGCAGACACGGAAGCGACGCTCCCAAGAACAGATGAACGAACAGGAGGAGCAACGGCCACCAAATCAACAAAATCCGACTCTAAACAAAATGGATCGGGATCAAACTTTACCTAGATGAAATTCAACTGGGTACCAACAAATTCCCAAGAAATCATCGCCGGGATTAAACCCCAAACTCCGGAAAAATCATATCGTAGCCGAGAACGAAAATAAGGAAAAACTCAAGAACACAGTGATGAAAATCATACACAAAATCACTGAATCCTGGAGGACAACTGGAGGATTCGGGCCTCCATTCCCACACCAAATCTCAGTTTATACTCACGAATTTCTTCATAAGTAGACCTCTCTCTTAAGAACTAGAAGAAGAGCTAACCCTATTTGGAAGGGGGAAATTAGAGAATGGGAAAGAGGTGAGGGAGATGGAGGCTCTCTCATCCTATTAATAGGGCTATTACACAATCCTAGTTTTGCTCCTGGATACAATTGAGTCGAACCACTTAGCCCAAGGGCGTTATGGTCCAACCCGGTGTCATCTTTATCCGATGGCCACCGCGCCTCCTCATCAGTAGCTTCGCCTCGACGCGAACTCCACAATGCTGCCACGTGCCGTCCGTTCCTTCTCGGAACCTCCGCTTAGGTTTTGAGGTCTAAACCCATAAACCCGTCACCGATGGTTTTGAGGCCCAAACCACCAAACCCGCTCGCGAATAGCGTACTCCATACACGTCCCCCACCGCTCGACACGTGTCACCGCCGTCCTCGACAGGCTGGCCGCCAAGTCCTCTGAGCCCCGCTCGACTTGCACGTCCTCCGTCTTGACTAGGTCAATACGGTCACTCCCATGTACACTTGCACTTGTTGATGTCCCATATGTCAGCCACCGCGACTGGTCACAAGGCCTCCTGGTCCCTCGGTCCAAGCCTCATGTCCGGCCTTCACCGTTTTCGGTCCATCGGTGCGGCACGTCTCTACTTGACCTTCACCTCGCCGTCGACCACCGCCTTTGAGCTCCACACCTGCACAACACAAGCCAAGAGATATGTCGCACACATAGCTTTCGCCATGGTAGGATTAGTCACCACTCAACCTACTTCGTGGATCACATTAACAATCACTCATCACAAAACGAACACACAAGGGTACTTATCAACCTTGTGTTCGCAATCTCCCCCTTAATGAGTGTATTGTCTACACCAATACACGAATAGCTTGAGTAAAAGAAAAAGAAGAAGAGGAGAAAATAAAGAACTCACCCAAATGACCAAAAGCCAAAGAAAAACCAAAACCGGGTCATTTGAAAATAAGCAAAACTGGTCCCCAAAGACATGGGTAACGACTCAACGCAACCAAGTAAAACAAAGCTAGTCCTCAAGAAGAGGCAACGGGCTCAACACCACTAGCAAAGCTCAAAAAGCCGAAAAACTGCTAGACCCTCCAAAAGAGGCAAAAGCTCAACACATCTAGTAAAAGCAACTCAAGTGCAGCTCCCCCTGAACAAATGCAATCTCTCATATGAATGCATGCACTCAACATTTAGATGGAATTTGGTAAGACATACTCCCCCCTTGAGTATTTTTCCTTGTGACTGTGGAAACTTCTCCCCCTTGTTGACACATGCACTTATCAAGTTTTAGCTCGAAGAATGCAACTCCCCCTCAAATCATGCTATGAATACAGAAATACACAAATACAGAAGCTTCAAGATTATAGCAAGTAGATTGAAAAGATGCTCTAGTTGATGATGTCATGTATATATAGAAACACATACAAGTGCTAGCAAATGCTTAAGGTGACCAAATGAGATGAAATATGGCATTTAAGCAAGTTTGATCAAGTTTGAGCAATTTTAAAAAGAGGGTTCACCACCAAAGGAGCACATAGCAAAAATAGACAGGAGATTGACCTTGTGCTACACATGTATGCAAAGTGAACTACCCTAAACAAAGTTCACACATCATGTCATGAGACAAACTTGTGGTTTGATCAAATTTTAGATACCAATTGAAATTTATCAAAGTTATGCAGCTTATTACCACAGTTTATTAGACAAGTGTGTGCGGGAGGTTATCTGTGCCATCAAAACCTGACTTAGCGACCATGTCAAGCCTATACCATAGGCAATCAGAAGCTTAAGACAATGATCTCAGTATCCATTACAGAGCTCAAGTTCACCAATAAGTGCAATTTGGAGTTGTCTCGATACTCTGACATAGGATAGCACAGACTCATCCCGATCTTTTCAAATCACTTAGCTTGTTTTTTAAGTTTTAGCATAAAGTCAAGTTTCTCAAATAAGTGTGTAACTCAAGGTATGAGCTGTAGCAACTAAGCATATATATGAAGCAAAAGAGATCTTGACACATTCTACACATGCTAGTTGCCACAAGTAGTGGTGAACACATTTCATGTTTCAACAAGTTTTAATCAAGTTCATAGTTTGGAAAACAAGCTTAGCTCATAAGATGCATCAATTGATCAAAAGGAGCCTAAACCAAAAGCACATCATGTATATCCATAACATCCCTAACAAGATTATAGTATCAATCTAGCTACTACAAGGATAAAGCTCAGGATGCAATATGATACATGATGATATGATATGCAAGAATGATACAAAAACAAAAACAAAAGGTAAACTACAAAGAAAAAGCAAAATTAGAATACAACAACCAAAGTTTCTCTCCTCTAAAAAGGGAACAAACTCCAAGCTCCCCTCGCAAGCGAGCAAATTGGGCTTGGTCAAGTGGTTTGGTGAAGATATCTACGAGCTGGTTTTGGGTATCAATGTGGTGCAGATCGATATCATCTTTCTCATAGTGGTCACGCAAGAAATGAAAGCGAACTTCTATGTGCTTTGTCTTTGAGTCGAGGACTGGGTTTTTGGCTACGCTTATGGCACTGGTGCTGTCACAAAACAAAGGCACTCGCCTAAACTCTAACCCAAAGTCTCTCAGAGTAGCTATCATTCAAAGCAACTAGGAATAACAAGCAGCAGCAGCAATATACTCAACTTCTGTGGTGGATTGGACGACGCTAGACTACTTGCGAGAAGACCAAGACACAAGAGAAGATCCAAGAAACAGACAAGTCCCTGAAGTGGACTTCCTCTCAACACGACAACCAGCATAATCCGCATCGGAATACCCGCAAAGAGAAAGAGAGGAGGAGGCCGAAAACCAAAGAACAAACTCAAGTGTGAAACGAAGGTACCTGAGGATCCGCTTGACGGCTTGACGATGAGATGTTCACGGCAAAGACTGAAAGCGCGTGCACAAGCAGACCGCGAACTGGATGTTCGGTCTTATCGCCGTTAGGTACAGCAGGGATCCGATCATGCTTCGGTATTCCTTCTGGTCCATGACTTCTCCCTCCTTGTCCTCATCCAGGGTCGTCGTGGTCGATATGGGCGTCGAAAGAGGCTTGGCCTCACCCATATCGAATTTCTTGAGCATGTCCTTGGTATACTTGCCTTGGTGCACGAACGTCCCCTCGCGAGTTTGCTTGATTTGCAGCCCAAGGAAGAAAGTCAATTCGCCCATCATGCTCATCTCAAATTCCCTGCTCATAGTATCTGAAAACTTGGCAACAAGAGTATAAGAAGAGCCACCGAAGATTATATCATCCACGTATATCTGAACCAAAAGGATGTCAGTGCCTTGCTTGAGGAGGAACAAAGTCTTATCTACCGAACCCATCCTAAAACCCTTATTAAGTAAGAAAGCTTTCAAACGCTATACCAAGCTCTCGAGGCTTGTTTCAAACCATACAAGGCTTTGTGGAGTTTAAAAACATGGTTGAGGTACTTAGGATTTTCAAAGCAAGGGGGGTTGCCTCACATAAACCTCTTCCTCTATGTACCCATTCAAGAAGGCACTCTTCACATCCATCTGATACAGCTTGAACCCTTTTGAAGCTGCAAATGCTAAAAGGATCCAAATGGCTTCTAGACGAGCAATAGGAGCAAAGGTTTCTTCATAGTCTATTCCCTCTTTTTGGCAAAAACCCCGAGCCACCAATCTCGCCTTGTTTCTCACTACCACCCCATCCTCACTCTGCTTGTTCTTGTAAACCCACTTTGTACCTATGGGGTGGCACTCTAGTGGAGGTGGAACTAAAACCCACACTTAGTTCCGCTCAAAGTTCTCTAACTCCCCGTGCATAGCATTGACCCAATCGGTATTAGATAGTGCGTGTCCAATATCTCGAGGCTCTAAAGAAGCTACGAAAGCAGAGTGAGCGAAGTGTGAAATCTGATGTGACCTGGACCGCGTGACCCACTGATCGATGTCGCCGATCACGCTGAATGTGCAGAGGTGCTTCTCTCGAAGAAGTCGCCTCCCCCTCAACAGCAGCTGGGGCCTCCTCAGGTGCAGCCGGCGCAGGTTGAGGAGGCGGCTTGTGCGGACCCCAAGTAGTGAAAGAAGATGGATCGGGGCCATGAGCCGAAGTAGTAGTCGAAGAGGTCGGCTTGGCATCTCCCCAATCAGCATCTTCCTCATTCTCATAAACAAAGATGCTCTCACTGATCTCCTGATCACATGTACATTCAAAGACAGGAACCGAACAAGGCATGGACTTGTCGAAGGTAACCTCACAGGCCTCTACAACTCGGTTAGTTTCAAGGTTAAGTACACGATAAGTATGAGAATGTGTAGCATAACCGAGAAATATACTATCGGAGGATCGAGACTCAAATTTGTCGAAATTACCTTGTTTCAGAATGAAACACTTGCATCCAAACACTCTAAAGTGGCTTACCTTGGGTGGTCATCTGAATCGCAACTCATAAGAAGTCATCTTCATGAAGGCTCGAAGAAAAATGCGATTTGAAACATGACACGCAGTGTTGATTGCTTCGGCCCAATATCTCCTAGAAGTCCTATGCTCATCGAGCATCGTCCTAGCCATCTCAACAAGGGTCCAATTCTTGTGCTCAATAATACCATTTTGCTGAGGGACATAGGGAGAGGAAAACTGATGCTCGAGGCCCAAAGAAGCACAAAAAGTTTCAAAATGAGTATTCTTGAATTCTGTGCCATTGTCACTACGAATCGCTCTTATGGCATCCTTAAGGAACTCATTTTGCAACCGAAGAATCAAATCCCGAGCATGTGAAAAAGCCTCATCCTTACCCTCCATGAAAAACACCCAAGAGTAGTGAGAAAAATCATCCACGATCACTACAACGTACCACTTCCCACCATCTGACCAAACCCGAGCTGTACCAACTATGTCCATGTGAAGTAGCTCGCCGGGTTCCTTGGTCATGACTTGGTTTACAGGTGGGTGTGAAGCGGCAACTATCTTCCCGTGACGACATGGGTGGTAAATCAAATCCTTTTCAAATTTTAACTTGGGCAATCCTTGGATTAAGTCAAGTGAGCTCAACCTAGATAGTAAGTCAAAACTCAAGTGACCCATATGCCACTTCTAGAGCTCAGAGGAGGATCCGGCCACCAAACATCGAGAAGAGTCAAAGGAGTGAGAAAAATTAGCTCGAAAGACACGGCCAAAAGGGACAATCTGGCAAACAAGATTTCCCTAGGAATCAAGGACTCGAGACAAGCTGGTCTTAAAGCGCACTTCAAAGCCATCCAGAAGGAGTTGCGAAACTAAAAGCAAATTGAAATGCAAATTCGAAACCAAAGCAATATCCTTTAAGACAAAACTCTCGTTGACCCGAATGGTCCCACGAGAAAGCACCTTACCTTTGCTATTGTCCCCGAATGTGATGTACTCCTTACATTGCACGGGGTCGAGGCTGGAGAACCATTTTGAACTTCTGGTCATGTGGCGCGAACAGCCGAAATCAATGAGCCACATGTTCTCCAAGCCTCCGTCCTGCATCAATAGAAGGACATGGGATGAGCAAATGGCACAACACTGGGGTTAGTAAACTGTGAAGGATACCAGTGTTGGCTCATTTGCCCTAGAAAAGTGTTAGGAAAAACACCAAACATGCCATGTCCCATTTGAGGAAGCGGGCACCACGTGGGGGAAAACGTGGTCTGCTAGAGCTGTAGGACTGAAAGCCACTGCCACGAGATCCAAAGTCATATTGATCATGGCCTGAACCACGCCAGGCACAACCACCACAGGGTCTCGCTACCTGAGGCCTAGCACCTTGAGGCATTACACCTCTTGTCCAAGCACTGTGCCTCTGAACAGGCGGCACATGTACGCCAAGGGCGAGTGGTACATGTTCCGGTTGTTCAACTCGTACTCTCACCACTCATCTCTCTTCCTCCTAAAGCAAAACTTAGCAAGGTGACCATCCCTATGGTAGTAGTCATAGTGATACCTCACTTCTCTCTTGGGTGGTTGTTGGCTCACTCTCTTATAGGTATGGTTCACTCTTTGTGGCTTTTTAGCTTTAGGAAGGGGATCCTCAGAGATGTTTGGTAGAGTGTCAAGTGGGTTCCTGAGATGGTTCGACTTTAGAACCCAAACTTATTTCTGGGGTGGAACTCTTCGAGGTTCTTCAAACACTCCATCTTTGACAGTGGGCTCAGTAGGCTTTGGTGGAGTGATCTTGATCAATTTGGGAGTAGTGGGAGGTTTATCACTTGGGATCAAACCACTAAACTCACTAGCCTTGCCATAGACATGTTCACCCTTCCCACCTAAAGCAAAGCCAACTCCCGATGTCCCAGTTCTCCGCCTGAACTGGCTCATCATCATGCCCAACTGCGGCTCACTACAAGACACCCAATTCAAGATGGACCGAAGATATGTGTTGTCTTCATCAGATCTCATCTTATCATGCCTGTAAGACTCAAACTCCAACACCAAGCTCTCACAACGTGCACACTCAACAATCGTGCTATCTGAACTGGCCTTCTTAAGAGCAAGGATCTTGGCATTCTACTCTACCAGCTCAGATTGCAAGCCTGAACAAGATGTGCACGCACCCAACAAGCTAGACCTAGCCTTCAGCTCATCGTTCTCATCTAACAAGAAAACATACTTAGATTGCAACTCAAAAAAGTTAGTCATATGAACAGCACATTCATCGCACTCAACCTCATCAGACACATGAACGACAAACTTCTTAGCTTCCTCAAGCTCCTTCTCCACAACTTTTAGCTTGTCCTTAAATTATTTCCTCCCACGAGCAGCACGTTTTAGCAACTTATCTTGACTCATCAAGGCATCGGTCATGACATCAAGCTCGGCAATAAGAGCATCGACGGTGGGTTTTACCTCGGTAGTGTCGTCGTCATCGGGAAGCACGTCCTTGTTGGGATTCACCACTTCATCCACGGCCATGGTGCAGTAGCCTCCGTGGATGTACTTGGCGATGAAATAAAGCCCGGTCAACTTGTCCTCACGCCTCTTCTCGAACTCATCATCGCTCGAGAAAGAAGAACGGTCGTCATCAGTGTCGTTGTCGAGGTCGCTGAGGGAGGCGAGGAAGACACACTCTTGGGCCTTGGCCTTCTTGAAGTACTCCTTCTTCAGTGCCTCCTTGTCGAATCCTCTCTTCGACTTGTGCTTGGAGGTGTACTCGTGCTTATCCTTGTGCTTGCTGGAGTCGTACTTGTCAGAGGAGTGCTTGTTCTTTTGGGGCAGTGGACGATGAAGTGGTCGGGATCTCCACAGCCGTAGCATCCTTCCTTTGGACCACCACCACGCCGGTGATTCAAGCGGTTGTTGTGAAACCGCGAGAACCAACTGATGATCAATGCCAGCTCATCGTCCCCAAGGGCCTCCAATTACTCCTCTGTGACAGACACCAAGGAAGACAAGGCAAACGACATCTGTGAGGGGTTAGCCAAAGAACTTGAGCCTTTACCAGAGACCAAAGTCATAGTCGGTGCAGAGGGATTCTTGAGCTTGACTTGGGTTTGGTAGTCGATCTCGGTGGACTTGAGCTTGCTGAAAAGCTCATCCACGGTGAGGGTCTCATACCCCGAAGAATCAATGATGGCGGTCACCTTCACATATCATACCTTCTTATCTAGGGCATATAGAAGTTTGAGTGCTCTCTCATGATCGTCATAAGGTAATTGTACCTTGTTTGCTCGCATCTTGTTGACGATGGTCTGAAAGCGAGAAAACATTGTATCGATGGACTCGCCAACAAGCTGGGTGAAGTTCTCGTACTCCCTCTTGTATGTCTCGTAGAGTCTGGTTTTGACCTGTGCGGTCTCCTCGTGATAGCTCTGAAGCCTCACCCAAATCTCCCGAGCAGTAGCACAATCGGAGACTCTCTCGAACTCCTGAAGCGAAAGACTCAAGAAAAGAACTGCGCGAGCTCTGCTATTAGCGTTGTGCCAATCTTTTTGATCTTGCGTGACACGAGCACGGGGTTCAAGCACAATGTAGATAGCATACAAGCCAATCAATCCCTGGAGATGTGCGGACATGCGGATCTTTCAATAGGGGTAGTTTGTTCCATCGAAGAACGGTGGTTTACCGGAACCACGCTCCATATCGCCTTCGTGGATCACAGACCAATTAAGCTGGAATGATCCTTAACCGGCTCCGATACCAATGGAAGGATCGAAAATGGCGACCAGAGGGGGGTTGACTGGGAGGCGTAAATTTCTCGCGAAATATTTGGTTGTTGTCCCAAAATCACCGCCAAACACACGAAGTAAACACCGTGATGTCCACGACCCAATTGAGTGGGTGGATGTTTCCTAGGAATACAGCGGGACACCACAAAAACAACGTAAAAGACGAAACTCAAATGAGATCACAATCGCATAAACCACGGACGAAACAAATTGTTGGCCCGAAAATTCTTTGGCATTGAACCAGAAATACACCTGGAAATCAGGTAGCAGCACAGCACAAAAAAATCACTCATACACGAACGAAACCAGCTAAAAGAGCAATGCATGAAAGGCTCAGTAGCATGAAAGTGACAGCTCAAGAATTAGCAAATCAAATCACGAACTGCTGGACAGGCTGCATGCTCCAGTTGAACTGCAATAGAAAAGTGCAAGCACTAGTGCACTACTGCTGCTCTGCTGATCGATCTGCTCCTGCGGCTGCTGAGCCCAGAGGCGTGCTCCTTCACACGAACTGCAATGCTGCTATGCACGAACAGGGCAGAGGAGCAGGTGCAGCTGCAAATCCAAACGATGAAAACCGACGAGATGGAGAGGAGCGATGCAAGCCTGCTCACCGGTTGGCTTTGGAGAAGCAACGGCCACAAAATCAACAAAATCCGACTCTAAACAATAATGGATCGAGCTCAAACTTTGCCTACATGAAATTCAACTAGGTACGAACAAATTCCCAAGAAATCATCGCCTAGCATTAACCCAAACTCCAGGAAAATCAGATCGTAGGTAAGAACGAAAATGGGGAAAAACTCAAGTACACAGTGACAAAAATCACACAAAAAATCACTGAATCCCGAAGGACAACTGTAGGATTCGCGCCTCCATTCCCACACCAAATCTCAATTTACACTCACGAATTTCTTCATAAGTGGACCTCTCTCTTAAGAACTAGAAGAAGAGCTAACCCTAGGTGGAAGGGGGAAAATGAGAGAATGGGAAAGAGGTGAGGGAGATGTGGGCTCCCTCATCCTATTTAACCGGGCTATTACACAATCCCAGTTTTGTCCCTGAATACAATTGAGTCGAACCACTTAGTCTAAGGGCGTTATGGTCCAACCCGATGTCATCTTCATCCGACAGCCACCGCGCCTTCTCATCAGTATCTTCGCCTCGACGCAAAGTCCCCGATGCCGTCACGTGCAGTCCGTTCCTCCTCGGAACCTCCGCCCGGGTTTTGAGGCCCAAACCCGTAAACCCGCCACCGATGGTTTTGAAGCCCAAACCACCAAACCCGCTCGGGAGTAGCGTACTCCATACGCGTCCTCCGCCGCTCGACACGGGTCACCACCGTCCTCGACCGGCCGGCCGCTGAGTCCTTTGAGCCCCGCTCGACTTGCACGTCCTCCGTCTTGACTCGGTCAACACGGTCACTCTCATGTACACTTGCGCTTGTCGATATCCCAGATGTCAGCCACCACGGCTGGTCACCCGGCCTCCTGGTCCCTCGGTCCAAGCCTCATGTCCGCCCTTCACCGCTCCCGATTTGTCGGCGCGGCACGTCTCTACTTGACCTTCACCTCGCCGTCGACCACCGCCGCTCCACGCCTGCACAACACAAGCCAAGAGACATGTCGCATACATAACTTTCGTCATGGTAGGGTTAGTCACCACTCAACCTACTTCGTGGATCACATTGACAATCACTCATCACAAAACGAACACACAAGGGTACTTGTCAACCTTGTGTTCACGAATTTGAAACCGAAAAAGCACGGATTCCACCATGTACATACTTATGGACTTTCAGGGCAACGAGAGTTCCATGATATTTCTGTTTAGTGACCATTGGCGCTATAAGCTAGATAGTGTATCAACGCGTGTTCGCTTTTGGAATAAAGGAAAACATTTCCCTTGTCACATTACGTGTGTCAAGGTCGATGCTGTTCGTTCCACCACCACTCAAGTTCTCACGGCTTTCCTGAGCGGCTGAACGTCTGAACCTAAACCCTAGGCTATATATAAGATCTCAATTGTACATGTACTAATATAAATAATTAACCAGGGTTTCGCAGCAACATACTTTTGACGACTGAGCTTTTCTCTTGATTGGTTAAGGCCTTGTTTAGTTCCCCAAATTCACTCCCAAATTTCACTATGCAAAAAGGAGATTCTCCATCACATCAAAATGTCGATACATATATGGAGTACTAAATATAGATGAAATCAAAAACTAATTGCACAGTTTTATTGTACTTCGCGAGACGAATATTTTAAGCCTAATTAATCAATATTTGGATAATTATTAGCAAATAAAAACAAAATGCTACAGTAAATTAATATATCGTGTCTCCCTTCCTGATTGTGTCAATTAATATATCTAATCCGATCCGATTCCACTAGAAAACCAAATTGCAGAAACTTTATCGTGTTATACACAATTTATTATAAATTAAGTAATTAAATAACGGTGATTCTGAGAATAATTTTTACAATGTGGCACACTGAGAAAAATTAACAGTTGTCACATGTGGTGAATTAACAAGATTTTTTAATGGTGTTAACGGAGGTTGGCCTCCGTAAAGCCACGTTAACACATGTTTTTCAGTGTAGGCGGACGCTTTGCCCGCTTCCGTACCCAAAATTCCTGCCTACAAAAAGATTCCTGTAGTAGTGCGCGCGCGCGGCGGAGCTGGCCGCAACGGCGACGACCTGAGGTAATGCGAATGTCAACAACCCCCATGGCAGCGGCCATCTGACGCAATGCAACGATGGCACCGGGCCGTGAGTTTTCTAATCCTGGCCAATGTTATTAGGGTTTCAAATTAGGGAAAACTTTGAATCTCAGATGAAATTCCCCTCTGATTGATGAACCCACGTACCTTTGTTTTGAGAAAGGGAGAGGGAATGCAACTGCCATGTGATGAAATTTAGTGCTATATTACTCAAGTACCTTCCCTCTTGATAGGCTATGAAGCACAGGCAATTTCTACTTAAATATCAAATTTTGATTTGGTTTATAGAGGCATCACACAGGACCAAAAAACAGCACTCTATGTCTTTCCATACATGGCAAGCTATTTTAGTTTATTGTTTTAACTAGCATTAACAAGAACATGGAAACTTATGTGGTGAATTTAGTGCAGAATTTGTCCTGACAATATGCAGGTTTCATGTGGACTGTAATAACGAAGTTGAAAATATAGGCAAGGTTTTGAGTGATCAACTGATCATCCACTAATTAAATTGGTGATTGCGATGTCAGGGAGTTCTGGTTTTAATTTGAACCCAACTGAAAAGTTAGCATAGCGTTAGCACGGGCATACTACTATTAGTGATAAAATGATCTCTTGAATAGTACATCTGTAATAAAGATCATGCCCGGATGATTTTGTGCGGCAACCAAAAAGTTTTTTCTTGTGCTTTCTGGATTATATTTATTTCCAGAATAAATTAGCATATATCTGCACCCGTTTCCTCTTTTCTCTTGTTTCTTGTGAAAGTTGAAAATGACACATTTAATATGATTAGCGTGTCAAATTACCAGACAGCTAGCAGCAATTAGTAGTTCTATATTTGCATAATGATGAGAGGATCTTGTACTTTAGATGTTTAGTCAAGGTCGTGTGTTGTTAATGTACCAATTATTTTGTATAATCGGGATTCCACTACCAAACTAATTTGGTAGCATAGATTCTCCGCTCTATCTCGGAAGAACTCTTTGATATATCTCAGCATGCGGCAACATAATTAATGGTTTATTGAGTTGCAAACGGAAGATTAATAAAATAACGGTGAATCAATTCAAAAGCTACTTTTTCAATGCGGCGCGCAGAAAACTAATAGCTTAGTTGCACTCCAGTTATGAAAGGAAAAATATTCAGTGTAAACCCTCTACTCGGTAGAATCAGCATGAAAAACTTTTAGAAAACATATTTAGGATTTCTCAAAAAAAAATTGAAACTATGCACAACCATAGTGCATCTATATATACACATTGCTGCAAAATTTGATATTCAAATTCGTTTTGTAAAAGTTCATATTATGAAAATAACAAATTTCAGGTGCATATGCACTAGAGGACAAATTTCATAGGAAAGTGCCTTTGCACCTAGAATTTGTCATTTTCATATAATTTTTCAGATTAAGTTTGAATCTTAAATTTTGTGACAATGTACATCCATCGATGCATTAGGTATGTGCATAGCTTCAACTTTTTGTTGAAATTCCTAAGTACATATTTTAAAAGGTTTTCACGATGCCATCGAGTAGAGGGTTTGTATTGAATATTTTTCCATAATAAAAAGCAATATTTATGATTGTATTTTTTTAGAGGAAAATGCGCGTGATTGACTGGATAAAAAACCAAAGCCATTATTTTAGAGCAATTCCTCTATTTCCTTTTCTTTGTGAATTGGAGAGTTACACCAGTAGAGAAACAACCTTTCATCCATGGCTAAAAAGTATTTAGTTCCGGTTTAAAAATTGCAACGTGACTAAAGGGAGGACTGGACCTTTAGTCTCAGTTTGTAATACGAACGGAGACTAATTCCACCCTTTAGTCCCGGTTGTAACGGTTACCAAGGCGTGCTAGTGTGAGAAGCTTTAGTCCCAGTTTGAGACACGAACCCGGACTAAAAGTGTGACTTTTAAAGTCTCGGTTTGTGTCTCAAACCCGGACTAAAGGTGCCTTAGCATTTTGTATATTGAAACGCTGAAGAACTTTCTTGATATAATTTTGTTGACTAAGAAATAGCAAACCAGATTTTCTGTCTCTACTAATTTCCATACCAAGAATTTTCTTAGCACTACCAAGATCTTTCATATCAAACTCACTACTTAACAACTTCTTTAACTTAGTGATTTCAATCTTGCTCTTGGCAGCAATCAGCATATCATCAACATATAACAGCAAATATATAAGTGATCCATTAACATGCTTGATGTAAACACAGCTATCATATCTAGATCTTTCAAAACTGTGTGACAACATAAATGAATCAAACCTCTTGTTCCACTGACGAGGGGACTGTTTCAAACCATACAAGGAGCGCTTCAACTTGCACACATATTTTTCCTTGCTAGGCACTATGAACCCTTCCGGTTGGTCCATGTATATGTCCTCCTCTAGCTCTCCATGCAAAAACGCAGTCTTCACATCTAACTGCTCAAGCTCAAGATCATGTGAAGCAACAATACTCAAGAAAGTACGAATTGAACTGTGTTTTACCACTGGAGAGAATACATCATTATAGTCAACACCCGGAATTTGACTATAGCCTTTTGCAACTAACCTTGCCTTATACTTTGGAGGCTCGCTTGGAGATAAACCCTCCTTTCTCTTGAAGATCCACTTGCAGTTTATGGTCTTCTTTTTCTTAGGCAAAGGAACAACCTCCCATATACTGTTCTTCTCAAGAGACTGCATCTCCTCATGCATAGCAGAAATCCAATTCTCACTATCAGCACAACGAACAGCTTCTTTATAGGTTGCTGGCTCATGAACATTCTCCACCTGTTCAGCACAACTCAAAGCATAGTAAGACAAATTACATTCTTCGATAAGACGTTTAGGAGGTACAACTGTCCTTGTTGACTTGCGTTGAGCAATAGGTAATTCCTCCTGTAGCTACAAACTAGGAGGAGTTTGCTGAACATCATCATGAGCATCATCATCAGCAACATCATTATTATGGTCATCCTGCTCATCAGCAGGCTCCACCTGCACACCTATATCATCATCAACATGCTCCACCTGTAAGCGCATACTCTGCAGCTCTTTTTCTGGAACATGATCTGAGGGCAAACTGTCAGTAAACATCACAGATTCATTGAATACAACACTCCTGCTCATAAAAGTCTTCCCTGTTTCAGGATTCCACAATTTATAGCCTTTGATTCTCGAACCATAACCAAGGAAAAGACACTTAACAGCTCTAGGCTCTAATTTTCCATTGTCAACATGAGCATAAGCAGTGCATCCAAAAACTTTTAACTGTGAATAATCAGCAGGTGTACCAGACCATACCTCAATAGGAGTTTTCTTATTTAGTGGAATAGAAGGTGACCTGTTTATTAAGTAACAGGCAGTATTAGCAGCTTCAGCCCAAAAACGCTTGCTCATCCTTGCATGAGACAACATGCAACGGGCCTTGGAGATAATGGTTCTGTTCATCCGTTCTGCCACACCATTCTGTTGTGGAGTATGGGGTATGGTGTGATGCCTAACAATGCCTTCCTGTCTGCAATAATCATTAAAGGCATACGAACAAAATTCTCCACCATTATCAGTACGAAGCAATTTTACCTTCCTTTCAGTTTGTCTTTCTATCATTACTTTCCAGTTCTTAAAAGCAGCAAAAGTATCATCTTTCTGTTTTAGAAAATAAGGCCAAACCCTTCTAGAGTAATCATCAATAATTGTAAGCATGTATCGAGCACCACCTAGTGAGGGCTTCTTAGAAGGACCCCATAAATCAGCATGAACATAATCAAGAGTACCTTTGGTGGTGTGAATAGAAGTGTTGAACTGTACCCTCTTATGCTTGCCGAAAATGCAATGCTCACAAAACTTGATCTTACTAGAAGTGCAGCCTTTCAGTAGGTTTCTCTTGATCAAATCTGCCATACCATGGTGACTCATATGTCCCAAACGCATGTGCCAAAGGTTAGTTTTACTAGGTTCATCATTAGTAACAGCAGCAGCAGTGGAATCAGAACCATGTAAAGTACACCCTCTAAGGACATATAACTTTGCAGAATTAAGATCACCTTTCAAACAGACAAGAGAACCTTTTGATACCTTCAGAATACCATCTGAACCGGAATATTTGTAACCTTCTGCATCAAGCGTGCTCAATGAGATAAGATTCCTGGACATCCCTGGTATATACCTGACGTTTTTCAGCATGCGTGTCATGCCATCATCAGTCTTGATCTGAACTGATCCAATCCCCACGACATCACATGGGTTATCATCTCCCATCCGCACAACATCCCCTTTCTGCACAGACTTATATGAACTAAACCAATTTCTGTTAGTGCAAATATGAAATGAACATGCGGAATCTAGAATCCATTCATCATGACCAGCAACACAACCAGCAAGCACTATCAGACAATCTCCAGAATCATCATTAGACGCAGCAGCAGCAACAGAGACCTTACCAGCCGACTTGTTTTTTCTCTTCTCCTTATTCTGTACTTTTCTGCAATCCTCAACATTATGATTTGTCAGCTTGCAATAAACACAGAACTTTTTATTACCATGCGACTTGGACTTTGAACGGCCTCTCCTCTCGTAGTTCTTTCTACCATCATTGCTATCATATGAGGATATGTTATCAGTTCTGCCTCTCACATGCAAAGCTTCGCCCTTTGAGGACGACGTTCCGTCATGCTGCACCATAACTTTCATCTTCTCCTTAGACTGGAGAGCCTCATAAACTTCCTTTAGGGTTAGTTCATCACGGCTCAAAAGTATGGTGTCACGAAAATTTGCATACGAATTTGGCAAAGAACATAACAGTAGAAGACCTAAGTCCTCATCATCATACTTCACCTCCATCGACACTAGGTCGGCCACGATCTTCTTGAATTCAGCGATGTGGGTCATCACCGAATCCTCCTCCTTCATCTTCAGAGTGAACAACTTCATCTTCATCTGCATCTTACTGGTTAGATCCTTACACATACAGATCGATTCCAGTTTCAGCCATAGTTCTGCAGCAGTTTTCTCTTTCAAACACTCCTGCAAAATATCATTATGAAGATGTAACTGAATTAGGGCGAGAGCCTTCTGATCCTTGCGGATCTCCTCAGGAGTCCAATTGGCTTTACTCTTGCCGAATTTATCCAGCGCCTCATCGTAGTCATGAGTCTGCGCCAGAATTCCCCTCATCTTGACTTGCCATAGCGAGAACCGCGTGTCGTAGTTCAGCAGCGGAAGATCGAACTTCATCGACGTCGTCATGAACCCTACAGCAACCGAAGCTCCGGTACCACTTGTTATGAACGACGTATGGAATATGAAGTAAAACAAAATCAATCACAGCGGAGACACACAATTTTAACGTGGAAAACCCCTCCAATGCGAAGGGGAAAAACCACGGGCACCAGCCAGCAACAATCTCACTATCTCAAGAGTTTTGGGTTACACGCCTACGGCGGCTTACAAGAGAATCAAGTCTCCAAGAAACCCTAGCAAGGGTATATAAGCCTTCGGCTTTTACGGGCCTCCGCTTCGCTCCGTCAGAAGCCCGGCCTATATCTTGCAGTGAATTTGGAACAACTCCAACAATGACAAGGTGATGAAGATCTGATAGTATATAGGTGTCGTCCTTATGGAATTGGTTTGGTTATATGTATATTTGATATTACCCTGTGGGATGGAATATATGAGAGACTGCTTTAGTTATAAATGCTTTTATGCATGATGTATGCATGTTATGTATATGATATATAGAACATAATGTTGAGTAACAAGCTTAGTGTCAATATGCATGATGCCTACCAATGGTCAGTTTTCACAAATCTGTACAGTTCATATATACTGTTCCTTTTATGACAATCTGAGTAGGAAACAATCAAATGCACCGCTGCTAGCCAAACATGCCTGTTTGAAACAAAAGAAATAATTTTTTTTTAGAATTACACTTACCGAATTGGGTATTGGGAACTTCAGCCTTCAGGGCGAAAGCTGACACAAGTCTTTCCTGTTTTCTTCTCTCTGCTCCTGAATCTGTGCCTCTTCCTTTGTAACATCCAAATGGTTTACTCAGTTTTTGGGCATTTTGGACCATGTAATTTCCAAAGAACATGGCACCCAAAAGCTCATGTATTTTTGCATTCTTTTTAGTTTTGTTCTTTTGGAGTATCTTAAAAAAAGGCTAATAAGGATGCATTGTTATGTCAAAAGTTCGGGGTTACACAGGGTTTTCTTTGGTGGGTTACACTGGATGAAGTTCTTCTATATTTGCTTATACGGTTCATTCATACATATGAGCAACTTCAATACTGGGAGATGTTTGAGATACAGACCAACAACAACAGGTAGACAAGTCTCCCAGGTAGTGGTGTGGAAGGCACCTGATGCACTTCTACAACGCGTAACTGCATGCTTAACTTTGCATCGATCGACCAGTCCAGCTAGCGAGCTAGGTACATAGATATCTATTTAGAATGATTTGAACTAACGTGGAGCAACCTGAGCAACACATTATATTTGCATCAGTGTCTTGCAAGTTGCTCGATGGATCAAGTGGAAATTATTATGCAAAAACCACATTTATTGATTCCGGGACCGATTTCGATTTCCATTTTGATTGCATTGGGATTGTCATTCATGAATATGATGTCTCAGCGACAGCATCAATCCCTGGGTACTTTATGACGTTTGGCCCTCAACGTAAGCTCAACATACGTACGTACCATTTCATCCCAGACTTACATGTCCCATTTTACCCACATTTGACGCTGATATTTAGCTCTTGGAAAGCATGGTTCAATTTCCTCATGGAGAAGATTACAACATTTTTATGCGTGATCTGCACCGAATAAGAACTTAATTCATCTTCAGGATGCTTCCATGCACTGTTAAGCATGCTAGTTGCGACCTGGGTTAGTATTTGCCTCATCAATTGTTTCTCTCTCCCACTTGGTGAAACAAAAAGAAAAATGTGCTCTTTTTTGTTACTGAAATACTGAAAGGAATTTGTTTTCACACATCTCCAGCAGACCAGCAACATACAAGCACTTGGTGAATGGATGGAGGAGATCCACCAGCTTTCTCCTTGTCGTCTTGCCAACATGCTACTCCTATATCACCCCCTCGATTGAAACACTCCCATATATCGCTTTATTGAGGTGTTTATCCTGTGGCTACACATTGTAGAGGACTGATTCGATGACAACAGTGAGATCGGGGACAGATTCAACGATAATGATACATATACCAGACGCCCGGATGGACGGACGCCTCGACCGCTCACTCCCGCAGTGTTCGTGCCCCTCCCCATTCTTATCCTTTCGCGTCCCGTGCCCATACCTAACGACGTGGCATCGCTGCTTCCTGGCTGGCGGCGGCTCCTTCCCCCACCCTCGGCGTCCTCCTCCCCACCCCGGTGGCCCCTTCCCCCACCCCAGCACTCGATGTGGAAGCGGTGTCCGCACTGAGAGAACGCGCAGGCCGTCGCCGTCGACAGTCGTGGTAGTCCTCGTCGCCACCACCGGCGATGGCCAGGCTCCGAAGCAGCCACCGTTGGCCATTGCCGCCGACCCCTGGCGGCCGGAATCGACCGGCGTAGCCTCCCCCTTCCCTATGTTCCCCGACCCCTGGCAGCTCCTTCCCCCACCCCGGCGTCCTCCTCCCCCACCCCGGCGGAGCCCCTCACCCCACACCGGCGTCCTTCCCCACCGGGAGCCCCCAATGCCCGCAGATCCGATGGCCATGGCACTCCCGCGCCAGTCTCTCTCTCTCCCTATGTTGCAATTGTATGTTTCAATTTGTTTCAGGCATTTTAGAGGTATGTTGCATTTGTTTCATATGAATGTTGCAAAAGTAGATTGGGGATGTTGCACATGTTGCATATGTTGCAGTTGTTTCAGAGGCATGTTACAAGAGTATGTTTTCGAGTGTTTTAGATGTTTCAGAGGTACATTTCATCTGTATTTTTCAGACGCATGTTGCATTTGTGTTTATCTGGATGTTGCATATGTTTCACACATATGTTGTATGTGTTTTATTCGAATGTTGCGTATGGTTGCAATGGTTTTCAAGTGTGTTTCATGTGTGTTTTTCAAGTGTTTCGTAAGCATGTTTCGATTGTTTCAACTGCCTTCAGACATATGTTGCAACCGTTGTATTTGGATGTCTCATCCCCCAGAGCCAGCACGGCATCCATATGAACGAGGGATGGGCGATCGGCGCCACTGCCTCCGGAGCGGGATGGTTGCTAGGCGGAGGGGGCTGCGTACGTCGCGGTTGTGAGCAGGGGCACAGGCGCGTGGTGACGTGGGGCGCGGTGGGCACACAATTCTGTTTCGATTCAATTTTACACTAGCCGATGCCCGTGCATTCCTACGGGTGGTAAACCTAATTAATCCAATTTGCTCCGATAGGAAAATAGACGGGTTTTCAAAACAATGTTGGCACCAATAATGAAGTTGTTAAAGCGACACATGATCTATTAATTTGCATCACCGGTATAAGTGGAAATGAAACATAATCAAACTATATAGCAGTTCGCACCTAGCAGGCCAAGGCATGTATATCAACAAAATGAAGCCTTGTCGAAATTTGCCAAAATGAACATCAATCAAACTATGACAGTTCGTGGCAGCAACAACAACACCACTAATCAGCGTTCCACGAAATGCACCCTTTTCGAACTCTTGAACCACGGCTATGGTAGTCCCTGCTGGAGAAATGACTTGATCTTTCAGTTGCCCTGGATGTTTTCCTGTGTGTCTCACCATGGTTGCATCACCAAGAACCTAATCAACATATACATAATAGACAAAAATGTCATGAGCAAGTGCAGATAGCAGTGGTGTAAACTGAATATTACGTACGATGCATATAAAGAAACTCAATTTTCTGAAGCAGGATACAAACGTCCACTGGGAGACGGTGACTTAAAAGAATCACGCAACATATGCAAGGAGTGTATCACAGCATTTCTTAATGGAAAAAATGCTCACTGTTTGAGATACAAGACCAAGGCAAGTGCCTGGTAGTGTCTTTTGTGAGCTTAAAGTTGCTCAAGAGGAGAAAAATGGTAAGAACCGGAAGAGAAATATCTTGCCATGTCATTGAAATTAAGTACATGCAAGGCTACAATAGAGCTAAAAGGCTTTGTCAACAAATCAAAACAAGGGTGCATGAGGTCAGGTAGCACATCTGCAGGAAATTCACGTACATCTCCGCCAGCAAGCTGGTACAAGAAGCATTTTGCAGCAGTAATGGTCTGAAGGTCACTGGAAACACAGTCCAGTGCAATTTGAAGAAAGGACACGGTGCTTAGAACTCTACCATATAGTGAGTGCACGGTTCACTCTGTTGTCACTGAATTTGAGTGCAGAGAAGTGAATAAGAGGATCTAAACACATGACCACAAAACAGTTGCCAAAAATAAAAAGATTCATAATACAATCATGTCAACAAATATTTATATTGAGATATCAATGTGATGTATCCTTAGAAGAAATCTTAGTTAAGATACTGTAACCAAACAATTAACTATTTAGGAAGCTCGTCTACCATGGTCAGATATGCCATAAAGCTAAAACTTCAGGTCTGAGCATCCTGTAGATCATATTTTTCATTAACCCAAATATGAAAGGACCTGTCATCACTCTATCTCAACTACTTACAGTAAAAGAAGAATATAACACCAGTGAATATTCTAGTCACAATACTTTTTAATAAAAAAATAAAGGGCCATTACATGGTAGTTTATAGGAATTTCTAAGAAACAATACTTACCCGATCAGTTTGCGGACTGAGTAAGGACATGTTGCGTGAGTGTTAAAACCTTTTATACCTGCACACTAAAAAATGGTTGGCCAGATGCTGCTTGAAATATATACAAAATTTTCAGTTGAGAGACATTTTACCTTGAACCATGAATCTACTATGTATTGAGATTAATAGAACAAAAAGTGAAGATCGAACGACGCCTCGTGCTAATAAAACTACATCTCCGTCACCAATTCTATTTGGATGAACATCACTATGTATGTTCTCCGATCACAACAAAATATTTAGCCAAGCACTAATTTCATCTATTTCAATATCCTATATTATAGATACAATAAAACATCAAAGAGAAAAAAATGCTGGGTTAGTTGGTCTAGAAACTATAAAGATGCAACAATCAGAATTAGTCTTAAAGGTACGACACAATTGCAATGCAGCCAAGTGACAGCTGCTTTAATTGCGTTTCTGGGGATGCAAGGAATAATGAGTGTTGGGCGTGCAAATTTGTGAATGAATTGATCATGTTACCAGGTGGATATCATACTGTCTGAAATAGGAAAAGTGATCTGTCAATGGCAACAGAACAAAATTTTGTCCTTCATGTAATCAGATATGAGGAATTGGTCTGTAACATGAGACATAATGAGCATGCACACCATATAGTGATACAAAAATAATCTAACTATAGCATTCTAATCCAAGACATGAACAGCGAGTAGGACCAGCACAGGCACAGCCCCTCGGGCCTCGGCGTCCTCGATCCGGAGCTTCGTTCACCTCCCACAAATCAGGTCGCCAGAGCCGTGATTGCCTTGCACGGGTCACCGGAGCTGTGGTCGCCTACCATGCAGCGGTCCACCAAAGCTGCAATCGAGGTGCTCGTATGGGTCGTCACTGTAGCCGCAGTCGCCTTCACATGGCAGGCCGCCTCTCAAATGACGTATAGGGATGGATAGAATGAACTTTGTTCTTTCAGGCATTTAGTCGAGCACCTTGCAAACGATGTCCCTGGGTTCACCGTCCAAGCAAGGAAACCAAGGTTTTAAATAGCGGGCTAAGCCCCTTAGCGGCTGCCTCTCCCAAAGGCTAAGAAAGGCTATAGCGGGCTAATAGCGGGCTAAGCCATTTAGCGGCAGAGCAAAAAAAAATATGTCAAATCAGGTAATTTTTCACATAATAAACATAGAAGATAGTTCAAAGTCTTGCTAACACATCAGATCATAACTTCATAGTTCATACATGATACATCACATAGACACATACAAGGCATCCTAGTGTAAATGTAAAACTGTAAACAGATAATGCTACTTTGTTCAACCGGGAAATGTCAAACAAGTTTAAACATTGCGGTAGCCAGGAGAGCCAACAGGAAATTGAAAAAGGCCTTGCACGCTGGATTTAGAAGCCCACTTTGGGTCCATCACTGATTTAGCGGATGCTATTTCAAGTCCTTTTAGCGGCTATAGCGGGAGATTGCGGGAGATTAGCGGCCGCTAAATCGTAGCTGCGAAAAATGATTCTCCTAGCGGCAGCGTTCTCCGGCAGCTATCTCCGGCTATAGCGGCGGCTATAGCCGGAGATTTAAAACCTTGAAGGAAACCTGTGGGTAAATCAAGCACGGGAGCTGTGGGTTGATGCAAGCAAGCTCGATCTCCGGGGCTGCTGCTCGCTCCATCGCGTGGTCGCCGCGGCATCTGGTCGCCGGATGCGACTGTTTTCTGCAGGCTCGTCGGAGGCTGCTGTTTGTGTGCTCGAACGGGCCACCACTCTGAGCTCACATCCACATCCTTACGTCACTGGACCTACCAAGCTCACCCGACTCTGTTGTTTGCTCGTCGCGGTAGCTGGGAGCGGTTGCTTGCTTTCCTGCACGCTCGCCGCCAACTACTGCTCGTCGCGCGCTCAAGCTAGCAATCTCCACACCGGCCCTGAGCTTGCATCCTCCGACCTCACTGTCCCATGCGAGCTCGCCGGCGCATCAACATTGCTGGCTTTGTCGACCTCGCATCGTCCCCATCCCCGCCCGATCTGCGGCGGCGGGGGATGGCCATAGGAGGAGGACGATGTTGACACAGGGGCAGAGGGTGAAGAGAAATTCAGAGAGGGAAGTTGGAGGAGCCAACGACATTCCTAACCACGGCCGTGGAGCGGCGCGGCAGGGCGTCGGGGTACGCCAACCGGGAATGGAACGGCGGGCGCTAGGCGGCGGCAGTGGATGATGGCCTGATGTGGACCGGACGAAGAGGAGACGATGGATGGGGACAGGGGAGGGAAGTGCCAGCTGCCAGGCCGCCAGGCGAGGTGGGCGAAGGGCGACGTGCACCTGGCCCACATGTCAGCGCAAGAAACTAGTATCGTGGAGCGGGTTCACCGTGCACAGTGAACAGGTCCAGTTTGCTCTTTTTAGGAGTAGAGATGAGGGGGCGCGAAACAGGAGCCGTGTCGGGACACAGGCCTACGCCCGGACATCCAGGCGCTAGGCTTGCCGCAAATTCAAGTGTGCGACACGTATACAACACGAGAGAGGAGTTTTGGTGCTGCAAGATGATCATGGTCCATGGTTGCCCGACTCAGCGCCACACCATGCATGGTCTGCTCCAGGACCATGTCGTGTGCCATGATGATATAAGCTCAGCCTTGATGCGACGTTGCGAGCAACACAACGCTTCAACCCACAAGCTATGACTACTTTTTGAACATAACGGCAGGAGCTCTGCCCTTCAATTAAGATGGGAAAAAAGAGAGTTTTTATGACATATTTACATGCAACAAAACATGACACAAGATCGAAATAAGAATGCAGTAAGACTGTATTTGCATTAGCTGCAGTCTATCATCACCCTATTCTTGGATCAAAATGTTGTTAATCTCATCGGAGAGAATAATCCATATCATTGGTCTAGTTACAAAGCTAGCGACGAATTAAATTTTACCTGGCAATCCCATCATGAGTCATGACTATCTTAGCCTGTCTCCTGAAAGGGGGAAAAGTGAAAAAAATTGTTCAGACAAGGGAAGATGTCATGGTCATTGATGCATTGTATCTCCTTTTTGGGGTTCATGCACGGGCTACTTGAACCCAGAGATGGAGCTACTGAAGTCTTTCAACCAGTGAGGAAGTGTTGTAAAAAAAAATCAGTGAGGAAGGCACCTGATGCATATCTTTTCAATAAACCTGCAACTGCAAGCTTAGACTATCTCCAACAGCCCAAACTCAAACACAAGACCCATTCTAAGGATTAGGTCACGCACAGTTACTGGGTCTCTCACCCAAAATTTCCTTTCTCTCACCCAAAATTTCCTTTCTCCAACAGCCAACCCAAAATTTCCCCATTCGTCCTCCACCGCGGCACGCGACGAGGCCGGAGGCAGAGGCCACCCGCACGGTGCAGCTCGCCGGCGCCGGGGGTGGAGCACGCGCGCTGGCCACGCCCCGACGGCGCCATGGTCCGCCTCAACGTCGTCGTCCGCGGCCACCAGACCTCCTCTGCACGCTCCCCGCCGAGCCGCCGAGCCTCGAGGTTGCCAGTGCCTCCGTCCGCGGGCCCGCCTCCCCTCACTGGATCCGGCCGGATCTCCGGCTGCCCTCTCCTCCCCTCGCCGCCCATAGCTCCGGCCGGCCGTCCTCTCCTCCTCTCGCCGCCCTCAGCTCCGGTGAGGCCGCCATCTCCTTCTCATGCGTCGAGCCGGCTCCGGTGCGACAACCCCGAGGCGTTACTCCGTCGTCCCCTTCGGTGGGCCCCACCCTGACCCCACCACTATGTACGGGTGCCGAAGACTTTGCGTCTCGGAGAAAGACGACGCAAATATGCCTCCCGGTTGGCCTCCTACCCAAAATGGGTACTCACTCTGCGTCTTCTGTTGGAGCCGGTTTTCTTCACCTATTTACACTGTGCACTACCTATTTTGGGTTTGGGTCTCACTTTGCATGAGCTGTTGGAGATAGTCTTACCCTTTGCAATCTAGGCATGCAACTAGCTAGCTCGCACTAGATAATATCTTAGGAAAGTTGGTCTGATTAGGCAACACACTAGCTAGATTACCACCATTGGTTGCTTGCGCTCTATCATATCGGTCATGTTGTGTGTGATTCTAGATGAAATAATTTCGACTCGGATTATATTCCGATTGTGATTGTCAAACAAACATGATCAATCAAACACAGCATCGATCCCTGTACTGTGTGCAGCTAGATCTTATCGCTCAGCCAGCTAAGCTTACAGATCTTTTGCATGCCCTCAATTCAAGATCAGAAGACAAACGAATTAGCTAGCTAGGCCCCATTTTGGCCAGTGATCGATTTGATGCCGATATTTAGCTTTTCAGAAGAAAGAACGCGCTTTCCTTGTCAAGCAACATGCAACAAGTTTTTTGTTAGGTTTGATGTGCGCCAAATATATGAAAACTTAATTCATCTCCAGGACGCATCCATACACAGATGAATTGTTATGCACCGTACCCTAGCTATCTAGTCTAGATTAATCAGCAAATGGATTGATTTCTTGCAGCGATTTCTTTATCTTCCACTTGATTAAATTTGAAACCGAAAAAGCACGGATTCCACCATGTACATCCTTATGGACTTTCAGGGCAACGAGAGTTCCATGACATTTCTGTTTGGTGACCATTGGCGCTATAAGCTAGATAGTGTATCAACGCGTGTTCACTTTTGGAATAAAGGTAAACATTTCCCTTGTCACATTATACGTGTCCTGAAAATTGGACAATGTATAACCGAAGTTGCAGTGAAACAGGGGCCGGTAAAGCGGGTCAAGGTCGATGCTGTTCGTTCCACCACCACTCAAGTTCTCACGGCTTTCCTGAGCGGCTGAACCTAAACCCTAGGCTATATATAAGATCTCAATTGTACAATTAACAAGGGTTTGGCAGCAACATACTTTTGACGATTTTTTTTTAGAAAATGGAATATATTAATAATATCCTAGTCTCTACATCGACCAGTGCATATAGTTGTTTCTTATTACAGACATCAACACTACAAACCAACACGAGAGCAGCTGCCTCATACGCACACCAAATGGACTTGACCTGCCAAGATCCACGCGCACACACCGCAACATCCAGTATAGCCCAGCTGTCTCGTCCAAGCAGAAATGCCACACACAGCCTCCGGCTGCCACTCAGAGAGCCTCCTTGCGCCGACACAGCCACCACTGAGCGCGTCTGCCCGCCGGCACACCACGCAGGTCACCTCGGCAACACAATCTGCTAGCCACCTCCTCCCACGTCAGCCTCCTTGCCAACTCCGTGGGCGCCTCCTACGCCGGCCTCCTTGCCGATTTCGTGGTCGCAACACTGCCAGACAAATGCGAAGCCCTCCGATCGCTGCACCAACGTCCTCCTCCCAGCCAGCATCCGCTGTTGTGGACACCGGAATCTTGAATCCTCAGCTAGGCATCCACCTTCCTCGCCACAACAGTGATGACCATTACAGATTGACAGGCACGGGATTCCAAAGCGACACCTCCAAGGAGGGACGCGACACCACCGGCGCCACCGCCGCCTGACCAGAAGGTCAAGGCATTACACCCAGGAATAGCACTCCGAACAAAGGGGAGAGAGCCGATCGATAGATGCTTCCAAGGAAGAATGCGGCGCCCGAAGGCATCGCTGTCATCGGTCCAAGGGACATAGCTTTCGCCATGGCGCCTCAACCCCGTGCGCGGCAATGGCCAATGCCCATACTCACTGCGCCGGCAGCCACCCATCAGTGAAGTCAACTGCCGCCCCCGCTGCTGCCAACCATGCCCCTAGTAGCACTGTCGGCAAGCAGGACCATAAATCCGGCCCCACGCAACACCGCCGCACATCGAGGTCACTGTAGACCGCCACTACTGGCTCTAGCGTCCGTCGTCGTCGCTGTTGGTCTCCGCCGGTTGCCTCGGGCACTCCCCGGCCGGATCTGCCCAGCCCAACCACAGGAGGCCAGATCCGGTGGGAGGGGAGCCGCCGCCACTGCCTGAAAGTCCAGCCAACGCGCCCTCGCCAGATCCCCGTGCGCCATCCCCGTACCACCGATGTCTGTCATCGGGCCGCCGCCAGCCCAGAGGAGACAGGATCTGGCCGCCGGAGGCGAATCCGCCGTTCATGAGCCCGAATCCCAAGACCGGAGACCTCGACAGTGAGCAGCCACCTCCGCCTCCAACGAGCCTCTGCGCATGGCTCCCTCCACACCTCGCCGGACCCACACAAGGCACCGGATCTGGTCCCAGGGAGCCCGGCCGCCGCCGGACCTTGCCGTCGTCACCGCACAATCTGCGTCGCTACACTGCTCTCCTGCAGACGCGCCAAGCCGTGGCGCTGCCCTGGTCGCAGCCTCGCAAGGCAGCGCTCCACCTCCGTGCACGCGTCTGTGCTCCAAGGACGCCGCTCCCAGTCGCGGCGCCATCCTGGCCGCTGAGCGCCATCTCCGCACCGACGAGCTCGTGGCCCTCCTGGGTGAGCACCTCGCCGCCGCCATCCCAGAGAGCCGCGCGGGCCTCCCGGCAGCCCCCTCTGGCAGCGGCGAGGGGAGTGCGAGGTGCTTGCGGCGGCGGCGGCTAGGGTTGCGCGAGCCGCCCTAGCTGCCCGTGCGGGAGGGCGACACAGGGGGACTCTCATCACCGTCGTTTACCAATAATAGATATAAAAGAGCCAATGCTTTTGACGACTGAGGTTTTCTCTTGATTGGTTAAGTCTTTGAAAAATGCTCACTTAAATCGCTTGTCATCTCGATTGTCGAGTTAGCGGACAGGGAGCATCACGGCGAGATAAAAGTATTAATTTCATATGCATTGTCGTGTCTCCCTTCCTGATTGTGTCAATTAATATATCTAATCCAATCCGATTCCACAGGAAAACCAAATTGCAGAAACTTTATCGTGTTATACACAATTTATTATAAATTAAGTAATTAAATAACGGTGATTCTGAGAATAATTTTTACAATGCGGCACACCGAGAAAAATTAACAGTTGTCACATGTGGTGAATTAACAGTGGAAGATCTTTTAATGGTGTTAACGAAGGTTGGCCTCCGTAAAGCCGCGTTAACACATGTTTTTTTTGGTGTAGGCGGACGCTTTGCCCGCCTCCGTATCCAAAATCCCTGCCTACGAAAAGATTCCTGTAGTAGTGCGCGCGCGCGGCGGAGCTGACTGCAACGGTGACGACCTGAGGTAATGCGAATGTCAACAACCCCATGGCAGCTGCCATCTGACGCAATGCAATGATGGCACAGGGCCGTGAGTTTTCTAATCCCGGCCAATGTTATTAGGGTTTCAAATTAGGGAAAACTTTGAATCTCAGATGAAATTCCCCTCTGATTGATGAACCCACGTACCTTTGTTTTGAGAAAGGGAGAGGGAATGCAACTGCCATGCGATGAATTTTAGTGCTATATTACTCAAGTACCTTCCCTCTTGATAGGCTATGAAGCACAGGCAATTTCTACTTAAATATCAAATTTTGATTTGGTTTATAGAGGCATCACACAGGACCAAAAAACAGCACTCTATGTTTTTCATACATGGCAAGCTATTTTAGTTTATTGTTTTAACTAGCATTAACAAGAACATGGAAACTTATGTGGTGAATTTAGAGCAGAATTTGTCCTAACAATATGCAATTCATGGTTTCATGTGGACAGTAATAACGAAGTTGAAAATATAGGCAAGGTTTTGAGAGATCAACTGATCATCCACTAATTAAATTGGTCGTTGCGATGTCAGGGAGTTCTGGTTTTAATTTGAACATAATTGAAAAGTCAGCGTAGCGTTAGCACGGGCATACTACTATTAGTGATAAAATGATCACTTGAATAGTACATCTGTAATAAAGATGAAGGACCGGAAACGGTGACCAGAGGGGGTGAATGGGAGCCGTAAATTTCTTTCCAAACTTTTTGACCACTGTTTCAAACTCACCGCCAAACACGAAAACCAAATACCATGATGTCCATGAACCAAATGATTGGGTGGATGCTCTCTAGGAACACAGTGGGACACTACAAAGCCAACGCAATAGACGAAAATTGAATCGGAGCTCAAACAGACAAACCGCGGAAGAAACAACACACTTGCAACTCACACCAGACCTGTATGGGAACTGCACCGGACATGTCCACTATGCTGAACAGCACAGACCGACTCTAGGAGAAAAATAAAAAACCCTTGCAAATGGTGTCGAAAAATTATGAAATTTTAACCACAGCTTTTAGACACCTTGAGGTAGGTCTCCACCAAATTTCAGCTCCAAACTCAAAAGTTTGAAATACCGGACACGTCTGGTACGAATACCGAACATGTCTGGTATTTACGGGCAGTTCTCGGGAAAATTCGATTCAACACCCAAAACACGATCAAATCAACTCAGAATGACCTGAAACTTTGCAGAGAGGATTATCACCGAGTTGGTAGGCTACTCCTAGAAGATCATTGCCCAAGACAAAGCCAATAAACGGGAAATCAAGAAATTGCGATAAAACTTAGTTTTTCCACCTTAGAACTTGATTCGCCCCGATCTATGAACTCATCAGGATTTAGATGAATTCCTTCGGTGGAAGGATCAACTCACGTCCTAGTCCATCTCAGATAAAAAGAACGAGTCAAAACACTCTCAAAGTGATGAATCGAACCAAGAAAGAAAGGGGGAAAAACAAGAACACGAAGAACACAAACGCGATTCACAAAAGCACCTCACAAATCGAATCCCAGAGGACATGAGGAGGTTAGGGCCTCCATTCCCTCTGCAATCTTTTGGTTCTTACACAAATTCACCAATTTGTGGACATCTCTCACAAGAAAACCTAAGGGGAGAGAAAAACCTAGGGAAGGAAGAAGCAAAATGAAAGAGGTGAGGGGATGGGGGCTCCCTCATACTATTTAACAGGGCTATTACATAATCCCAGTTTTGTCCCTAGATATTTTGAGTCGAACCATTTAACCCGAGGGCGCTATGGTCCAACCCGAGGTAATCTTCTTCGGACGGCCACCGCGCCCTTCATGAGATAGCTTCGCCTCGACGCGAACTCCTCGATGCCGTCACGTGCCGTCCGTTCCTCCTCGGAACCTCCGCCCGGGTTTTGAGGCCCAAAACCGTAAACCTGTCCACCCGATGGTTTTGAGGCTCAAACCATCAAACCGTCGGCGAGTAGCGTACTCCATACGCGTCCCCCACCGCTTGACATGTGTCACCGCCGTCCTCGACCGGCCGGCTGCCAAGTCCTCCTGAGCCCCGCTCGACTCGCACGTCCGTCGTCTTGACTCAGTCAACACGATCACTCTCATGTACACTTGCGCTTGTCGATGTCCCAGATGTTAGCCACCGCGGCTGGTCACCCGGTCTCCTGGTCCCTCAGTTCAAGCCTCACGTCCGTACTTCACCACTTCCGGTCCATCGGCACGACACGTCCCTACTTGACCTTCACCTCACCGTCGACCACCGCCTCCGAGCTCCACACCAGCACACCACAAGCTAAGAGACATGTCGCACAACCCAACTCACGCCATGGTTAGTCACAAACTCAACCTAGGTCGTGAATCACGTTGACAATTACTCATCACAAAATAAATTACAAGGGCACATATCAACCTTGTATTCGCAAAAGATCATGCCCGGATGATTTTGTGCTGCAACCAAAAAGTTTTTTCTTGTGCTTTCTGAATTATATTTATTTCCAGAATAAATTAGCATATATCTGCATCCGTTTCCTCTTTTCTCTTGTTTCTTGTGAAAGTTGAAAATGACACATTTAATATCATTAGCGTGTCAAATTACCAGACAGCTAGCAGCAATTAGTAGTTCTATATTCGCATAATGATTGTTGAGATTAATTAGGATAATTAATTATTGATCAATTATTATTTATTATGTTATTAGCAACTGCTAATGACAGTTGTACGTAGGCATAGACAGACACCTTTTCGGGGTCCATCAGACACCCTTTGGCCATCGGGCAAAGCCCATGGCTCGTATAAAACCATTACTGTTCATCAGATCAAGAGACGATTCATTCCATCTGATCACTTTTCACTTAACACGTTATCAGACACGTACTCTACACAATGCTAAGAAGCCAGAAGAGGAGTTCACCGGAGATTGACCGGGACTTCGCCGGAGACACTCACCAAACTCAAGGTAGAAGATGTCGTCCGCTACTCCTTCCATGAACGCCATGGTGGACTCCATCACGGACGCCGTCGAGGGCGTCATCCACCGTAGCACCAACCACCCCGGCGGCCTCCAGCGTTTCCTACTCCAGGGCGCCGTACGCCGTGTCCTCCAGGACATCCATGGTCACCGCACTCCGCTTCGTCAGAGCAGTGGTAGCCGTCCATCTTCGCCGCGCCTTGAAGACCGCCATGATGCCCGCTACTTGCTTCGCCCGGTGCCTCGCTTGGCGTCGCGTTCAGTGCCGCACTTGGACACACGCTCATCGTCGCTGGAATATGCCCCCGACATCTGTCCCAAGCATGGCCCGGCCATGTTCGTTCGACGCGCAGGGGCATCCCTGATGCCGACACCGTCGTCGCCGATCCCATCGTCACTTCCAAGGCCTTCATCGAGGTTGCTGCCGCCCCCGCACCCGGTGCCATCCACTACGCCAGCCACGCCATGGAATGGAGTAGGTGGCTCCATGGCTTCACGTCGTGGCGTCTTTTCGCTCCACAACGGCGGCGCGTGGAGAGATGGCCGCCGGGCTTCATGTACGACGTTGACATCGTTCGCCCCTCCACCCTTCCTCCCCCTCCGATTGTCCCTCCGGGTGGTCGCTCATACGCCGCGGTGACGGCCAACCGCCACCCCGGCGCACGTCGGACCGCCCTCCCGTCCGGTCGCGCTCTCGGCGCCGGATTCGCCTCTTCCTCGAATGAGGGTGAGGCGGCTCCCTGCCTCTGAGCGGTCGTGGAAGGGTTGGTGGGGACGATCCCGCCGTTCCCAGCTTGCAGCGACGGCCCTTGCGGCCGAAGCTCGCCGGGGATGGGCGGCACGCACCCTGCCGGCCGGCCTCCATGGCCGGCGAAGGGGCCTCGGCCCAAATCTGCCATGAGAGGAGGAGGAGGCACAAGACAACTATGAGCATGACGACAGCAACAGCAAGCAGCAGCGGCGGGCGGCGGATGACCGGCGAGTTGGCGGCTGCGGCGGCCAGGCGAACGACGGCAGCGGGTGGTTGGGGCGGTTAGAGTTCCTCAACCCTAACCGTCGCCCTCTTATAGGGCTGAGGGGGAGAGTGGCCGGGTGGGCCGAATCGGTGGCCCGGGCCCAGGAGCCGGCGCTCTCTGCTTCCCCCCTTGCTGCGTGGGCCGCGCCTAGCGGGCTGGCTGGGCCCAAAGCCTAGCTGGCTAGGTGTAAGGTCCTAGATGGCTAGAGGGGGGGTGAATAGCCTAAAAAAAATTCTACAAACACCACTAAGCAAACTTGTTAGAATAACAAACGGCGTAAAGCGAATTTTGCTTAGCCAAAAGTTGTGATGCAAGCCTCCTATCCACAAGTCTAGTAGATTATGATCTCTAGTTCACACAAGTGCTAAGTCACTAACTTACACTAGTGAGCAAGCTAACAACTACTAGAAAAGGCTACCACTAGAGCTACACAAGATAATCTAGTAAAGGTAAATGCGAGAGAAAGGATTGTGAATCTTATACCGACGGTGGAGTGAAGATGTTGCCAATCACCAAGATGATATACAATCAATTAATATTGACAACAACACAATATGTAGACCAATCACCGGGAGACAAGAGACACAATATTTTTGTTCACCCGGTGTTCACTTGTGCACCGACAAGCTACGTCACCGGTTGTGTCGACCAACACTTAGATGGTTCCTCGGTGTGACCCTCAAGTCACTTGCCCCTCAAGGCACGCCCCGCAAGGCACCGCAAGACACCACTCTCAAGTGAGGTAACTCAATGACACGCGCAATCCAATAGAGTTGCTTTTGGCGTCCCGCCGAGGAAAGCACAAGAACCTCTTACAAACAACCGGAGGTGGCCAAGAACAATCACCTTCTCTTGCCAACGCCTCCAACAATCTCCAAGCCGGCTAGGAGCGGTACTCTCCAAGAGTAACAAGAAATCCACCGGCTAAACCACCCACAAGTGCCACTAGATGCCCTCAAGCTATGCAATGCACTTTGGGATCACTCAATCTCACTTTTGATTTGCAATCAAGCAAGAGAGATGAGTGGGAGGAGTAGCTCTAGCTCAAAGGATGCACAAGAGTGTTAGAAATGCCAAGCCGCCTCCCCAAGGGCCGGCCAACGAGTATTTATAAGCACCCCAAACAAATAGAGCCGTTGCCACTCCACTGACAGTTATTTCGGGACGACCGGACGCGCCGGTCGAAACTGACCGGACGCGCTCAACCGCGTCCGGTCGCCCTGCGACGTCCACGTGTCCCTCAAATTTCAAATGCGACCGTTAGATCCTCCAACGGTCACTGCGCGCCAACGGTCAAACGCTATGACCGGACGCGCTGCTCAACCGACCGGACGCGCCGGTCGCACAGCACCCGCGCCCGCGAAACAACGACCGGACGCGCTCCTCGCAGCGACCGGACGCGACAGTGCCAGCGTCCGGTGTGAGTCCAGTAAGCTCCTTCAACGACCGGACGCGTCCGTTCGCGTGTGACCGGACGCGCCCCGCGTCCGATCGTCCTTGCGAACCGCAGTTCCTTTTGGGCACTTGACCGGACGCGCCGGTCCCCCGAGTGACCGGACGCGCCGGTTGCAAACCCTAGCCCGCGCGCCTGATACCGCGCTATACTGACCGGACGCGTCCGGTCACACCGTGACCGCGTCCGGTGCAGCGTCCGGTCACCTCAGTGACCCCGTTCGCCTCCGTTTCTTTTCCGACTTTCGGCGTAGTGGAAAATAGGCATTTCATTTCCCCGAAATCGCCTGAATCCCGCGCTCACACGCTCGGCGGGAGGGAGAGAGGAACCCAAACCCCTCTCTACCCGCAAACCACAGCGCGACCAACGCCACCTTTGCAAATGTGCCAACACCATCAAGTGTACATCTCCATGTGCTTGTGTGTTAGCTTTTTCTCAATCATTTTCAAAGGTTTTCCAATTAGCTCACTAGGCCCTACATGCAATGCACTTCATGAATTCACCTAGTGGCACCCGTGCATCGAATAACCGATAAGACTTCCCCTCTTAATAGTTCGGCTATCGATCCTAAACCACTCACACCCTCTATGGTGTCTTGAGTGTAAAACAAAATGGCCCTATGGTTATACCTTTGCCTTGAGCCCATTTTGTTTCTCCAAATGATATGATCCACTTCATATCATCACATGACCGTCTCGATCCATCGACCTTGACTTCACTTGCTCTTCACCGTTGCATCGGTCCGTCGGCGCTAAGTCTTGCTCAAGCTTCACCATCGCATGGTCCTTCGCTTCGAAGCCTCGACTTGCCCTTCACCTTCACAACCGGTCCATCGAGCCAAGCCTCATCTTGGTCTTCACCATCTTGGTCATATGAGTCAATGTCATGTCTCATATTCAATGACCACCTTTATCTAAATCATCCACTTAGATACAAAGGTTAGTCCTAGGTTTCATCAATTAGCCAAAACCAAACTAGGGACTTTCAATCTCCCCCTTTTTGGTAATTGATGACAACCCTCACAAAGATGATTTTGATAATAAAAGTTTTGAACTTGTCATACTTGTCCAATCATTTTGCTCATAAGTAAAGTTTGGACAATTATCACAAGCTCGGTTTTGGTAGCATTAGCTCCCCCTACATATGTGCATAGAGTTTGGATTGAAAGCTTTGCACATATGCATGGATAGAAATGTTGGGAGAGTAATTCTACCAAAATGATGCTAAGGTGTAAGAAATGGACCTTTGAAGCGTGATACCAATCGGAGTTGCCTTTTACACCATCCTTAGCATCATGAAGTAACTAGACATCCATCAAAAACTCAAGAACCCCGTGAGATCAACATTATATGTAAAGGTTCTTAGACCACTTGTAAAGCTAACCACTTGTAAAGCTTTTTGGCAAGTCTAGATACCACATGTAAACTATTCCTATGCATGCTAGTAGATCATTTCATCATCCAATTTCTATACTAGCATTGCACCACACAAGCATGTATATTGAATTTAAATACATGTGCAATGAGCAAGTCATATGAGAATGCACAACCAAATGTAACAACTTGTTTATGAGCTTGCTCCCCTTACTTGTGTGCACCAACAAATTTATTTACCCCTTTATCAAGTTGAATCATCTTTTTCTCATCATAAATTTTATTTACCCCTTTATCAAGTTGAATCATCTTTTTCTCTCCCCCTTTGTCAACAACTTACCCAAAAATGGGATCAAATTGTGGAGAGAAGGAAAAGTGTTTGATGGAGTAGATTGAAATTAATTCGATTCCACATGTAAGGTTAAAAAATTTATCAAATTTGGTTTAACCTAGAATACTTGCCAAAGATATTTAATTCGATTTGAACCAAAGACAAGCTTCTTCACTCCTCAAAATAAGGGTTATCTTTCCTATGTTGAATTAAACACTTATAGCAAATCTTCTAGATTCAACACTAGGTTTACAAGCTCACAAGCATGTCATATGCCACCACTAGATCAAAATAAGCATAGAAGCAATAGTGGTAACATATATCCATCAAATTCATTTGATTTATCATGAATGCTTATGCGTACCACTTATTATGTCTACATGCTCTATCAAGTCCTTAGCATAGGATGAAAGACATGTCAATCAATTTTACCTTGCAATGTCGAAGGAGAGGCATGTCAATAAGTGGGTGGGGTGCATTCAACTCATGTTTGAGAAATCAAGAATGTTCAATTCATTCCTTAGCTTGCAAAACCTCTTTTCATCAAGTGGCTTAGTGAGAATATCGGCAAGTTGATCATCGGTGCCAATACTTTTAATGGCAATATCTCCCTTTTGTTGATGATCTCTAATGAAATGATGTCTTATGTCAATATGCTTTGTTCTTCCATGTTGAACCGGGTTTTGTATCATCTTGATTGCACTCTCATTATCACATAGCAACGGCACATTCTTGAAGTTGAGGCCATAATCCTTCAAAGTTGATTTCATCCATAGCAATTGTGCACAACAACTCCCCGCACTCACATATTCGGCTTCGGCGGTAGAGATTGCCACACTATTTTGTTTCTTTGAGGACCATGACACAAGTGATCTTCCAAGTAATTGACATGTGCCACTTGTGCTTTTCCTATTGATCTTGCAACCCCTATAGTCGGAGTCCGAATATCCAATCAATTCAAACTTTGACCCCTTGGGATACCATAGTCCAACATTTCTTGTTTGTTTCAAGTACCTCAATATTCTTTTTGCCGCCGTGAGATGACTTTCTCTAGGTGAGGCTTGATATCTAGCACACATGCAAACACTAAACATGACATCCGGCCTTGATGCGGTGACATAGAGTAGACTTCCAATCAAAGACCGATATTCCTTTTGATTCACCATTTTGCCATCAAGATCACTATCCAAATTGCCATTTGTGCCCATTGGAGTTGAAATTGGCTTTGCATCTTGCATTCCAAACTTCTTCAACATGTCCCTTATGTATTTCCCTTGACTCACAAATGTTCCATTCTTCAATTGCTTGACTTGGAGACCAAGGAAGTAGCTAAGTTCACCAATCATAGACATTTCAAACTCTTTGGCCATCATAGCACCAAATTCTTCACAATAAGCTTGATCGGTTGATCCAAAGATGATGTCATCAACATATATTTGCACTATGAATAGATCATTTCCAATCTTCTTGGTGAATAGAGTAGTATCAACCTTGCCCATTTTGAATCCCTTAGAGAGAAGGAAATCCCTTAGCCTCTCATACCATGCTCTAGGTGCTTGCTTTAAGCCATATAAAGCCTTCTTCAACTTATAGACATGGTTGGGTTTGTTGTCATCTTCAAATCCGGGCGGTTGCTCAACAAATACTAACTCATTGATGATCCCATTGAGAAATGCACTTTTGACATCCATTTGATATAGTTTGATATTGTGTGCACAAGCATAAGCCAATAGAATCCTTATTGCCTCCAATCTTGCCACGGGAGCATATGTCTCATCATAGTCAAGACCTTCAACTTGAGTGTAACCTTGAGCAACTAGTCTTGCTTTGTTTCTCACCACAATGCCATCTTGATCTTGCTTGTTTTTGAACACCCATTTGGTTCCAATCACATTGTAGTCATTTGGCCTTTCTACCAATTCCCAAACATCATTTCTTGTGAAATTGTTTAGTTCTTCTTGCATAGCCATAATCCAATCGGCATCCCTCAAAGCTTCTTCTATCTTCTTTGGTTCTATGGTTGACACAAATGATGCATGCTCACAAAACATAGTCAATCTTGATCTTGTTTGCACACCACTTCTAATATCACCAATAATACTATTAATGGGGTGATCTCTTGCAACATGTTGTGGTTGGAGTACTTGCACTTGATTGCTTGAGCTTGGTTGATCACTTGATGTATCTTGATGAGATGAACTAGCACCTTGATCTTGCACTTGAGAGTCACTAGCTAGCTTGAATGGAGAATTGAGCACTTGATCTTTATCATCATCTTGAATATCAATACCTTGCTTTGCTCTAATGTCCCCAATGTCCATGTTCTTCATTGCTTCCACCAATAGAGTTCCACTAACATCATCTAGATTCTCTTCTTCATCTTGTGACCCATTGGTTTCATCAAATTGCACATCATGGACTTCTTCTAGAATGCCACTTGAGTTGTTCCAAACTCTATAAGCTTTGCTTGTAGTTGAATAACCAAGTAGGAACCCCTCATCACATCTTTTGTCAAACTTTCCCAATCTAGTGCCCTTCTTCAAGATATAACATTTGCAACCAAACACCCTAAAGTAAGAAATATTGGGCTTTCTTCCATGAAGTAACTCATATGGAGTCTTCTCTAGCAATGGATGACAATATAGTCTATTGATGTAGTAGCAAGCGGTATTGATTGCTTCATCCCAAAATGATTGACTCACATTGTACTCATGAAGCATTGATCTAGCCATATCAAGCAATGTTCTATTCTTCCTCTCAACTAGGCCATTTGATTGTGGAGTGTACTTGGCCGAAAATTGATGTCCAATACCATAATGATCACAAAGTTCTTCAATTCTTGTATTCTTGAACTCACTTCCATTGTCACTTCTCACTTTCTTGATTCTAATCTCAAACTCATTGTGAACTCTAGTGAGAAATGTCTTGAAGGTGTCAAACACTTCACTTTTGTCACTAAGAAAGAATACCCATGTGAATCTTGTGAAGTCATCCACTATGACAAAGCCATACTTGTTGCCGCCTATGCTTGTATATGTTGTTGGTCCAAATAGATCCATGTGCATCAACTCAAATGCTTTGCATGTGCTCATTGTACTCTTCTTTGGATGTGAGCTTCCAACTTGCTTCCCGGCTTGACATGCACTACAAAGCTTATTCTTCTCAAATTCAACATCTTTCAAACCATTGACAAGATTGTGAGTTGTAAGCTTCTTCAATTGTTTCATGCCAACATGACCAAGCCTTCTATGCCAAAGCCAACCCATGCTTGATTTGGAGACTAAGCAAGTTGTCAAAGAAGTTTCTCTAGCATTGAAGTCAACTAGGTAGAGATTCTCATATCTAAAGCCCTTGAATGCCACATTTGAACCATCCACACTAATAACTTCCACATCATCAACCCCAAAAATGCATTTGTAGCCTAGATCACATATTTGTGCCACGGATAGAAGATTGAAATCCAAACTTTCAACTAGCAACACATTAGAGATACTCATATCATTTGATATTGCAATCTTGCCCAAGCCAATAACCTTGCCTTTCTTGTTATTGCCAAATGTGATAGAATCAACACCACTATCATTGTCATTGAATGAATCAAACATTCTTGATGTACCGGTCATGTGTTGAGTGCACCCACTATCAATAATCCAATGCCTTCCTCCGGCTTTGTAATTGACCTACAAGCAAATCAATGAAGCTTAGGTACCCATTTTTGCTTGGGTCCTTGTAGGTTAGTAACTAAGCTCTTTGGTACCCAAATAACCTTCTTCTTTGGGCCCACAATTGGTGTACCAACAAACTTAGCTTGCACACCCTTCACACCCTTGGTAAGCACATAGCAAGAATCAAAAGGTATAGCATTAACAAGGTTCTTGCTTTGGTTCTTTTTATTGCAATTATTCTCTAGGTGCCCAACTTGCTTGCATCTATTGCAAAACCGACCATTGCCCTTCACAAAGCTAGGCTTTGGAGTTGCAAAGGCCGACTTGCCTTTCTTGGGGGTGTAGCCCAATCCCTCTTTGTTAAGAGAGAACCTTTGGCTACCCAAGCACTTAAGCAAGCGGGCCTCACCACCATAGGCCTTGCCTAGGGCGTGAGTGAGCTCATCCACCTCTCTCTTGAGAGTCTCATTCTCAACCATTAGTGAGGCATTACAAGTGAAACCATCACTAGTAGTAGAGGTAGAGTTGGTGGTGGTGGATGAAGAGCTACAAGAAGGGTTAGCATTTGACATGATGATAGGTTCATTAAAGGATTCATCAATTATATCACATGTAACACCTATATCACATGATACAACAACCTCCTTCTTTTCTTGTTGCTCAAGTAGCAATGAGTGAGCCTTTTCAAGCTTGAAATGAGCCTTACCAAGATCCTCATGGTCTTCCACTAGATTCTCATGAGTGGTCTTAAGCTCACTAAGAACTTTCTCAAGTATTGCTACTTTCATTGAAAGCTTCTTACACTCTTTGTCCTTGGCAATAGCTATATCTCTAGTTTGTTGCATCAAGTCATAAAGTTGTTCTTTAGTTGGTTCATCATCATTATTTTCATTATTATTATCATTATCACTATCATGTGCATATTCCATTTCACTTTCATCATCACTCTCATCATATAATACCTTAGCTTCTTTAGCCATGAAGCATGAAGAGGATGAATCAAATAGTGATGGCTTCTTGTTGATAGCAATGGAAGCAAAAGCCTTGTTGGATGATTCTTCTTCTTCTTCATTATCATCACTTTTCCAAGTGATCACATAGGCACCATTTTTGCCTTTCTTGAATGTCATCTTGGCCTCTCTCTTCTTTTCAAACTTGTCCTTTTTGTTCTTCTTCTTATCATAAGGACATTCCGCTTGAAGGTGCTCGGTGCTATCACAATTGAAGCACTTTCTTTGTTGCTCATTTCTTTTCTTAAAGCCTCTTCTCTTGATGAACATGTGACCCATCTTCTTGACTACAAGAGCAAGTACCTCATCATCAATTTCAAATTCCCCATCTTCATTGTTGTCTTCTTCTTCTTCAATGATGGTAGCTTTGCCCTTGGAGGAGGTGGCCTTGAATGCCACGGTCTTCTTCTTCTCATCTTCCACCTTTTCCTTGTCATCAACATCTTGATCATATTTGTCATAGGTCAATACTTCACCAAGCAAATCATTAGGCTTCATTGTTTCAAGCCCATCTCTTTGCAACATCATGATCAACATCTTGAATCTTCTAGGTAAGCTCAATAAGAACTTGTGACAAAAATCTTGATCTTGAGTTTTGTGCCCTAAGCTCTTGAGATCATTGACTATCACTTGCAATCTATGAAACATTTCAATGATTGTTTCATCATCCTTTTTCTTGAAGTTCTCAAACTCACTCTTGAGCCCATATAGCTTGGCACTCTTCACAACCTTAGTGCCTTCATATGTCTCACTCAACCTTGTCCATACTTCACTAGCCAATTCCAAATCTTTGATGCCCTCAAACACTTTTGTGTCAATACCATTGTAGAGTGTATTGAGAGCCATTCTATTGCATGTTCTATTTGCTCTATCTTCATCGGTGAGATGATTGGGATCAATGATAGCAAAATCATTCTCGGTGACTTGCAATACTCTCTCATGAATAGAACCAAGGTACATTGTCATCTTTCTCTTCCAATGAGCAAAAGAACTAACACCATCAAAGAACGGTGGCTTGCCCCCAACATGATTGAACACAATTTGAGCCATTTTTCACACCGAAGGATGTTAAGCCTTGATTAAAACGGTGACCACGGCTCCGATACCACTTGTAAGGTCCTAGATGGCTAGAGGGGGGGTGAATAGCCTAAAAAAAATTCTACAAACACCACTAAGCAAACTTGTTAGAATAACAAACGGCGTAAAGCGAATTTTGCTTAGCCAAAAGTTGTGATGCAAGCCTCCTATCCACAAGTCTAGTAGATTATGATCTCTAGTTCACACAAGTGCTAAGTCACTAACTTACACTAGTGAGCAAGCTAACAACTACTAGAAAAGGCTACCACTAGAGCTACACAAGATAATCTAGTAAAGGTAAATGCGAGAGAAAGGATTGTGAATCTTATACCGACGGTGGAGTGAAGATGTTGCCAATCACCAAGATGATATACAATCAATTAATATTGACAACAACACAATATGTAGACCAATCACCGGGAGACAAGAGACACAATATTTTTGTTCACCCGGTGTTCACTTGTGCACCGACAAGCTACGTCACCGGTTGTGTCGACCAACACTTAGATGGTTCCTCGGTGTGACCCTCAAGTCACTTGCCCCTCAAGGCACGCCCCGCAAGGCACCGCAAGACACCACTCTCAAGTGAGGTAACTCAATGACACGCGCAATCCAATAGAGTTGCTTTTGGCGTCCCGCCGAGGAAAGCACAAGAACCTCTTACAAACAACCGGAGGTGGCCAAGAACAATCACCTTCTCTTGCCAACGCCTCCAACAATCTCCAAGCCGGCTAGGAGCGGTACTCTCCAAGAGTAACAAGAAATCCACCGGCTAAACCACCCACAAGTGCCACTAGATGCCCTCAAGCTATGCAATGCACTTTGGGATCACTCAATCTCACTTTTGATTTGCAATCAAGCAAGAGAGATGAGTGGGAGGAGTAGCTCTAGCTCAAAGGATGCACAAGAGTGTTAGAAATGCCAAGCCGCCTCCCCAAGGGCCGGCCAACGAGTATTTATAAGCACCCCAAACAAATAGAGCCGTTGCCACTCCACTGACAGTTATTTCGGGACGACCGGACGCGCCGGTCGAAACTGACCGGACGCGCTCAACCGCGTCCGGTCGCCCTGCGACGTCCACGTGTCCCTCAAATTTCAAATGCGACCGTTAGATCCTCCAACGGTCACTGCGCGCCAACGGTCAAACGCTATGACCGGACGCGCTGCTCAACCGACCGGACGCGCCGGTCGCACAGCACCCGCGCCCGCGAAACAACGACCGGACGCGCTCCTCGCAGCGACCGGACGCGACAGTGCCAGCGTCCGGTGTGAGTCCAGTAAGCTCCTTCAACGACCGGACGCGTCCGTTCGCGTGTGACCGGACGCGCCCCGCGTCCGATCGTCCTTGCGAACCGCAGTTCCTTTTGGGCACTTGACCGGACGCGCCGGTCCCCCGAGTGACCGGACGCGCCGGTTGCAAACCCTAGCCCGCGCGCCTGATACCGCGCTATACTGACCGGACGCGTCCGGTCACACCGTGACCGCGTCCGGTGCAGCGTCCGGTCACCTCAGTGACCCCGTTCGCCTCCGTTTCTTTTCCGACTTTCGGCGTAGTGGAAAATAGGCATTTCATTTCCCCGAAATCGCCTGAATCCCGCGCTCACACGCTCGGCGGGAGGGAGAGAGGAACCCAAACCCCTCTCTACCCGCAAACCACAGCGCGACCAACGCCACCTTTGCAAATGTGCCAACACCATCAAGTGTACATCTCCATGTGCTTGTGTGTTAGCTTTTTCTCAATCATTTTCAAAGGTTTTCCAATTAGCTCACTAGGCCCTACATGCAATGCACTTCATGAATTCACCTAGTGGCACCCGTGCATCGAATAACCGATAAGACTTCCCCTCTTAATAGTTCGGCTATCGATCCTAAACCACTCACACCCTCTATGGTGTCTTGAGTGTAAAACAAAATGGCCCTATGGTTATACCTTTGCCTTGAGCCCATTTTGTTTCTCCAAATGATATGATCCACTTCATATCATCACATGACCGTCTCGATCCATCGACCTTGACTTCACTTGCTCTTCACCGTTGCATCGGTCCGTCGGCGCTAAGTCTTGCTCAAGCTTCACCATCGCATGGTCCTTCGCTTCGAAGCCTCGACTTGCCCTTCACCTTCACAACCGGTCCATCGAGCCAAGCCTCATCTTGGTCTTCACCATCTTGGTCATATGAGTCAATGTCATGTCTCATATTCAATGACCACCTTTATCTAAATCATCCACTTAGATACAAAGGTTAGTCCTAGGTTTCATCAATTAGCCAAAACCAAACTAGGGACTTTCACTAGGCCGCGCCCCCTCCCTTTGCTGGGCTTGTTTGCTGCTCTAGGCCTTTTTATTTTTCGTCTTTGTGTCTAGATTTTCTATTTCTTTATTATTTCCTGCTAGAACATCATATATTTGTCTGGTTGTTCTTGTAAAGTGACTGCTGTAACAGTGTTGTGTATTGTACATTGTGATTGTATATAAATTGTGGTTTGTTTATATACTTGGTTTATGCTATGTATTTCTTTTCTATTATACTTTGCTATATGTGGTGCACCCAAATTTGTTTTGTACCAACATATTGGTTACACTTGTATGTTTTATAATAGAAATTGGGTATGTTGGTGCCCTAAACCACATTTTTGCACCACATACACATTAAAATTGCTAGTGACTTATATGCAATTTGACTAGATTATCTACAAATTTAGAAATTTAATTACTATAGATTAAAATTGCAAAATCTATCTTGATTATTTTGGTAAATTAACACAAGATAATGGAGTCTATGGCATTGGCTGCATTTAATTCTCAGCGAATTATCCTACCTAGAGATCGTGCCATAGCAGTGATTAAATCACCCATTATAGAAAGGTCTACATCTTTTTCCTCTGGAATTTGATGACTATCTACATTGTGTAATTTCCAAAATAATGGTTTTTGGAGTACTATAAAATTATATAAAACTTTAGGTCTTTACCAAAATCACTCCAAAAACTATGATAAGATAGAAAATAAATAAAATATTGCATCTCGTATTACGACATTACCATGTTGATTTTAATTTACCAAGCGGTAAATTAATTAATCCATGGTTGTCCACATAGGACCATGGCCACTAAGGAGTTTGAGGAACTCGCGTTAGACGGTAGCAATTACCCTACTTGGGCGTCTGATATCAAAATAGCGCTTGCCTCTCGTAGTCTTTTGGCTACAATTCAGGAACCCCAACTAGGAGCGATATGAACAGCAAAAGGAACTGATTTGGCCAGAGGCCAATTATGAATGGAATCACCTACGTCTCCAAAATTTTAAATCTGTGGTAGACTATAATCATGTTGTTCATAGAATTTGTTCTAAATTGAAGTTTTGCGAGAAAGAGCCATCAGATGCAGACAAGATAGAGAAAACACTCTCTACTATGCTCCCATCTGCTAGAGTATTGCAGCAGCAATACAGGGCTCATAATTACCAGCAATATTCTTAGCTTATTCATACATTATCTCAGGCAGAAAAACATGATGAAGTTCTTATGAAAAATCATCATAAGCGCCCTGTTGGTTCAGCGCCTTTGCTTGAGGTTCACAATGTACAGAAACAGCCTAGGAATAAGAATAAGTTCAAAGGACCTGATCCAAAGAACAGAATTGGTAAACGCAAACACAATAGGAGACAAAGACCTAATTCAAATAAGAGGAAGAAGGAAAATGTGAAACCCAAAAATGACAACAAGTGTCATAGATGTGGGGATTTCACGCATTTTGCCAAGAATTGTCGTACACCTAAGCATTTGATAGCTTTGTACCAAAAGTCTTTGAAAGAGGCTAAGCCAGCAGGAGACACAAGATATGAAGCACACTTCAATCTTACATCTAAGGCAGTTGCGGAAGAGGGTTGTTCTAATCAGGCCCCTAAAGAACAAGTGAACAACAAACCTCTTAACTTCAAAAAAGACCTTCCATCGACGGGCAACATGCTCATAGATTTTAGTTCTGGAGACATGTTTAGCGATTTCGAATAATCTCGGTCAAAACCTTTATATCACAATAGACTATTGTTGTAATAGTATACGTCATACATCCTTATAGTAGTTCGGGTTGTATTAATTAGTGTGCATATGAGTTGTACATATTTGTCTATATTGTTTATATTGTAGAACTCATAGATTTTGTAATATCATACTTTTGTATTGATAGTTAATATATTATATGTATAAGTTCTATGTGTTAAATTTGAATATTTATTTTACATTCACTTTACATATAGATGTCTGTTGACCTCAATCCAAAGGAGGAAGAATTATGCCTTGTGGACTCATGTACCACAAACTCTATACTTAGAGAAATAAAATGTTTCCAGACTCTTAAGAAAAGAGAAGAAAATATTATGACCATTGCGGGTCGAGATGCGTTAATAGTTGGCTCAGGACGAGCCACTATTACTCTCTCCATGGGTACGCAGATTACGATAGAGGATGCATTGTTGTATCCTGACTCTACTCGTACCCTTCTAAGTTTTAGAGACATCCGTAAGAACGGTCTCCATGTGGAGACACATATGGATAATAAAGAGGAATTTCTTCTCTTTACCAAACTTACTGGATATGGCAAACAAATCTATGAAAAGATTTCTTCACTCCAAACTGGATTGTACTATACATACATCAAGCCCACAGAACATGTTGCTTATAAGATAATTTTCCAAGATGTCGATACATTCCGAAACTGGCATGATCGACTTGGGCACCCTGGAATAGGGATGATGAGGAAAATTATCGGCAATTCCATAGGTGATGATATGAAAAACGCTAAATTTCTCCAAAATAAAGATTTTTGTTGCACTGCTTGTGCAACAGGAAAATTAATTTTAAGACTATCATATCTTAAAATTCGAGCTGAACCACTAAAATTCCTTGAAAGCATTCAAGGAGATATTTATGGTCCGATTCAACCATTATCAGGGCCATTCCGGTACTTTAGGGTTTTGATAGACGCATCTACTAGATGGTCTCACGTGTCCCTTTTGTCGACACGCAACCATGCTTTTGCCAAAATAATGGCCCAACTTATTAAGTTGAAGGCACTCTATCCGGAACATTGGATTCAATCAATCCGAATGGATAATGCCACTGAATTCTCATCCTATACTTTTAACGATTATTGTATGTCATTGGGAATTCAGGTTCAGCATTCAGTTCCTTATGTACATACACAAAATGGTTTGGCTAAATCGTCGATTAAAAGAACCAAGCTAATTGCAAGACCTATGCTGACAAATTGCAAATTGCCTACGTCGTGTTGGGGTCACACAGTTCTGCACGCTGCCGACTTGATCCAACTACGACCAACTGCATATCACGAAACCTCCCCATTGCAGTTAGTACGTGGGAATCCTCCGAGTATTTCCCATTTACGTAAGTTTGGGTGCGTTGTATACGTATCCATCTCACCACCTAAGCGAACTTCGATGGGTCCTCACAGGAAACTCGGGATCTATGTTGGATACTCATCTCCGTCTATTATTAAGTATTTAGAACCTTTTACAGGAGATCTATTTACTGCCCGGTTCGCTAATTGTATTTTTAATGAGGATCACTTCCCGGCATTAGGGGGACAATTGTACCAAAATGAATGCTAGGAAGTTAATTGGAATGCAGAAGGCATTTCATCTACTGATCCACATACTACAAAAACTGAACAACAAGTTCAAAGAATCATTGATTTCCAAAATCTTGCAAACAATCTGCCAGATGCTTTCTTTGATTACAAAGGTGTCACAAAGTCTCTCCATCCTGCGAGGAATGTGCCTAAAAGAGTGGAGGTAGCTAATAAAACCACTCAACCCCCGATTGGCAAAAAGAGGGGGGAGAAGCACTTTCAAGAGGCAAAATGTGATTGCTGGCAAGCAAAAGAAGATTGGAAATGCAACTCAACCTTTGGTTGAAAGACACCTAGAGGACATACAATGTCCTGTGGATAGTGATCCACAAACCAGCTCAGTTATGCGCATAAACACTGAGGCTGGAACATCGGAAAACCCTAGATCCATCGTTTCGGGAAGTCATGATGAATCTTTAAGGGTAGACGAAATAGTGATAAATTTCGCAGAGACTGGAGAGTCTTATATCCGTAAGTCCATAATAGTCGACATATATTTCTCTAAACAAATTGCAAACATCCTTCTAACCGATTCGGATCCCAAGTCAATGGCTGAGTGCAAGAAGCGCTCAGACTGGGATAAGTGGAAGGTTGCAATTGAAATAGAGATTGCCTCGCTTAATAAAAGGAAGGTGTTTTCGGCTGTAATGCCAACACCTCCTAGTATCTTTCCTGTGGATATAAATGGGTTTTTGTCCGTAAAAGGAATCAAAACAATGAAGTGGTGAGATATAAAGTGAGGCTAGTGGCATAAGGTTTTACGCAAAGACCTGACATTGATTTCAACGAAACTTACTCTCCGGTAATGAGCGGAATAACTTTCTGATACCTAATATCGTTGGTAGTACAAAATTGTCTATCTATGCAGTTGATGGACGTAGTAACCGCATACTTATATGGGTCATTGGATTCTGAGATATACATGAAAGTTCTTGATGGAATCAGTATACCGAATCCTAAGGCAAATCACATGTATTGCATCAAGTTGCAGAAGTCGTTATACGGCCTGAAACAGTCGGGCCGAATGTGGTACAATCGGTTAAGTGAATTCCTTAAACAGAAGGGATACACAAATAATGATGACTGCCCCTACGTCTTCATTAAGAAATCGTCAACAAGATTTTGTATCATATCAGTGTACGTTGATGATCTTAACATCATCGGTAACGAACCTGATATTAATGAAGCACGTCATCATTTAAAGACGGAGTTTGAGATGAAAGATTTGGGTCAAACCAAATATTGCTTAGGTTTACAACTTGAGCACTTTCACTCAGGTATATTTATATACCAAGCTGCCTATGTCCAAAAGGTATTGGAGAAATTCAATATGGACAAGTCATATCCAACAAAAACTCCGATGGTAGTAAGATCCATAGACATTGAGAAGGATCCTTTTAGACCACCGGATGATGGAGAGGAGATATTGGGGCCACAAGTCTCATACCTAAGTGCCATTGGAGCACTAATGTATCTTGCTAATAGCACTCAGCCGGATATTGCATTTGCAGTAAATTTGCTAGCAGGACATAGTGCTAAACCTACCAAACGACATTGGGTAGGAGTTAAAACGGTATTGAGATACCTCAATGGCACTAGAGATCTTGGATTATTCTATAGCAAAAATCAAGATCCAATTTTGTTAGGATATACAGATGCTGGTTATTTATCAGATCCCCACAATGGCAGATCACAAACAGGCTTTGTTTTCTTGCAAGGTGGAACAACAATATCTTGGAAATCTTCAAAGCAGACTCTAGTGTCTACATCCACCAACCATTCTGAAATAATAGCTTTATATGAAGCATCACACGAATGCGTATGGCTTCACAGAATGGTAAACCACATAGTACAATCATGTGGTATTGGTGTACTTGACACACCTACGATTATCTTTGAAGATAATTTGGCATGTGTTACTCAAATGGAATCAGGTTATATTAAGAGTAATATGACCAAGCATATTATTCCTAAGTTATTTTACCCCCATGAACTCCAAAAGAATGGAGAAATAGAAATCTTGCAAACTAAGTCATGTGATAATCTAGCAGATTTATTCACAAAGTCTCTACCATATTCCGCATTTCGTAAATGTGTTATGGCATTGGTATGAGAAGACTTAGAGACTTGCAAGAATCAGGGGGAGAAACTCTCTAAACATAACCTATTCCAACTTTACATTATACTCTTTTTCCTTTATATGAGTTTTACTCCCTTGGAGTTTTCTCACATAAAGTTTTTAATGAGGTAATGGTAACACATAATAAATGTCATATTATCTATTTTTCCTCATAGAGGTTTTTCGAAGATAATTATGACATATTGATCCTTGATCAAATTGTTTTAGACTATGTCTTGGGAATACCCAAGAGTCTATTAACATTGGGAGTTATATATATCATGGTGTTTCTCCTTATTTTCCCCACTGGGTTTTAAGGAGTTTTGCCTGGTATATCGATATACTTTGGTTTTTTCACAGGGTTTTCCAAAGCTTCAAGACATTTACTGATGAACAAACAACGATGCCTACACAAGATCAATTGATCAAGGGGGAGTGTTGAGATTAATTAGGATAATTAATTATTGATCAATTATTATTTATTATGTCATTAGCAACTGCTAATGATAGTTGCACGTAGGCATAGACAGACACCTTTTCGGGGTCCATCAGACACCCTTTGGCCATCGGGCAAAGCCCATGGCTTCTATAAAACCATTACTGTTCATCAGATCAAGAGACGACTCATTCCATCGGATCACTTTTCACTTAACAATGATGATAGGATCTTGTACTTTAGATGTTTAGTCAAGGTCGCGTGTTGTTAATGTACCAATTATTTTGTATAATCGGGATTCCACTACGAAACTAATTTGGTAGCATAGATTCTCCGCTCTATCTCGGAAGAACTGTTTGATATATCTCAGCATGCAGCGACATAATTAATGGTTTATGGAGTTGCAAAGGGAAGATTAATATAATAACGGTGAATCAATTCAAAAGCTACTTTTACAATGCGGCGTGCAGGAAACTAATAGCTTAGTTGCACTCCAGTTATGAAAGGAAAAATATTCAGTGTAAACCCTCTACTCGGTAGAATCAGCATGAAAAACTTTTAGAAAACATATTTAGGATTTCTCAAAAAAATTGAAACTATGCACAACCAAAGTGTATCTATATATGTACATTGCTGTAAAATTTGATATTCAAATTTGTTTTTGTAAAAGTTCATATTATGAAAATAACAAATTCCAGGCGCATATGCACTAGAGGACAAAATTCCTAGGAAAGTGCCTTTGCACCTAGAATTTGTCATTTTCATATAATTTTTCAGATTAAGTTTGAATCTTAAATTTTGTGACAATGTACATCCATAGATGCATTAGGTATGTGCATAGCTTCAACTTTTTGTTGAAATTCCTAAGTACATATTTTAAAGGGGTTTCATGATGCCATCGAGTAGAGGGTTTGTATTGAATATTTTTCCATAATAAAAGCAATATTTATGATTGTATTTTTTTAGAGGAAAATGTGCGTGATTGACGGGATAAAAAACCAAAGCCATTATTTTAGAGCAATTCCTCTATTTCCATTTAGCTTCCTCCGCTGCACCTCGTTTTACATTTTCCTCTTTTTTTGAATACCACCGGGAGCGCTCGCATGTCTTGTAAGACTCGTATTGCACACATATACTGACCGCACGCTCAAGTACAGATGAGACTGCCCGAGAAATCTCAGGACGCGTGTCACACCCGGTTTTAAGGACAAAACTAGACATACACCATATGTGAAATAAAGAAGTCAAATCTCACATATAGCCACAGATAAATGTAATATCAAGAGACAATTGCTTAATAAACATAATGCAGTAGTATAAGATATACCTTAGAGAGCAACACAGCGGAAAGACAACTCCGAACACCAGGTGTAGACTTCACTCCAGGAAGAAACTGACTGGTTGATCACAAACCTAAAACTCCAGAGACTATCATGAGATGTGAGAAATAGTAAGAGTGAGTCCATGTCGAACTCAGCAAATATAACACGGGGTTCATGAGCCTCAAAAGGTTTGACACGGGTTTACTGCAATATCTTTTAGTGAGTCATCTTTTTAGCATTTGAGTAGCAACAAGTTACATAAACCCAAATAACCTCATGATCATGTAAACGAGAATAATGTATAGCAAGAAACAATAATCATTAGTGAGCATCAATATCATCAGTATTAACATTATCATCAGTGTTCATCATTTGTTCTGTAAGGGTCCAAGGCCACTCGTGACCGTGAGCACGGCTGATATACTAGTTTTACACTCTGCAGAGGTTGTACACTTTCACTGTGAGTCATGATTTACCCTTTTGCCCGAGGTGATCAGTCTCTTGACCCACTTCCAAGGAAGGTCGACATGGTTCACTATGAAGTCTTTCAAAGGTTCGTCTAACAAGTTAGGGCCATTAGATTAACTCGGCAAACAGATGTAGAGCCCCCCTTCCAAATAGCACAATGACACACAGCCTATACACATAAGGACAGAGGCCGCACTATACCCGATTCGTCAAGCCGTTCTTACGCCATGAAGGTTACCACTAACAAGCTAGAAAAGGTCCTCATACTTGACTAAAGCCAGAGCCATATAGCCCTCACAGTTGTACTGTAAGTCCCGGATATTCGCTTACAGATGAGTCCTTATGGAGAGAAACTAGAGCACCATAAAACAGCCCAATGTTCTAGCCCTCTTGAGCCATGTTTCTATAAAGCATCTTTTAAACGTTTATTGCATATAGCATTAGTCAAGTTACAGATCATGGTTATTTATCTTGAGCACTAGCATAAATACTACCCAATGCAATGTTCCACCGGTGTCAAGGTACAAGATACAAAAGTTAGGATATCCTTAGGGGTAACAAGAAAGACACATGCACATGTATTAAGTATATTAAAGGGGAATAGGAAACAAGTATGATCCCATGCTATACTTGCCTCAAACTTAGATCCTTCTTCAAGTCCAAATCTTCAATTAATAGTTTCTTGAATCTCCACATAAATCTCACCGACTGGACTTGATCAATAAATCACCACACACACATCGAGCAATCATACACGAAGCAAACAATAGAAATAAATTAGAACAGTACACCAATAGTAATAAAATAAGATAAAAAGTCTTTAAAATGAATCTACAACTCGCTAGGATCACACAGACGCGAAGATCACGAAAAACAGAGCTAAAACGACGAAGTTATGAATTTTCAAAGATTTCCTATAGAAAAATAATTACTTCAATTCAAACTCAAAAATAAAATATTACAAACCTACTGTACAGTAGTACTAACATGTAGAGCTCGCAAATACGAACCTAACGCAATTTGAACAGGTCAAATCGGAGTTAAAACAGAGATTCTATGCATGAAATAACCTAGTGGCAAAACTGTAAATAAGTGAAAACGTATTTCTGAACTTACTAAAACGAATCTACGTTTTCGGAAGGAGAAAGTGTATTTTCGGAATACGTTTTGGACTGCGGGTTCTATATTTAAAATTCCCAGGGGCTCTTTAACAAAAACGTCGGCCGAACCGGTATCTTCTAATCTGAGCCGTTAGATTTGATTTGAACGCTCCAGATCAGATCGGGGAAAGCTGGGCGGCGGCGCTCCGGCCGGAACAGGAGCCCGACGGCGTTCCGCGGCGGCGCCATGATCGGAAAACGCCAAACCTCGCTTTCGGGCATCATTCAGCAAACGGAGAGCACGGGGAGAAAGAACGGAACATGGTGAACTCACCTAGGGTGAAATAAAGGGCATGGGATGGATGGAGGCGGCGGTGTGCTGGATAGGGCGGACGGTGGTGGTGAGGTAGGGTTTGTGCTCGCGATGACGATGCTCACAAGGCCACAGCGGCTTCTAAAGGGCGAGATGGAAGCGGAGAGGCGCGCGGGCTCGGCTTATATAGCCTGAAGGCACCCCGAGTAAGGAAGGGAAGGATTTGGACGCGGGATTCGGCGTCGGCAAAGAAGGAAAGCGACGACGGTGTCGACTTGAGGAGGAAGACGGCTCTGACATGCGGGCCCGCGATGTCAGCCAAAGAGACCGAGAGAAGAAGGGAACGCGGGCGCCCGCGCGCGTGCGATGCTGGGCCTGCGGCCACGGCCTAAGACGGAACGCGGGAAGAGGAGATGAGATGGGCCGCGCACTGGAAGAGGGCAGGCCGAAGCGGCGGCTGCGGCTGGGCTGGGCTGGGCCAAAACTGAAATGAGCTCAGAAAATCCTTTTCTTTTTCTTTTCCCAATATTTCAAAGTATTTTCCAAATAGATTTTGAATTCCCTTTTGAATTTAATTCAAACCACTCAATACAATATTTCAAATGCAGCAGCATGAATGCACAAACATATTCCTACCCTTATATTTGATTTTAAATTAATAAAAATTATTACTTTTCTAAGTTTGTATGCTCACAAAAATGCATAAAAATTCATATTCACCTATTTTTAAATCATGCCAAAATTTTAGGGTGTTACAACGCGTCTACCGGGCACACACGCACTCACACTACTCACACACACACCCGGCTCCCTCTAGGGAATTTGCCCGGTGCAGCACCCACGGTCGCCTAGACTGGGATTCGAACCGTGGGTGGGCAGGCTGGCCACTGCCAGCGCTACCAACCGAGCTAGAGCTCGTCTGCCTCTTTTTCTTTGTGAATTGGAGAGTTACACTAGTATAGAAACAACCTTTCATCATGGCCAAAAAAGTATTTAGTCCCGGTTTGAAAATTACAACCGTGACTAAAGGGAGGACTGGACCTTTAGTCTCGGTTTGTAATACGAACTGGGACTAATTCCACCCTTTAGTCCCGGTTGTAACGGTTACCAAGGCGTGTCAGAGGCGTGTCAGTGCGAGAAGCTTTAGTCCCGGTTTGAGACACGAACCTAGACTAAAAGTGTGACTTTTAATCCCGATTTGGGATATGAACCCAGACTAAAGGTACCTTTAGTCCCGGTTTGTGTCTCAAACCTGGACTAAAGGTGCCTCCAGAGTGAATTTAAAAGAAAAGTGTATCTTACCTAAGTCAGATGTGTGGTGGGAGGTGAGATGGTAACACGCACAAGAGCTGAACTAGAAGGTTTTGGGTTCGAATCTCCACAACCACACCTTTGTTTTTCACTCAAGAAACACCTCTAGTCCCGGTTATAGGAACCAGGACTAAAAATCGAGACATTTAGTCCCGATTGCATAGTCCCGTTTCCCAAAACCGAGACTAAAGGGGGGTTGGGAACCGGGACTAGAACTAGTTTCTCTACTAGTGTTATTAGAATCAAGTAGGATCTTTACAAATGAAAGGATCAAGATGCCTAAGAGGGGGGGTGAATTGGGCTTTTCTAAAAATTAAATGCAAGAATTAAATCCTACAAGCCGGAATTCACCCCTAGTGTCTACTTGTGTTCCTAGAGAGTCTACCGATACAAAGTTTTGCACCCTAGTTTCCAATCCTAGTCTAGCATGGCAAGTCTAGGAATGTAAAACAAGCAATGAAAGTAAATACGAGAATGTAAATGCTTGAATGTAAAGGGGCAAGGAACACGGCGATGTTTTTCTGAGGTATCGGAGAGTCGCCACTCCCCACTAGTCCTCGTTGGAGCACCCATGCAAGGGTGTAGCTCCCCCTTGATCCGCGCAAGGATCAAGTGCTCTCTACGGGTTGATTCTTCGACACTCCGTCGCGGTGAATCACCCAAAACCGCTTACAAGATGAGTTGGGTCATCCACAAGCTCCGCCGGATGATCACCGAACTCCCAATCACCACCAAGCCATCTAGGTGATGGCGATCACCAAGAGTAACAAGCTAGAACTCTCACTTGACCACTACGAGCCCAAATGAGAAGGTGGATGCACACTTGCTACTCTCTAATCGCTAGTGAGGAACTCTCAAGCTTTGATTCTCAAATCTCTATCCTCACTAGTGCTCTTGCACTCCCTTGCACTCCAAAGGTGTTTATCAGCTGATCAAATGAGCAAGAGACCTCTAAAAGAGGTGGTGGGGATGTATTTATACACCCCATAGACAAAACGAACCGTTACCCGCTGACTCAGCAAAACACGAGCTGACCGGACGCGCCGGTTGAACTGACCGGACGCGCCGGTCGCTCGTAACGGTCGAAAACCGAAAATCAACTGAGTGACCGGACGCACCGGTCAGGGGTGACCGGACGCGTCCGATCGTGTAGGGAGCATACTGTACTCGCACCGGACGCGTGACCGCGTCCGATCAGTGATGACCGGACGCGTCCGGTCGTCTCTGGACCTTACTGGACTGTGACCGGACGCGCCGATCACACCCAGGTCACGTCCGATCGGGTGTTTCCCTCAAGTGACACGTGTCGACATCTGACCACCGCGTCCGGTCCTCGCGAGGACCGCGTCCGGTCGTCAGAGCTGAAACCCTAGCCGCGGAACTGTACTGACCGGACGCGTCCGGTCATGCCGAGGACCGCGTCCGGTCAAGGGAAAACGACCCGAAACTCTCCGAAACGCGTCACAACTTGAACCAAGTTGCTTCCAACTGAACTTTGAGCTATTCTAGAGCTGCCTAGCGCCAAGTTTGACAAGTGTGCACCACACCTAAACGTAGGACTCGCCTAGGTCAAGCTACCCGCTCATGCCCCCCTTTATAGTACGGCCAAAAGAGAAAAACAAAGATCCTAACGACTATTCCAAATGTCTCTCAACACCTCGACATCCGGAACTAACCATCCTTAATCTTGACGTCACTCTTTTGAAAACCGAAATGATTTCCATCAAGGGGCATGAATACCATGGTGCCCAAAGCAGTTAAAATCTCCATGACCTAACTTACCAAAGTTTCTGCAAAACACACGTTAGTCATGGTAATAAAGTGTTGTCATCAATTGCCGAAACCAAACCTCGGGGCCTAGATGCTTTCAATCTCCCCCTTTTTGGTGATTGATGACAACACTAAGATATAAAAGATTTGAGTTGAGGTTTTCGAGCATGCATGGTTAACATAAGCAAAAAACAATAAGCACAAGGGGTTAGGAATTGCTTATGTGCCCCAAACCAAAAGAGTGTACTCATAAGATAAGACAAAGAACATTAGTACACAAACAGATATAGCTCATAAGAAATCGGAGTAAGGCACGGAAGCACAACCTTAGAGCTATAATTAAAAACGGTGACAAGTGTTAACACTGTGACTGGATAAAACATTAAGACTCAAGGTTTATCACACGACATGTCACACGAATGCAATGACTGAAAAGTAAACAAGATGCATGAAAGAGGCACACAAGGAAAAAACGAAAAACCCTCTCTCAAAACTCCCCCTGAAACTACTCTTTCTCCCCCTTTGGCATCAAGCGCCAAAAAAACTAATCTAAGGATCTGACGGGGGGACAGACGGAGTCGTGTCGGGTGCCGAGGTGCGCGGAGTAATCATGAAGTGTAGAGAATCTCCCTCGGAATCTGAGCTATCTGGCTGACCCTCTGAAGAATCACGTGGCTGTGAAGCGGTCTGGGTCTGAGCAGCAGGAACAGGTACTGACGTAGTAGCAATAAGAGGATCCGTCTGAGTGACCTGAGCTTGTAGCAAGCCAATAGCAGGAGGATCTGTCGAGGCAACTGACGAAGGAAGAGTCTCTGTAGTACCTGTCCCTGTCACTGGAGGAATAGCTGCCTCTAAAGCTGACAACCCTGAAGAAGTAGCAAAGGTAGTGTGCGAGGGCGTCGGCTGACCAGTCAACTCGCTGTAGGTAGCACTGTAATCACCGAAGGGTGTGCCTGTCAGGAGGTGAGGGCGAGGCTGGTCTGAAGGTGTAAACCCCGTGTGAATAGGCGTGAAGCTCGGGGACTGGAATGACTGGGGAACCTGCTGCTGTGGAGATGTGAACTGGAAACCCGGCTGTCCCTGACTCGATGGATCACTGGATTGTAAAGCAGAAGTCAGGACAGAAGCAGGCGGAGGAACCCCAACAGTGACTAGGTGGCGCAGGAGATCCAAGTACTGTTGCTGACTAGCTGCACTCTGTCGCTGAATCTCGTACTGCTGTCGCTGCATCTCAACCTGCTGCCTCTGGATCTCAAGCTGCTGACGCTGAAACTCGTCCTGACGAGCCTGAATCTGTGCAAGTGCTGCAGCTGTGTCCTGAGCCTGTCGCTGTATCTGCTATTGCTGCTGCTCCTGTGCCTGGGTCAACCTCTCAAGTATAGCCACCATGGCTGGGTCTGTGCGGGAGGCTGAACCAGAGCCACCGACCTCGTGGTCGTGAGACCGAGGAGACCGGTACCTGGGGATGGGCTGGTAGTCCTCATCAGTGCTGTCAGATGTCACATCCTCAGGAAGATCAGCAGGCTGAGCGTCAAGATCGGCAAGCTCTGCCTCTGCAAGCTCATCAACTGTGGCGTCCTGCTCAGCCGCTGTCTCAGGAAACTCAGGTCGCACACGCTGTCCTGGCACTGGGGCCTGATCTCTAGTGACTGAAGCCCAAAGCTGACGGATATCATACTCAGGGAAAGCAGTAGTAGTATCTGATATCTCAGCTCGGATCTCTGCTGGTAGCTGAATGGATGATCTACTGATGAAGCAGATCCAGTGTGCATAGGGCAGCTGACGATTACCCTTGAAGCCCTCAGCTATGGTGTCCTCCATCTCACTAAGTATGAGATCCCAAATGTCAAACTGTGTCTGTGAGAGGAGGTGGTGAACAACCCATAGCTGCATCCGAGTCAGTCCCTCTCTGTAGCCAAGTCTGGGAAGTAGAGTGCGTCTGACTATAGCATCCAGAACTCTGGCAAGTGGTGTCAAACTGGCAGGCGTGCGACGAGACCCTTCGCCAAAAGGCTCACGGAAGCAGGGTCGAACCAAGTCTGTAGGTGGCACTGCACCACCGTGAGGGCGTCTCGGTGGAGGAGTCTGACCAAAACACAGCTGATGTATCTTCGTGTTGGAAGCTGGGAGTCTGAGAATCTCCCGTACTCTGGTGCTATATAGACGGTGATCGCGGCCTCGGAATACAAAGTGAATGAAATCATGGGCAGGATCAATCCATAGTGAAGCATAAAACTCTCTGACCCATGTGCCGCAGTATGCACCTGTCCGTCCAAGAAGATCTGACAAGCCTGGCAGAAAGGACAGGTGCGGACGTAGCTGTTCTCCCACAACCTCAACCAGTGACTCAAGTCGACAGACCCTCTGTGGTCGGAAAGCAATACCGTTGTCAACTAGAGCCCTGTAGAAATCCTCCTGAAGTGGGGTATAGAAGCCTTCTGAAGCTCTGTGATCCCTCACAGGTGGAAACCACCGACTGACCTCCACGAACCTCAACCCTTGCACCTGACGTGCTGTAGCACCCCTCAAGTCAAAATGCTCGACCGGGGTTGAACCTCTAGCTCTGGGAGGAGGACGTGCTCCACGACGCTGGCCCTCTGGCCTAGGAGTCACCTGAGTACGTGCGTGTGTGGAGCGGCGACGTGGTGGAGACTGAGCTGGCTGCTCCTCTGTGTCCTCTGTAGCCTCTGGAGCCTCAGTGGCCTCTGGAGCCTCTGTGACCTCTGGAGGTGGATCAACTGACATACCCTCTGTAGCTCCAGTATCCTCAGTACCCTCAGTGGCCTCTGTGCCGAGCTGTCGACCTTCTAGATGAAAGCGACGCTCGCCTATGCGTATGCCACTGCTCCTGCCACCTCTCTCTGCCTGCTCTGCTGCATCTGCCACGGCCTGAGCAATCTCTGCCTCTGTAAGTGTCTTCTTCTTCTTTCTGGCCAAGATCTTGATACGCTTTCCACGTGCAATCTCAGACCGACGAGGAGGACTGTCGTCCCCGTCACCAGGAGCACCACCGGCGTTCTTGCAACGCACCATGCTGACAAACTGACCGAAAACCTCTGAAAGATGGTGAACTGTCACTCGAGAGGCTTGGCCTCAATCCGTATCCGCAGGCTTGGCCTCGGATTCAGCAAACTGATCTCACCCTGACACACGGATAGACTCGCTGCAACGACGGAATAGAAAGATCTACTATAAGCACATATATAACTAAAAGGTACGAAACCCTAGAGATAGCAAGCATATGAGATACGATGTGAATCGAAAGGCGAAGCTACCTCGGATCGACAAGACGACGGTGACAAGAAGAGATGACCTAGATCGCGAGATTCCCCGAAATCGCCGGACGAGCTCTGATTTGCCGAAACATGATGCAATTAGGATTAAAAGAAAGAATTACGGCAAACCCTAGCGAGGAGGTCAAGGTGACGCGAAACAACCTCGCGAAGAAGACGACGCGCGACAAAACCTCGACGACGAACGATCGAACGACGTTACGCGAACCCTAGGGTTAGGGTTAGGGCAACTCGACGAAGAACGATCGGAGGCGAGCGCGAGGCAGTCCACTGCCGGAGGTGAAGCTGACAAAGGGAGCGCGGCTCACCGACGGCAAGGTTGCGGCTTCACCGGCGGCGGCGGTGCGAGCGGGCGGCGGTGGCGCGACTGCGCGACTGGTGTGGGCGTGGCGCGGGCAGGGACGGGCTGGCGCGCGCGCGAGCGAGGTAAGCGCGGGCGAGGAGACGCGGCTCGGGCAGCGGCTGTGGCGGAGGAGCGAGCAGCGGCTGCGGCGGAGGCGCGGCGGCGGCTGCGACGGAGGAGATGGCGTGGCGACGGCGGACTCACGAGCGAGAGCGATGGCGAGATTGAAGAGAGTCTGAGATCCAAACGTACGGTTAAAAGGGGCGAGATTCGCTCGACGCGTGATGACCGGACGCGGTGTTCGTTATGACCAGACGCGGTGGTGCAGCGTCCGGTCACACTCCAGTAAGCTCCTGGAGTGACCGGACGCGTCCGGTGAGGACTGACCGGACGCGGTCAGAGTCCGGTCGAGGGGAGCTCAGGAAATCATCGCGAATGACCGGACGCGGTGGTGGTAACCGGGACCGGACGCGGTGGTCAACAGCGGCGCGTCCGGTGCAGCGTCCGGTCACTAGATCTAGAGTTGGTCTTCTGGATGACCGGACGCGCTGGTGGACGCCGGGACCGGACGCGGTGGTGAAGCATCACTACGTCCGGTGCAGCGTCCGGTCCAGCGTCCGGTCACTGTTCTTCGCCCTTCTTCGTTCCGAACTACGACGCGACTTCTCCCAATCAGGTTCCAATTCAAAAAGACAAATAAACACCAATTGGAACACGATATGAGTGACCTCACTCAAACCCTCAAATTTTTAAAATAGATTGCCTTAGGCTAGTATTATTTTTAATAAAATAGGCAATAAACACCCAAGGAGCAACGTATGGCCATGCAATAGAGTTTTTGAACCTTTAGGAGCGTCAAAATGCTCTCTCTATCCATGGACGAACACAGAGGTTGCTCAAAGCTTAACCGAAAAGAAACGACAAGAACAACAACCATGCATATGCAATGCAATACAAGAAGGTAAATCTAGAATGCTTGTCAAGTTTGATCCACGGTTAGGCTTCTTCACTCCTCCAAAGAAGGGTTATCGTAACCGTGTTAGCCAAGCCCTAAAAGCATTGCGATAAAATAAACATGGCATATTATACAATACAATGCAAGGGACAACACACGCTCATTTTTTAAAGTTACTAGAATCAAGCACATTAAGTTCACTTCTTAACCTACAAAAGGTTGCCTCATCCAAAGGTTTAGTGAAGATATCCGCTAATTGATTTTCACTTCTTACACCTTCTAGTGATATGTCATTTTTAGCAACGTGATCTCTTAGAAAGTGATGGCGGATATCAATGTGCTTGGTGCGAGAGTGTTGTACCGGATTGTTAGCAATTTTAACGGCACTTTCATTATCACATAAAAGTGGCACCTTTTCAAGAACAATTCCATAGTCTAGGAGGGTTTGTTTCATATATAAGATTTGTGCACAACAAGCCCCCGCGGCAATGTATTCCGCCTCGGCGGTGGACAAAGCCACACTATTTTGCTTTTTAGATGACCAAGATACTAAAGATCTTCCAAGCAAATGGCACCCTCCGGATGTGCTTTTTCTATCAATTTTGCAACCGGCATAGTCCGAATCGGAATAGCCAACTAGTTGGAATCTAGCTCCTTTGGGATACCAAAGACCAATGCTTGGGGTGAGCTTAAGATATCTTAGGATTCTTTTTACGGCACTTAAGTGAGGTTCTTTAGGGCACGCTTGAAAGCGGGCACACATGCACACACTAAACATGATATCGGGCCTAGATGCTGTAAGGTACAACAAGCTACCAATCATAGAACGGTAGAGAGTTTGATCAACCGGTTTACCTCCCTCATCTAGGTCGAGATGTCCATTTGATGGCATTGGGGTCTTGATTGGTTTGCATTCTTCCATCTTGAATCTTTTGAGAAGATCCTTGATATACTTTTCTTGAGAGATGAAAATCCCTTCTCTCATTTGCTTTACTTGAAATCCAAGGAAGAATGTGAGCTCACCAATCATTGACATCTCGAATTCCTTCGACATCAATTCACCAAATTCCTTGCAATAATCTTTATTTGTTGATCCGAAGATGATATCATCAACATATACTTGACAAATAAAGATCTCCCCATTAAACTTCTTGGTGAATAGTGTGGTGTCGACCTTCCCAATGGTGAAGCCCTTCTCAATGAGGAAGTCTCGAAGACGCTCATACCACGCTCTAGGGGCTTGCTTGAGCCCATATAACGCCTTGGACAACCTATAAACATGATTAGGATATCTAGGGTCTTCAAACCCGGGAGGTTGATTAACATAGACTAGTTCATTTATAAAGTCATTTAAGAATGCACTTTTCACATCCATTTGATATAGTTTCATATCATGATGTGATGCATATGCAAGGAGGATACGAATGGCTTCAAGTCTTGCAACAGGTGCAAAGGTCTCTCCAAAATCAAGACCTTCAACTTGAGAGAACCCCTTTGCAACTAGTCTTGCCTTGTTCCTCACCACTATGCCTTGGTCATCTTGCTTGTTTCGGAACACCCACTTGGTTCCAATGACTCTTGCACCTTTAGGATGCTCTTCAAGTGTCCATACTTGATTGCGGGTGAAGTTGTTCAATTCTTCATGCATTGCATTCACCCAATCCGGATCTTGAAGAGCTTCTTCTACATTCTTAGGTTCAACGCAAGAGACAAAAGAGTGATGTTCAACAAAAGAAGCTAGCTTTTGAGATCGAGTCATTACTCCCTTTGTAGGACTCCCTATGATGAGATCTTGTGGATGTGCTTGAAGTAGTGGTGAGTTTCTTCTATCAACCACTTGAGGAGGTGGATGGGGAGCATCAACATCTTGAGCTTGTGCCTCGGCTTGTTCATGAGAGACATAAGTGTCTTCATTTTCAACTCTCTCATTCTTGTCATCATCTTGAGGCACACGTGATGAAGATGGTGGATCAACAATTTGTACATCATCATCATCATCTTTTGGCTTGATGTCTCCCACCGGCATGTTCTTCATGGCCTCCCTCAAGGGTTCATCACCTACATCATCACAATTCTCAATTGCTCCTTGGGAGCCGTTAGATTCATCAAATTCCACATCATATGTTTCTTCAACCAAACCGGTGGCATGGTTAAATACTCTATATGCTTTGGACTTTGATGAGTAACCAACAAGAAAACCAATATCACAACGTCTTTGAAACTTCCCTAGGTGTTGACGCTTCTTGTAGATGTAACATTTGCAACCAAACACCCGGAAGAAAGAGACGTCCGACTTCTTCCCATTAAGCAACTCATAGGGGGTTTTGCCAAGAAACTTTTGTAGGAAGAGGCGATTTGAAGCATAGCATGCGGTGTTGATTGCCTCGGCCCACAACTTCTCCGGAGTGTTGTACTCATCTAGCATTGTTCTTGCAAGGGTGATCAAAGTTCGGTTCTTTCTCTCAACTACACCATTTTGTTGAGGAGTGTAGGTTGAAGAGACCTCATGCTTGATTCCAATTTCATCACAATAAGCTTCAATGTTGGTGTTGTCAAACTCTTTGCCATTGTCACTTCTAATCTTCTTTATCTTGACTTCAAATTCATTTTGAGCTCTCTTTGCAAACTTCTTGAAGCAATTTGCCACTTCGGATTTGTCATGAAGGAAGAAAGTCCATGTATACCTTGAGTAGTCATCCACTATCACAAGACAATAGAGATTATCACCCAAGCTCTTGTAGGTTGTAGGCCCAAACAAATCCATGTATAGAAGTTCTAGCACTCTTGAAGTTGACATGAAAGCTTTGGTTGGATGAGTGTTTGCAACTTGTTTGCCCGCTTGACATGCACTACAAGGTTTGTCCTTTTCAAACTTCACTCCTTCAATCCTCTCACTAGTTCTTTCTTCAATAGCTTGTTGAGAGTGTTCATTCCAACATGAGCAAGCCTCCTATGCCAAAGCCAACCAAGTGAGGTCTTGGTGAACAAACATGTCATCAAATTTGCATCTTCAGAGGTGAAGTCAACAAGATAAAGATTGTTGTATCTAAAACCTTTGAATATTACTTGCTTATCATCTATCTTTGAAACTTCCACTTCATTTGGTGTGAATAAGCATTGGAAGCCAAGGTCACAAAGTTGCCCAACGGATAACAAGTTGAAACTCAATGAAGCAACATAGAGCACATTTGAGAGTGAGTGATCATGCGATATTGCAATCTTGCCTATACCCTTGACTTTGCTCTTTGAATTATCCCCAAATGTGATCTTCTCTTGACATATTCCATTCTCTTCAATGGTGGTGAACATACGAGGATCACCGGTCATATGTTGAGTGCAACCACTATCAATAACCCAATGAGATCCACCGGTCTTGTACTTCACCTACACACAAGAGATCAAGCTTTTTGTTTAGAGACCCAAACTTGAGAGGGGCCCTTGACTTTCTCAACTAGTGACTTGGCAACCCATATTTTCTTTGGCCTATTCTTGTTTGGGGGACCCAAAAACATGACTTTCATCTTTCCATTTGAATCTTTTCTTAGCATATAATGAGCATTGAAGGCGAAAGGTCTAGCATGCTTGGGCAAGGGTTGTGGTGGTGGAGTTTTGCATTCATGAGCAAAGTGACCTTCTTTACCACACTCAACACATCTCTTTGGCTTGGGCTTTGACTTGCTTTGTTGTTGTTGAGCTTTTGCTTTCTTCTCTTGATTTGCCAAGTACCCAATACCACTTCTATCCATCTTCATTACAGTGTTCATGAGGAGCTCACTTTGCAAATGTTGGCCTCTTGTGAACTTGCTTAGGCTGGTCTTGAGATGCTCTTTTTCTTGCTTGAGCTTTTTGTTTTCTTCAATGAGTGACTCATTTGTTGGTTGCTTCTCAAGAGCCATCAAACCTTTTAGCTTCTTGTTCTCATTTTCAAGCTTCTCATTCTCACACTTAATCTTGGCATAATCATCACAGTTGCTTGACTCAACCACACTCTTGCCTTTGCTACTAGAACCTTGCTCCATGCTTTCAATGATCAAATCATCACATGATGTGGCTATATCACACTTAACAACATAGTTAGTAGCATCATGTGTCTCAAGAGCAAGTTCATTAGCAACCACAAGACTATCATAGTCAATTTTTAATGTGGTGTATTTGTCCTTTAGAGAATTATGTCTAGTGATGAGCTCATCGTGCTTCTTCTCAAGTTTATCATGTTGATCTTTAAGCTCTTTATAAGAGGTTTTGAGCTCCTTGAGAGTGTTAGACATCACTTCATTTTGAACTCTAAGCTCACCACTAGTCTTTTGAATATTTTCAAGCTTGGATGAGAGTGATTCATTTTCATTTTGAAGATCATCATTTTCATTTCTAGTCCTTCTTATGATTTTAGTGTATTTGTTTAGCAATTTTACAAGTTCATCATAAGAAGGTGAGTCATATTCATCATCACTATCACTATCATCATTATCATCACTATCATGGTTTTGTACCTTTCGTTCACCCTTGGCCATAAGGCATAGGTGAGTAGTGGACGATGATGGTGAAGGAGGCGGTGAAGGTGGTGATGAAGATATCGGTGAAGATGATGGCCCCATCACAAATGCGGCAACCTTCTCTTTCTCATCATCGCTCTCATCTTCAGAGGACTCACAAGATGATTCAATGTCGGTGAGCCAATCACCAACAATGTATGCCTTTCCTCCCTTCTTCTTCTTGTGGAACTCCTTCCTCTTGCCATCCTTCTTCTTGTATGGCTTGTTCTTCTTCTTCTCTTCTTCTTCATCACTTGAATCATTTTTCTTGCCCTTGTTCTTGTTCTTGTACTTGTCTTTTGGTGGTCTAGGGCATTGATGAGCTAGGTGGCCAAGTTCACCACAATTGTAGCAATCCATCTCCGAGATTGGCTTTATCTTACTACTTGTGAAGAATTTCTTCTTCTTGCCATCAAACTTGATGCCACTCTTGTTGAGCTTCTTTAGCATCTTGGTGGTCTTTCTCACCATGAGTGCAAGTGATTCATCATCAACATCACTTTCACTTGAGCTTTCTTGCACCATCATGGCTTGGCCCTTCTTCTTCTTCTTGTCATGACTAGCTTTGAAGGCCAAGTCTTTCTTCTTGGAAGATGATGAGCCCTCTTCCGGAGTGATATGCATGTACATCTCATGAGCATTGATTTTCCCTAATACTTGAGTCGGTGTTGCGGTGGAAAGATCACTTTGGTGAAGCACCGTGACAATGTGACCATACTTCTCAACGGGAAGCACACTCAAGATCTTTCTTGTAACATCCTATTGGCTCATTTTAGTGAGCCCAAGAGCATTTAGGTCCTCTACAAGAACATTCAAGCGAGTGTACATGTCATTAGCACTTTCTTTGGGAAGCATCTCAAAAGAATTAATTTTCTTTAAAGCTATGTGATAGCATTCCTCACGCTCACCCTTAGTTCCCTCATGGAGAGCACAAAGATTTTCCCACAATTCATGAGCGTTCTTTGCATTACGCACACGATTGAAGATATCTTTGCCTAAGCCCCGGTAGAGTGCATTTTTGGCCTTTGCATTCCACCGGTCGTACTTCTCCTCGTCACCAATGGGGTTTGTGGGATCCCTGATAGCGGGAAGCCCTTGGGTTGCGGCTCTAAGACATCCAACATCTATGGCTTCGAGATACGCCTCCATGCGGATTTTCCAATATGGAAAATCATCCCCCTCAAAGGTGGGAGGTGGTCCTTCCCCGTTAGACATCTTGCTCTAGGCGGTAAAGCCTAAAAAGGAGCAACACGGCTCCGATACCAATTGAAAGGATCAAGATGCCCAAGAGGGGGGTGAATTGGGCTTTTCTAAAAATTAAATGCAAGAATTAAATCCTACAAGCCGGAATTCACCCCTAGTGTCTACTTGTGTTCCTAGAGAGTCTACCGATACAAAGTTTTGCACCCTAGTTTCCAATCCTAGTCTAGCATGGCAAGTCTAGGAATGTAAAACAAGCAATGAAAGTAAATACGAGAATGTAAATGCTTGAATGTAAAGGGGCAAGGAACACGACGATGTTTTTCCGAGGTATCGGAGAGTCGCCACTCCCCACTAGTCCTCGTTGGAGCACCCGTGCAAGGGTGTAGCTCCCCCTTGATCCGCGCAAGGATCAAGTGCTCTCTATGGGTTGATTCTTCGACACTCCGTCGCGGTGAATCACCCAAAACCGCTTACAAGATGAGTTGGGTCATCCACAAGCTCCGCCGGATGATCACCGAACTCCCAATCACCACCAAGCCGTCTAGGTGATGGCGATCACCAAGAGTAACAAGCTAGAACTCTCACTTGACCACTACGAGCCCAAATGAGAAGGTGGATGCACACTTGCTACTCTCTAATCGCTAGTGAGGAACTCTCAAGCTTTGATTCTCAAATCTCTATCCTCACTAGTGCTCTTGCACTCCCTTGCACTCCAAAGGTGTTTATCAGCTGATCAAATGAGCAAGAGACCTCTAAAAGAGGTGGTGGGGATGTATTTATACACCCCACAGACAAAACGAACCGTTACCCGCTGACTCAGCAAAACACGAGCTGACCGGACGCGCTGGTTGAACTGACCGGACGCGCCGGTCGCTCGTAACGGTCGAAAACCGAAAATCAACTGAGTGACCGGACGCACCGGTAAGGGGTGACCGGACACGTCCGATCGTGCAGGGAGCATACTGTACTCGCACCGGACGCGCGACCGCGTCCGATCGGTGATGACCGGACGCGTCCGGTCGTCTCTGGACCTTACTGGACTGTGACCGGACGTGCCGATCACACCCAGGTCGCGTCCAATCGGGTGTTTCCCTCAAGTGACACGTGTCGACATCTGACCACCGCGTCCGGTCCTCGCGAGGACCGCGTCCGGTCGTCAGAGCTGAAACCCTAGCCGCGGAACTGTACTGACCGGACGCGTCCGGTCATGCCGAGGACCGCGTCCGGTCAAGGGAAAACGACCCGAAACTCTCCGAAACGCGTCACAACTTGAACCAAGTTGCTTCCAACTGAACTTTGAGCTATTCTAGAGCTGCCTAGAGCCAAGTTTGACAAGTGTGCACCACACCTAAACGTAGGACTCGCCTAGGTCAAGCTACCCGCTCATGCCCCCCTTTATAGTACGGCCAAAAGAGAAAAACGAAGATCCTAACGACTATTCCAAATGTCTCTCAACACCTCGACATCCGGAACTAACCATCCTTAATCTTGACGTCACTCTTTTGAAAACCGAAACGATTTCCATCAAGGGGCATGAATACCATGGTGCCCAAAGCAGTTAAAATCTCCATGACCTAACTTACCAAAGTTTCTGCAAAACACACGTTAGTCATGGTAATAAAGCGTTGTCATCAATTGCCGAAACCAAACCTCGGGGCCTAGATGCTTTCAACAAATAAGGGACTCAATAAACTCTGGAAAAGAAGAAAAGAAGATTTGACTACGACTTGAACTCATAGCTAACGGGAGTGGCTATCCCCTAGAAGTCCGGATGCTACACCCTGTCCAGACGCCCGCGCCGCTGCCCCTCGTCCTTCATCCCGCGCCTGCCCACCCACATCTAGCTTGCTACACCCGCCAGCAAGCACGTGGGGCGCGCCCATGCTAGTGGGGACCGCCTCCGCCTTCCCACTCCTAACACCAAGGTGAGACAGAAGAAAGGCGAGAAGGAAGATGCAACACTCGATCTAGTTTGAAACATCCAGAAGCAACAATTGCAACGTATGTCTGAAAATAAATGAAACATTTAAAACATGCGTCTGAAACAACTATAAAAACACATGAAAAACACTTGAAACCATTGTAAACATACGCAACACCCAGATAAAACACTTGCATCATATGTGTGAAAACATATGCAACATTGAGATAAACACACTTGCAACTTGCAACATGAAAACACTTACTGCAACAGAAGACTGAAACAGATAGAACATTTTGGAACGTACTGTTGAAACATATGTGTGAAAACATATGCAACATCCTGATTAAAACGCTTGCAACATACGCCTAGAAACAGATGAAACATTTTAAACAAACGCTTGCAACGTGCCTCTGAACACTTGCAACATGTGCAACATCCTCCGATCTACTTTTGCAACATCCATGTGAAACAATTGCAACATACCTCTAAAATATATGAAACAATTGAAACATAGGCCGGTCGATTCCGGCCGACGGGGTGGGAGCCGGCGGCAAGCACCACCTAGCACTAGCACCAGCGGCGCGTGCAAGCAACACTGCTACCAGCGCCACCAGCACTGGGCTTGGCTCGACGGCGATGGTGGGGGATGGGGAGAGGGGAGCGCCATGGCCACTGGGGTGGGGGGAGCTCGGTCACCGAGGTGAGAGAGGGCGTCGTCGGGGGTGGGGGAGAGCTGCCACTCCCTGTAACACCGATGCGCCACCTTCATGGATCTCGCCGGAGGCGAGTGGATCTCTCTCGTGCTCCATGGATCTCACCGGGGTGGCTGAGAGGGCCTCCGGATCTGCGGGCGTTGGGGGAGGACGCCGAGATTTGGTTCATTGTGGCAGGGGACAAGGAGCGCGGAAGGGATAAGGATGGGGAGGAGGAAGCGAAGGGATAAGTTTTTTTTAATATACATGCAGTCGTGAGCGAGCGGAGGGGTGAAAAGCCGTTCGACGTTTGTCCAATCCGTTGTATTCGTCTGACACGTGGCATTTCCGATAGCTAATTGCACTAACTCCGCCACTTTATTCTTATTTCTTCCGATCTTGACAACTTCAAGATGACATAGTCCTTCCATCTCGAGACGAGCTTCACGGATTAGTGACCAGACCACAGATTGGTCTTGCACATGGTTGTTCAACTTCTCAGCAATTATAGCACTATCATTTTACCTTTTCGGCCATCAACTAAACCGCCGAGAGTATTACCCTCTCCCGTAGCACCATATACAAGAAAACGAGTTCTACCTCTAGAAACTAATTCCCATGCAGTGGATTTTCGAGTGCAAAATATATTACATATCATGATGGACGGTGATAAATCATTCACATTTTCTACAGAAAGCATATTTTTCATTAATTTACCACGTCTCCATTGGAAAGTGATTGATGGGTGTAAACCCTACTTTAAACTCAGATTATCTCCTTCCTACCTAAGATCTGGCTACATCAAAATCTGCCTCAAAAAATGGTTCCTGAGCCGGCTCATCTCTAAAAATCGATTTTTACCTCTAGAATTGCCCTTTTTTTCCAGTCACAGCTAGCAAGCCGAAGCACCTTTAAAAATGGTATTTTTAGAGACGGCTAGCTTTTTAGCCATCTCTAGAAAATGAAGGTATTTCTAAATGCAGTTGACAATTTGGCTATAGAAATAGGTGCAGCACAATAAAATTTATAACTTTTTAAAACCAAGTCAGGTGAAGACAAACTTTATATCGAAGTTGTAGTACTCAAAGAGGTCTACGACTTTGTAGAAGATGATATTTTCATTTGGATTCATTTGATTCTTGAAAAATCTTTTTAAAGTTTTCAGCTCCTCTTCCCTCGTAAGTAAATTATAGACCTGCATAAATAATGTTGTGGATTTTTTAAATTATTGCCTTTGCGAAAATGTGGTGCAAGTGCAACGCCGAGAGTCCGATATTTTCATTTGGATACTCCTAGTGAGCAACGCGCAACACGCCTGGAGCCCTGGACACGCTCTTCTACCTAGCAAGTGGCAGCACGGTTGGTGATTTTGGCGTTTTGGTAGCGTAGCCATGCTGCTCGCATCTCTCTGGAATCCCAATCCCTTACCGCAGCTGCCATGCAAGTGCAGCCAGCCATCTGAGAGACTGAGACAACTCCACAAAAGCTGCCAAGCATCACACCTATACTCACCACTGACGAAGACACGCATGGTCATGGATATGAGTCACGGACGCACGCAGCTTATCCGAAGCAATCAGAGACTACCTGAGACAGAGGAACATATGCGTCGTCGTCCAAGAACTGTGCAGCTGGCTATCGCATCACCCAACTCAATAATACAGGATCTCGCTGTTGCCAAATTGCATCGTCACCCATCTCAAGACGACAAACGAGCAGACCAGGAAACCGGACGGACGAGCATCTAATAACCAGTAGTAGCTTATTTAGCAAGAAGACGGAGATGAATCGTTGGGGCAAGAACCCTGCTGCTCCGGCCGCGCGCACCGGCGCCGGTGCCGGTGCTGAAGGTGTCGGGGAGGTACCGGTGCAGAAGGTGAACAAGATAGAGTTCCACAACCTGATTTCCAGGCCCATCTTCTACGGCGGCGGCGGCCGTCCACCACGTGGGGTGGAAGACGACATCAACGAGAAGGCAGAGAGGTTCATCAGGGAGAGGAGGCTGTGGTTCCACCGCCAGAAGCCCGGCGGGCCGTCGTCGTCCTGATGGCAGCATCGTCGTCATGCAAGCATCATCGTATGTATATGGATGGATATTAAATTAACGCATATAAGTATTTTAAAAGAAGAGCTCACCCCTGTTGCGACCCCATGTATGTGTATTATTTGCTCCGCCGGTCACCAATAAGTGATAAGTGAAACTTTAGATATGCACGTTTGATCCAAGCGTTCCTTTCATTTACCATGGCAAATATGTCCGTGTGTTACAGCGGGACGTATAGTTTTGTGTTAGAACTTAGACAGGATCTTAATTAACCTAATTACAGGAACACTTGAATAAAATAATTAACCTCTCTATTGCTTTACTTATAGTCAACAAGATAAATAAAATAATTAACTTTGTACCTCTGCTTAGCTTATCCTATTTCTACTATGAAATCAATGGCAAACAGAAGCCACTAATAATAAACTCCTTAGTTTGTCAGGGAGAGCTTGTTATCATTTCTCTTTAGAGTCACTTTATGTTATGTGGACCCATAACAGCTCACTGTTTTGACTCCATAAAAAATACCTTAGTATTTTCAAAATAAATGGATGCTAAAAATGGATTAACTTATCACTAACTTTTTGGCTTAAATTTGTAATTCAATCACATTAAACTTAATAAATCACTTAATGAAGTGGATCAATGTAAGACTTTGCATCCATGTCACATGTCGAAGTCTTATATTAAATCCACTTCATGAGGTTACTGTAACTATAGGTTATCTTAGTGTTCATTATGCACATTTCTTATGAATTTAATCTTAATACACCCTTTAACCAATATCAGTCAAACTTAATGTAACTGAGCAGAAGGATTGCTCCCCCTGATCCTAACAGACATGATTATAAGAGTTATGAACTTTTGTTTTGCTCCCAAAGTTACTTAACAAAACTTTTATAGTGAGAAATTAAACGTTGCTAATGGGAGCTGAATTATGTGCATAATATTTATACATAACCTCAAAACAATAATCTTACTTTATAATTTATCAGGGTACAAGAAAACAACTCAAACTTATAGTTGCACTTAGAAATAGAGATACATGATCTTAAATACAAAAGAACTTTAAACTCAATTAAATGTTCAACATGGTATTAGTCCTACGCTGATCAGATCAATAAAATGTCAACAATATAATTAAAAGAAAATATTATGCTTAAAATAGATGACACATGAATACAATCAAAGTTGGTCAGAAAGTATCTCTGTGCCAAATATTAACAATGTGAACAATAGAAAATTATACTTAAGAGATATGACACATGAATATAGTCAATGTTGGTTAGAAAGCATTTATGTGCCAAATCTCATGTCTCCAGCCAAGATTTCTTGTTGGTTCCATCTTAATTAGAGATATCTGCTCTCTAACCAAAACTTTCCATTGGATCCATTTTGATTAAAGAGGAGCAACTTAGTGACCATGAAGGTAAATGCTTGAGACTGCAACTTAAGATTAATTAAATGACATGCGACTATAAACAACGTTGGTTAACCGCATGATTTCCCAAAAGGATGTGGCTAGTCGAGGCCATTCCCTGGGTGAGTTGGTCACAAGCTGTGGACCTCTGGTTTCCAAACGGAAGACCTAGCCGCGACCGGTGATGAGTGAGGGTACTGGCCCCCTTATGTATGTGGACTCTGCGATGCTGCCGCGGTGAGTAGTTCCAAGAGTGAATCCGCCGTAGACCGTAGGATCCAATTCTCCAGAGCAGAGGTTAGGACCGCAGCTGAAAGCGGGTGCGGGCGCTGACCCTTCGGCACTGATAAACTCGTAGTTTTCATAGCGGATGTGGCTACCATGGGCCATTTCCAAAGCAAGTCCACTGATGGTACGAGGAGCCATCGCTTCCTTCTCAACAATCGAGAGTGTGTGACTGTCCCCTACCTGGCGTGCCAACTGTCGATGTTTCGTAAACCGGACTAGTAAATTTATATGATTGCCACGCTGCTCTGGGAAGACGATGGTATCATCCAAAAGACACAAGGATTTATACTGGTTCGGACCAGAACCCTACGTCCAGTCTCAGAGATGATGGAGTGTGTGTTCCTCGCTTGAATGCTCTGAAGGTCTTATAATGGGGGGTGCAAGAGTGGAGGAAGATGATGGAGAGCTAGAGCTAGGAGATGGACCACCTGAAGAGAAGCTCCAGGAGCCCTACTACTATGGAGAATGAATGAAATGGTAGAGGATGTGAATAATGTCAGAGATGGGTGCCCTGGCTGCCCTTATATAGAGTTCGGGGCCAGGGTGCATACAAAGATAAAGGTTCTCCCGATCGAAGGGTCGTGAGCCTGAGGGAGGTCCTAGCTAACTTGTCTTGCAAGCTACGCTGTCTTGTGGAGCACGTGTGGGCGTGGTTTTCGTCATGGTCTTGTGGCCACGTCAAGGCATGGTGTGGCATGGTGCTACTATGCTGGTTGTGGAACACTATAGGAACGCTGGTGGTTCGCCAGCCGTCCTATGTGACGTGGTTTTCATTGTGGTCTTCGTCATCTTCTCCTGGCTTTCTAGGGCGTCGTATGGAAGTTGGTAGCTGCCCCCAGGTCGTCGGTTGTCTTGTTGGCTGGAGGAGTTTAGAGCCACGATCCCGATCATTGGGGTCGTGGCTCTCGCCAGTCTGGATGGCCTCTAAGTCAAGGCTCTCATCGTGGATCCCCTCCTGTAGCGGGTGGGATCGTACCCACGTCTTGTCGGTCCATATCTAGACGGTGGGCTCCGTACTGGTCGTCACCGCCATGTCATGTTGTCTTGTCTTTGCAGCATGGCACAGGGATGACGTCTAACTGGATCGAGATGACTGTTGTCCCCTTGTCCTTGCGGGGTCAGTGCGACGTGCTTGTTCCTGTCAGAGCAAGCACGCTTGGCTGGGCTCGACCTCTCCCCGTTCCTTTTAGGGGTCATGACGGGGGAGAGGTCATGCGCCCTTCGAGCGTCGTGCGGCTAGGGCACGAGGAAGGGGTCGTGGCTGACCCCGGCCTTATCATCTGGCCTAGTTTGCTTAGCTTAGCTGGGCCTCGGTCGTTTGGGCATTTGCTAGCTGATATGTTGCGAGCCGCGTGGCCTGCTAACTTATCGATGCCTCAAGACACCTCGAGGTTATAACCCTGATATGCATAGACACTGCAACATCCAAATAAAACACTTTCAACTTATAACATGAAAACACTTGTTGCAACATAAGACTGAAACAGATGAAACATTTGGAACATAAACATATGCAACATCTATAGATAAAAACACTCGCAACATACATTTGAAACAGATGAAATATTTTGGATAAATGCTTGCAACATTCATTTGAAACACTGCAAAATAAGCAACATGTGCAACATCCTAATCTACGTTTGCAACATTCAAATGAAGCACTTACAACATATCTACAAAACATCTGAAACACTTGAAAACATACGCTTGCAACATGCGCTTTCAGCGCAGCGCAATATCTCCTTTCTGTTTGGGAGAATAGAGGCTCGTCGGCACGTGGAGTTCACCGGAGGCAACGACCCAACAGCGCTTGTAGGAGGTGGCTCACCGGCACCAGCTGCGCGACGTGGCAAGGAGGCAGCGCCTACACGACTGGGAGAGGGAGCCACTAGGGAGCACTCATGCTGGGTCTGCCGCGCTGGTCCGCCCGTGACTGGGGCCGTCGGCGCCATTGTGCCGCAATGTTGAGGGCCGCTCAGGTCTCCACGTCATGACCCACTCATGCTAAGGCCACACTGAGGCCATTGCGCTGCCACGTCGGGATGCTCGCCTACACCACACTGAGAGAGGGAGGTAGGGAGTAGCACTGGAGGCACGCGAGAGAGAGAAAGTGGAGATAGGGAGGCACGATAGAGAGATAGAGGAGTAGTGGCTGATATTTTCCAAGGCGCGAACGAACCAGTGAACGACAATGCACGCGGACCGTACAGGTTGGCATGGGCGGGTCGGAGTTCGGACGGACGTCCTCATCCTATCATTATGGTTATCTAAAAGAAAACAATTAAATATTGGTCTCGTTGCAAAACCTAGTTTGTTCCATACATAGAGTTATTAGTCTTCTGCGTCCACGTTATTAATTTCAGTCAAAGTCTCCTGACTCCTGAGTCCTGAAAGAAGAAAAAGAGAAGATGGGTTCACACCCAAGCAAAAAATTGGCAGGTACATGCATGCGGGCGGAGCGTTTGGGGGAGACCCAACCCAAGCAATAATCCCATCCACGGAGTCAAGTCTCCTGTGCGTGGAAGGCACCTGATGCGCTTCTACTGCGACGTGCAGCCACAAGCTTAGCTTTGCAGTTTCTCTTACTCCTAGCTAGCAGATCGATGAATCCAGCTAGCGATCGAGAAATAACTGAATTGACCTGATGACTACTGCGTGAGTGTGACAGTGTGAGCTTTATCCTGGCTGCTATTAGCTTTTTTTTTAGATAATGGATAAAATATATCCGGCTTCATCCACCCCAGGGTAGAATCAGGCCAATTATTACAAAGTTTGGTTCAACGACCAGCACACAACCTACTGGGTTCTCAAACTTACAAGCAGACACAAGGAAAACAAAGCGGGAAGTAAAGTTCTGACTAATGAAGACCAATAAACCTAGTCGATAACCACCCATTGGAGCTGAAGAAGTGCAATGCTGATGTCTCCAAATGCTGCCCAATTAGGGTCAACTTTTTCCGTAGATCATCATGCCGTTGCAGTTCTGCCCATTGCCGTAGCCAATGGGTTCCCCTGAATAGCACCTGCAAAAAAGTTTTTGGTCTACATTTATCAAAAACCACTTCGTTTCTAAAGGGCCAATCCCTTAAATTCCTACCCTCTAAGTTACGGCGAAAGGAAATGTTTAGCGGGACTGATGCAAGTACCGTTGCCACAGGATCCTGCTTTCTTCTCACAATGTTGAACAACGAGGGGAATTTATCTTTTAATGGTTGGTTTCCCAACCAGGTGTCCATCCAAAAACGAGTTTGTGACCCGTCTTTTTCTCTGAATGAACCAAAAGACAAAAAACTATCTTTGACATTCATCAGTCCTTTCCAGAACTGAGAGTCAGTGGGCCTTTTGGTACAACTCCCTAGAGTTTTATCTTTTATATATTTATTTCTCAATAATTCTTGCCACAAGCCATCCTCGTTTAGCAACTTGAAGAGCCATTTACTTAACCTGCATTTGTTTTGTAAATTCAAATTATGTATGCCTAACCCACCTTGTGTTTTTGGTTGGCACATAATTTTTCATTTGGCCAATCTATATTTTCGCTTATGATGGTCGCTTTGCCAGTAGAATCTTGATCTGAAGCAGTCGATCTTTTCTAAAACTCCTTTTGGGAGTTCAAAGAAAGATAACATAAACATCGGTAAGCTAGAGAGCACTGATTTTATTAAGACCAGTCGACCTCCTACTGAAAGCAGCTTTCCTTTCCATCCGCTAAGCTTGTTTTCAATTCTATTCTCTATTGACTACCAATCTTTATTACATAGCTTTCTAGTGTGCATAGGTAAACCAAGGTAACGAAATGGGAACTTACCCACCCCGCACCCAAATAATTGTGAATAGAAAACCTCATGTTCCTTCGCTTTACCAAAACAAAAAATTTCACTTTTATGAAAATTAATTTTGAGCCCCGAAAGTTGCTCAAAAGTGCTTAGAATCAATTTCATGTTTATCGCCTTCTCAACATCGTGACCCATAAAGATCACAGTGTCATCCGCATACTGTAGAATAGACAATCCATCCTGAACCAGATGAGGAATGACCCCCTCTACCTGGCCTACTTCCTTGGCCCTCGCAATTAGTATAGACAACATGTCTGCAACTATATTAAATAGTATTGGTGACATGGGGTCACCTTGCCTTATACCTTTTTTTGTTTGGAAATAGGAACCAAGTTGGTCATTCAATTTAATGTTTACATTTCCTCCCTGTGTAAATTGTTGCACCTAAGAACACCACTTATGAGAGAAACCTTTCATTACTAAGGTTTGTTGTAAAAAGTTTCATTTTACTTTATCGTAAGCCTTTTCAAAGTCTATTTTAAAGATTATTCCATCTTGCTTTTTCGAATTTAGTTCATGAATCGTCTCATGCAGAATTATTGCGCCCTCCATGATGTTTCTTCCTGGGAGGAAGGCAGTTTGTGTTGGTCTAATGATCTTTTGGGCAATAGTAGATAGTCTATTAGTCGCAACTTTGGTAAAGATCTTAAAAGAGACATTCAGCAAACAGATTGGTCTATATTGTTGAATGACTTTCGCATCTTTCTTCTTTGGTAATAATATTAAAGTACCAAAGTTGAGACTATTCAAAGGAAAAATTCCCTCATGAAATTCCATAAAGAGAGCCATCAGATCATCTTTTATTAAATCCCAGAAGACCTGATAAAACTCTGGTGGAAATCCATCCGGACCTGGTGCCTTATTGTGTTCCATCTGGAACACCGCTGCTCTGACCTCAGACTCAGAAAACAAATCAGTGAGAAACTCATTTTCCAGATAAGAAACTTGAGGAATGTCTTGGACTTGGTGCTCATCCAACACTATAGAAGAGCTCTCCGGGGGACCAAAAAGGTTTTTATAATAGTTGGTAATATGTTGTTTTAGTTGAGCATCACCTTCTATTATATTCTCACCATCCTCCAACTGGAAAATACGAGTTTTTCGATGCCTACCATTAGCCAACAGATGATAATATTTAGTATTAGCATCACCCTCTAGTAAATGTTTTACCTTTGCCCTTTGGTACCATTTAATTTCCTCCTCACGCAGTAATTCGGCCAGTCTCTCATTTAACACATGTTTGAGGTTTAAGTCCGTCTCATTAAGCAAAGACATTTCTGCCTTTTTATCTAGCTCATCAAGTTTATCTAACAGTTCCTTCTTTTCTTTCTTATAAGCCCCACTCACATTTTTTGCCCAGCCTCTGAGGTATTGGCGAAGCCTCCTAATTTTCGCTTGCCACCTCTCTAAAGGGCTGCCGTTTACAATAACACTAAGCCAAACATCTCGCACCATCTCACAAAAACCATCCCTAAGCAACCATCCCAATTCAAACTTAAATTGGGGTTGGTAAGCCAAAGATGGACTATTTGTGCTAAAAAAAAGTGGAGTATGGTCAGAAATCTCTCTATTCAATGCAACCACTGTTGAGAGCGGATACTTAGACTCAAAATCCGTACAAACTAGAATCCTATCTAGTTTCTCAAAGGTCTGATTTTGTAAACGGTTAGCCCAAGTAAACTTTCTTCCTGTCAACTCTAATTCTCTAAGATTTAGAGTATCAATGACCGCGTTAAACAAAAAAGGCCATCTATCACTATAGTTTTCATTGTTTTTCTCAACCGGGCTACGAATAATGTTGAAATCACCACCTATAATAATGGGTAAGGTGTCTTTTGAGCAAACTCTAACCAACTCAGATAAGAAAAGTGTCTTTAGATCTAACTGAGCAGGGCCATAAACCGAGATTAAATTAAATTTAAAACCAACTTCCTTGTGTCTTAACAAGAACTGAATAAAAAAATCTCCTTCTTCTATCTGACCAATGTCAAAAATCAAAGGATTTATACCTAGCATCATACCACCAGACCGACCCCTTGGAGCCATGCAGTGCCAAAGAAAATCTCTGCCAGCGCAGATATTATTCAAAGTTGATTGTGAAAAGTTGGCTCTCCCAGTCTCCGATAAGGCAATGAAATCTAGGTTCTTTTCTTTTGTCAAGTCGGATAGAAATCTGTACTTTTTAAGGTCAGCAAAACCGTTGCAGTTCCAAAAAATGCCTTTCATTTGGAACGACGTTTAGCTTTTTTCTTGTTAAGACTGGACTTAGATTTTTTAAAATGTGATAAAGGGGTCTGTAGACACAAAGGGTCACAGCCCCCATCACTTAAGTCCTCAGTAATCTCCGCACAAATGAGGTTTAAAGCATCTAAATCCATATTTTCTTCTAAAGAGCAAACAGATGAGACATCATCCACTGGGATCTTGTTAGTTACTTCTAAATTAAAATTTTCAGACAGTCTAAGGGACTCTAGATCTTTTAAAGATTTCAAAGAAAGAGAAACTTCTTGCTCATTAGACCCAAGTGAAATCCCTAGTGCACTAGTAGAAGCTAGCAAAATAGAATCATCAATAGCATCAAAAGAAAGAGGTCGTGTTTCTTTACCTTTGATCGAAGAGGATTCAAGATTTTTGCACGCTTTTAACTTCGCTGCCTTCTCCAACGAATCTTGATCCGAATTAAACGCGTTTCTTTTGCTAGCTCTCACTGGTGACACTGCCCCACCACTCAGCGCCTTAGATTTTTTGAGAAGACCAGAGTCACTCTTAGACTGCATCAAACTAGCCTTCCATTGTGCAGTACCATCGGGACTCATCCCAGTCTGAGACAGTGATACCACTGGCTTATTTGTATTTTTCTGCTGGAGTATTACACCAGCACCGACCTCCACACCCTACTGAATATCAGCTTCCAGTGGTAGGTCTGGTTGATCGGTCATGTCATTACCCATGTGAAGATCAGTAGGTGCACTGGCGGTAGCCTTGTTCATGTGCTGTCCACTTGGCGCAACTGAGGCATTGGGCTGCTTATCCGACAATTGACCTGCTGGCGGATCTCCTGTTTTGTTAGCATCATGATCCATGTTTTCCGGTTCCTTCTCTTTAGGGGCCTTGTCCTCGTCCATGGTAGAGTCCATGTCAATGACCTGGGGCTCACCATCGGACATGTCTTTCTCCACTCTAAATTGTAGCTCATAAACATACTCCCCGATGACTGCATCCACAAGATCTGGGATAAGATCAGAATTTAGCACGGCTACTTTCATTCTAGCTCTACCATGCTTCTTTGTAAACTTTGTGTCAACAGCACGAGAAACACCTAAAATTGAGCCAATTGCCCAAATAATAGGGAATTCTTGTAATTCTTTTGGAAGTCCCCGGAACTGTACCCAAACCTTGTCAATCTCATATTTAAAAACATCATTTTCGGCTTCTTTCTCGAACCGAATATTTCCTTTCACTGTTTTGGTGTCCATCGGACCCCAGTTCACCATGTGGTTGAGCACCTCAGAAGATGGGAAATTAGTAGTAAAGGCATCATTGCCTTTCTCATCAATCACCCAACTGTTTTCGGGCAGTAGTTTGTCGAGTTCCACTGCTAATTGATCTGCAGTAAGTGAACCCTCCAACACACGTACCACAGCGGACTTGTCATCAGAAGGTAACTTTGGTTTCTCAGCAAAAGGTATAAAATAGAATCCCAAACCTTCTACAGCATAACCATAGGGTAAAGCAGTGGAATGTAAACTCTTTAAATTTGGGCACACTTTTTTAACATGATCACCAAAGCAAATCTCATAGCTAAGCACTGCTGTACAGACAGAAATCGTATGTCCTTTAGTGTGACAACGATAGCAATAGGGTTTACCCTTGCTTTTTTGAAATGCACCTTTCTGGGCTGACTCTGGTACATCAGTTGAACCATCTGCAATGCTGGAAACCGGTGGGGCAGTAGACTGAGTGAGAGCTGCATTTGCTGCTGTTGCCGCCTTGGTGGTCGCCGGGGGAGGTTGCGGTGCTGCCCCTGTAGTGAAGCTAGGAGCAGCACCCTGAGCTGATGCCGACGCCACCCCCTCTGCATGGAGAACCTGAGGCTTTGGGGGGACCGACTGTCCTCCCAAGGTCCCATGCACGGCTGGCTTATTTGGAGCTGGCGCCATCGGAGCTTGATGGTATGGCCGGTTATGGTTCGGCCATCCACCACGTCCCCGACCTCCGCCGAAGCCGCCTCCAAAGTTTCTTCCTCCGTGACCCGTACCTTGATAGCCGGAGTTGAAGTTGTTGAATCTGAAACCTCCATGCCCCCCAAAGCCACGACCTCTGCCGCGTGGATGGAGTTGGTCGCGGCCGCGACCTCGTCCTCCAAAACCTGGATCAAACCCAGGTTGGAAGCCGGGGTTGTACCCTGCGCCCCTTCCGCCTCCACGCGTGCCACCGCCACCGATGTCTCCTCCGTTCCCCGAGCCTGGCGCCGCCATGAACTTGCCCTTACGAACGACCTCTGCGAACAGACGTGGAGTCGTCGAAGATGCGAGTCGCGGCGGCTTGCACACTGGACCGGCGCGTCGTCTGGTTCCAGTACGTGCGAATAGGGCACAGAGACCCTTCGTGGGCCTGTAGTACTTGCCGGGCCCGATTAGCACCCTCTCACCTAGTCCAACTTGGTCCCGATCCTTCTTTGCCTCTGCACCGAACGTGACAAACGCGGCCAAAGCCGGTACTGCCTTGCCTGGTAGCGGAGGGAAACAAGGATCGTGATCCTGAGATTTCGCAATTTCAAAATCTTTTGAACTGGCTGTTTGACATGCCGGACTAGGACTTGCCGGCGATCTCAGACGTCGGTGTGACGATCCCGATCCATGGCCCGATCCCCTAGTCCTGTGGGTAGCCTTCGCCATGAAGTCTCCAAGCGTTCTCGGGGGAGACACGCGAGGAGCAGGCAAGTGACCCTTCCATGGCGCTCCGGCAAGCTTTTTTTGCACCAACGAATAGATTATAGTACTTGGAAGATGAACATCATCGGTCGTCGAGGACTTAGCCGAACTCAGAACTTGCTCCGCACTGATTAGCTGCCCGATTGTGAACCTAGCGTCCATGGCATCCTTGACGAACTCCGGTGTGGAAGGACTCTGCGTCGCCGGCATATCTGGCTCGTCGTCCTCCGAGTTTTCTCCCCCGGCCCAGAACTTGGACCTGACTGGAGACACTCCATGAACTGGAGAAGGCCGTCGGCATGCCTCTGCAGCCCATGCCACCGTCCGGGACAGTGCCCCACGGCCTTCGACGCGACGCCGCTCTTCATCATTAGCTTCGCCAACCTCCACCTGTGGAGGCGATGGGCGCAAAGCCCGCTTGATCGGCGGGGCTAGGGTGAAACGCCTCCCCCTCGGCATCCCTCATTAGTCGAAGGCTAGAAAGATTGGCCACTGGTGGGTGCTCGTCGCCGGCGAAGAGACCAAGGAAAGCCTCAGCACCTGGCTTAGGGCGGCGGCGGCCAACCAGTCGTCGGAGAGCGAGAGACAGTATTTGGTGTTCAACTGTAACCTTAGTTTTGATGTAAGATGTACTGAACTTTAGTCGTTGAATCATAAGAAATCTACGAAAAGCAGCGAGGAGGAGAGGGCCTGGACAGAGACTGCAGCTAACAAGTGCTATTAGCTCTAGCTGATCGTTTGCCCTCAATGTAAGCCATGCTCCATCATATCCATGACTAAGCAAGGTCACTAATTTGTGTGGATTCTCTCATTGGGATGGTATTGGATATACAATTAATTAAAGATATATAGTTAGGTTTTCCCAAACCTCGAATCTTATGCCTTCCCATAGTGTGAGTGGTGCTTGAAACTGTATAAGCTAGCCACGCTGCTGTGTGATGTCTAATCCAATTTCTACTTGCAGTGTGTTGGCATCGCTAGTGGTGCCCAAAAGGCCTGCTGCATGGTACTTTCACAGTAAAAAGTTGTTGCATGCTTTCCTTAATATTGCTGCTCTCTCTCTCTCTGCTTCTCTCTCCACAACACAAATAGGCTCGAGCGCAACTACATTCACCGCTCTTCTTTTTTCTGGTATCACTCAAACTTGAATCACTACTCACAGTGGTAAGAGTGGTGCTCCAATCTGACAATCTTCTCTCTCCTTTTTGGGCACCACTCAGGGAATACATTATGGAGGGCCTTAGTTACATTAGTCGTCTGCCATTTTTTAGCTTTGTTGAATCAAGGACCTTTCTCGATCCTGACCAAACAACTGAGCATATATATAATGATATGGGCCGAATAAGAACTTAGTATATATGTCTACAGGATGCTTCCATGCATAACTAATTAGCACATGGGTTAATTAATTTCATGTATCATGCCTCCCGACAGGAATAATTATCCTTTTTCTTAATAATTTCCCACTTGCAAGGGCGTCTTCTGTGTTTCCACGAAAATAATTAGGAGTCCAATGTTTCAAACAATTTTTGTGGGGGAAGAGATCTCACTAGAACATCACAGATTCCACAGCTACTCTTTTCGATTTTCAGGGGGAATGATCAAGTCTGCCATCAATTTTCTGCTTGCAGACTATCATATCAAACTCTCAAGCTAGCTTGCATGGCATGTTATGCTTTTAGATTAGAATGGACATCTCAAAAATATTGCTCAAAGTCTTTTTCTAGGACAAAAGAGTATTGACTGGAATCAGTACTAGGTGTCAAGGTTTCTGCATGATTTTTAGCAATTTTCGTGGCCAAAACAAAATGACCGATACACAGAAGTACATCCATTTCTAGTTGTACATCGTTTTTTTTTAATTTTTCTCTGAATGCAAGTCATACTAAAACTCTAGTTATATGCTTCACCTTCTTATCCAATAATTATTTTGTCATTGAAAAAGAACTTAGAGGAACATACATTAACTAGGGGTATATTAGTATTTTGATATTCTCTCCTCATTTCATCTTAGATTTGCTTAAATCCCTATCTTAGGACGGAAGAAGTAGACCTTTGGAGGAGGGTCAAAGATGTGATATTCCATTATATTAAGAAGTATCCCTATCTTAGTACGTTCTCAGTACTTTCCCGAACCTACTAGTATATATGCTCTCATGAGCAGCATGTAATTAAGTGGTGGTTAGTATCAGATCCTTTTTCTACTGCTTTTGTCTAAATACTCAAAGAAAAATGGTCATTAATTTGGTTTGCTTGTTGTGTCAAATTACCAGACAGCTAACTATGATAAGATATATATGTCTGAATGATTATGATACACACTTTTGCTTTTTAGCATGGAGATTTAGATGTGTCATCACTCCTCCTTCCTTACCGCGTGCCAATTATTTTATCTAATCAGATTCCACCACCAAACTAATTTGCTAGTAGAGATATTCCGCACTAATCAGATTCCACCACCAAACCCAGCTTTTAGTGCCGTTGGTTAAACTGAGTATCAACTCTCAAGGGCCTTAATTATTTTCAAAAGTGCAGTTTATTTTTTACTTTTATTCTTTGGTGAAGTAGCTCCATTTCCACTGGACAATCTGTGTAGGTAGTTCTGCCGATGAGCAGAACAAGCAGAGAGAAAGAAAGAGGCACTGCTGGTAATAGTACAACAGTGAAATTAACATGTTCTCTATTTCTGTGTTATGGATTACACATATGTAGCAGATATATGTACTTTTTTCTAGATGTACATCTGTACTGCGAAAATTGGGAGCGTGATTGTTCTCTGTGTCATGTAAACGGTCGACCTATAGTCATCAAACAGCGACTATGAAAAATTGTCTCCAATCTATACTGTGCCAGCGAAAATTGAGGTGTGTAAGTGTGTTAAGGATGTTGATATATTTTTTTTCTTCAGGGCTCCACAGAGATGCCAAAGTGCTTTTACATCCAACTGCTCAATCCCTTGAGCATCTAGCAAAAGAGATTTTAGACAACAAATGGGAATACCGATTGCTTCTCAAACTAAAGACAAATGGGAATAGTGCCAAGCTATGGAACCTCCACCAGAAAAGAACTCCGCAAACCGCCTATAAATAGAGACCACCATATTTCCACCCGCACCAAGGAAGCTCTCAAGGGCAAACATCTAGCTACCATCCTCTAATCTCTCTCTAGCATCCAGCAGAAAACAAGCTGACAATGTTTCGACGCACCAAGACCACCATGGCTCCTCCTACTGATGGTGAGGTGAGGATTCAGAAAGTTGACAAGATTGAGGTCGTCCACAACATCCTCTCCAAGCCAAAACTGTATAACCCGACAGCGGCAATTGGGAAGTATGCTACTGCTGGTCATCAGGAGGTCACAGTCTGGAAGAAGATTGAGAACCCCAGCAGGCCTAGTAGTGTAGTTTCTGTGGAAGACATCAACAAGAGGTCTGAAAAGTACATCACAGAGATGAAGAAACGATTTCTTGGCTAGCTACCTGAGCCTGTGATGACAAGGTGATGAAGATCTGGTAGTATTGGTGTCGTCCATATGGAATTAGTTTGGTTATATGTATATTTAATATTACCCTGTGGGATGGAAATATGTGAGAGACTGCTTTAGTTATAAATGCTATTATGCATGATGTATGCATGTTATTGTTATGTATATGATTATATATAGAGAGAACATATAATGCTCAGTAACAAGCTTAGTATCAATATGCATGCGTGTACCAATGGTCAGTTTTCACAAAGATGTACAGTTACATATGTACTGTTCCTTTATGACAATCTGAGTAGGAAACAGTCAAACGCACCGCTGATAACCAAACATGCTAATATAATATAATAAGGGTCTGTTTGAAACAAAATAAATGGCTTATTTGAAATAGTTACCGAATTCGGTATTATTAGGAACTTCAGCCTTCAGGGCGAAAGCTGACACAAGTCTTTCCTGTTTTCTTCTCTCCGATCCTGAATCTGTCTTTTCCTTTGTAACATCCAAATGGTTTACTCAGTTTTTGGGCATTTTGGACCATGTAATATCCAAAGAACATGGCACCCAAAAGCTCATGTATTTTTGCATTCTTTTTAGTTTTGTTCTTTTGGAGTATCTTAAAAAAAGGCTAATAAGGATGCATTGTTATGTCAAAAGTTGGTGGGTTACACAGGCCTGGTTTTCTTTGGTGGGTCACACTGGATGAAGTTCTTGTATATTTGCTTATACGGTTCATACTTATGAGCAACTTCAGTACTGGGAGATGTTAGAGATACAGACCAACAACAACAGGTAGACAAGTCTCCCAGGTAGTGGTGTGGAAGGCACCTGATGCGCTTCTACAACGTGTAACTGCACGCTTAACTTTGCATCGATCGACCAGTCCAGCTAGCTAGCTAGCTAGCTACATAGATATCTATTTAGAATGATTTGAACTAACGTGGAGCAACCTGAGCAACACATTAGATTTGCGTCAGTGTCTTGCAAGTTGCTCGATGCCGCATTTATTGATTCCGGGACCGATTTCGATTTCCATTTTGATTGTCATTCATGAATACGATGTCTCAGCGACAGCATCAATCCCTGGGCACTTTATGACGTTTGGCCCTCAACGTAAACCATACGTACGTACCATTTCATCCCAGACTTATATGTCCCATTTTACCCAATATTTGACGCTGATATTTAGCTCTTGGAAAGCAAGGTTCAATTTCCTCATGGAGAAGATTACAGCATTTTTATGTGTGATCTGCACCGAATAAGAACTTAATTCGTCTTCAGGATTCTTCCATGCACTGTTAAGCATGCTAGATGCGACCTGGATTAGTATTTGCCTCATCAATTGTTTCTCTCTCCCACTTGGTGAAACAGAAAGGAAAATGTGCTCTTTTTTGTTACTGAAATACTGAAAGAAATTTGTTTTCACACATCTCCAGCAGACCAGCAACATACAAGCAGTTGGTGAATGCATGGAGGAGATCCACCAGCTTTCTCCTTGTCGTCTTGCCAACATGCTACTCCTATATCACCCCCTCGATTGAAACACTCCCATATATCGCTTTATTGAGGTGTTTATCCTGTGGCTACACATTGTAGAGGACTGATTCAATGACAATAGTGAGATCGAGGAAAGATTCAACGATAATGATACATACCAGACGCCCGGATGGACGGACGCCTCGACCTCTCATCCCGTAGCGCTTGTGCCCCTCCCCATTTTTATCCTTTCGTTTCCCGTGCCCACACCTGACGACGCGATATCGCTACTTCCTGGCCGGCAGCGGTTCCTTCCCCCACCCCTGGTGTCCTCCATCCCCCACCCCGGCGTCCTCCTCCCCACCATGGCAGCCTTCTTCCCCACCCTGGCAGCCCCTTCCCCAACCCTGGCACTCGATGTGGAAGCGGTGGCCGCACCGCGACAGCACGCATGCCGTCGCCGTCGACCGTCGTGGTAGTCCTCATCGCCACAACCGGCGATGGCCAGGCTCTAGAGCAACCACCGTTGCCCATTGCCGCCGACCCCTGGCAGCCGGAATCGACCGGCGCAGCCTCCCCTCCCCTATGTTCTCCGACCCCTGGTGGCTCCTTCCCCCACCCCGGCGGCGCCCCTCCCCCCACACTGGTGTCCTCCCCCACCGGGAGCCCCCAATGCCCGCAGATCCGGCGGCCATGGGACTCCCGCGCCAGGCTCTCTCTCTCTCCCCCTATGTTGCAATTGTATGTTTCAATTTGTTTAAGGTGTTTCAGAGGTATGTTGCATTTGTTTCATATGGATGTTGTAAAGGAGATCGGGGGATGTTGCACATGTTGCATATGTTGTAGTTGTTTCGAAGGCATGTTGTAAAAGTATGTTTTCGAGTGTTTCAGATGTTTTAGAGGTATGTTTCATCTGCGATGGGCGCTGGGCGGAGGGGGCTGCGTACGTCGCGGTTGGGAGCAGGGGCACAGGCGCGTGGTGACGCGGGGCGCGGCGAGCGCACAATTTTGTTTCGATTTGATTTTACATGAGGGGGGCGTGGCGGGTGCTTCAAATTGGGAGCAGCGTCCGGACACAGGCCTAGGGCGGGATGTCCGGGCACTAGGCTTGCTGCAAATTCAAGTGCACATGTCGCTGATCAAGAACGTGGCGGACACCTATACAACACGAGAGAGGAGTTTTGGTGCTGCCAGATGATCATGGTCCATGATTGCCCGACTCAGCACAACACCATGCATGGTCTGCTCCAGGACCATGTCATGTGCCACGATGATATAAGCTCAGCCTTGATGCAAAGTTGCGAGCAACACAACGCTTCAACCCACAAGCTATGACTTCTTTTTTTTTGAACATAACGGCAGGAGCTCTACCCTTCAATTAAGATGGGAAAAAAGAGAGTTTTTATGACATATTTACATGCAACAAAACATGACACAAGATCGAAATAAGAATGCAGTAAGACTGTATTTGCATTAGCTGCAGTCTATATCATCACCCTATTCTTGGATCAAAATGTTGTTAATCTCATCGGATAGAATAATCCATATCATTGGTCTAGTTACAAAGCTAGCGACGAATTAAATTTTACCTGGCAATCCCATCATGAGTCATGACTATCTTAGCCTGTCTCCTGAAAGGGGGAAAAGTGAAAAAAAAAATTGTTCAGACAAGGGAAGATGTCATGGTCATTGATGCATTGTATCTCCTTTTTGGGGTTCATGCACGGGCTACTTGAACCCAGAGATGGAGCTACTGAAGTCTTTCAACCAATGAGGAAGTGTTGTAAAAAAAACCAGTGAGGAAGGCACCTGATGCATATCTTTTCAATAAACCTGCAACTGCAAGCTTAGACTATCTCCAACAGCCCAAACTCAAACACAAGACCCATTCTAAGGATTAGGTCACGCACAGTTACTAGATCTCTCACCCAAAATTTCCTTTCTCCAACAGCCAACCCAAAATTTCCCCATTCGTCCTCCACCGTGGCGCGCGACGAGGCCGGAGGCAGAGGCCACCCGCACGGTGCAGCTCGCCGGCGCCGGGGGTGGAGCACGCGCGCTGGCCGCGCCCTGACGGCGCCACGGTCTGCCTCGACATCGTCGTCCGCTGCACGCTCCCTGCCGAGCCGCTGAGCGTCGAGGTCGCCGGTGCCTCCGTCCGCGGGCCCGCCTCCCCTCACTGGATCTGGCCGGATCTCCGGCTGCCCTCTCCTCCCCTTGCCGCCCTCAGCTCCGGCCGGCCGTCCTCTCCTCCTCTCGCCGCCCTCAGCTCCGGTGAGGCAGCCATCTCCTTCTCATGCGTCGAGCCGGCTCCGGTGCGACAACCCCGAGGCGTTACTCCGTCGTCCCCTTCGGTGGGCCCCACCCTGACCCCACCACTACGTACGGGTGCCGGAGACTTTGCGTCTCGGAGAAAGACGACGCAAATATGCCTCCCGGTTGGCCTCCTACCCAAAATGGGTACTCACTCTGCGTCTTCTGTTGGAGCCGGTTTTCTTCACCCATTTATACTGTGCACTACCTATTTGGGGTTTGGGTCTCACTTTGCATGAGCTGTTGGAGATAGTCTTACCCTTTGCAATCCAGGCATGCAACTAGCTAGCTCGCACTAGATAATATCTTAGGAAAGTTGGTCTGATTAGGCAACACACTAGCTAGATTACCACCATTGGTTGCTTGCGCTCTATCATATCGGTCATGTTGTGTGTGATTCTAGATGAAATAATTTCGACTCAGATTATATTCCGATTGTGATTGTCAAACAAACATGATCAATCAAACACAGCATCGATCCCTGTACTGTGTGCAGCTAGATCTTATCGCTCAGCCAGCTAAGCTTACAGATCTTTTGCATGCCCTCAATTCAAGATCAGAAGACAAACGAATTAGCTAGCTAGGCCCCATTTTGGCCAGTGATCGATTTGATGCCGATATTTAGCTTTTCAGAAGAAAGAACGCGCTTTCCTTGTCAAGCAACATGCAACAAGTTTTTTGTTAGGTTTGATGTGCGCCAAATATATAAAAGCTTAATTCATCTCCAGGACGCATCCATACACAGATGAATTGTTATGCACCGTACCCTAGCTATCTAGTCTAGATTAATCAGCAAATGGATTGATATCTTGCAGCGATTTCTTTATCTTCCACTTGATTAAATTTGAAACCGAAAAAGCACGGATTCCACCATGTACATCCTTATGGACTTTCAGGGCAACGAGAGTTCCATGACATTTCTGTTTGGTGACCATTGGCGCTATAAGCTAGATAGTGTATCAACGCGTGTTCACTTTTGGAATAAAGGTAAACATTTCCCTTGTCACATTATACGTGTCCTGAAAATTGGACAATGTATAACCGAAGTTGCAGTGAAACAGGGGCCGGTAAAGTGGGTCAAGGTCGATGCTGTTCGTTCCACCACCACTCAAGTTCTCACGGCTTTCCTGAGCGGCTGAACCTAAACCCTAGGCTATATATAAGATCTCAATTGTACAATTAACAAGGGTTTGGCAGCAACATACTTTTGACGATTTTTTTTAGAAAAGGGAATATATTAATATCCTAGTCTCTGCATCGACCAATGCATATAGTTATTTCTTATTACAGACACCAACACTACAAACCAACACGAGAGCAGCTGCCTCATACGCACAACAAACGGATTTGACCTGCCAAGATCCACGCGCACACACCGCAGCATCCAGTATAGCCCAGCTGTCTCATCCAAGAAGAAATGCCACACACAGCCTCCGGCTGCCACTCAGAGAGCCTCCTTGCGCCGACACAGCCACCGTTGAGCGCGTCCGCCCGCCAGCACACCACGCAGGTCACCTCGGCAACACAATCTGCTGGCCACCTCCTCCCACGTCAGCCTCCTTGCCAACTCCGTGGGCGCCTCCTACGCCGGCCTCCTTGCCAATTTCGTGGTCGCAACACTGCCAGACAAATGTGAAGCCCTCCGATCGCTGCACCAACGTCCTCCTCCCAGCCACCATCTGCTGTTGTGGACACCGGAAACTTGAATCCTCAGCTAGGCATCCACCTTCCTCGCCACAACAGTGACGACCATTACAGATTGACAGGCACGGGATTCCAAAGCGACGCCTCCAAGGAGGGACGCGACACCACCGGCGCCACCGTTGCCTGACCAGAAGGTCAAGGCATTACACCCAGGAATAGCACTCCAAACAAAGGGGAGAGAGTCGATCGATAGACGTTTCCAAGGAAGAATGCGGCGCCTGAAGGCATCGCTGTCATCGATCCAAGGGACATAGCTTTCGCCATGGCGCCTCAACCCCGTGCGCGGCAATGGCCAATGCCCATACTCACTGCGCCGGCAGCCACCCATCAGTGAAGCCAACTGCCGCCCCCGCTGCCGCCAACCATGCCCCTAGTAGCACTGTCGGCAAGCAGGACCATAAATCTGGCCCCACGCATCACCGCTGCTTATCGAGGTCACTGCAGACCGCCACTACTGGCTCTGGCGTCCGTCGTCGTCGCTGTTGCCCTCCGCCGGTTGCCTCGGCCACTCCCCGGCCGGATCTGCCTAGCCTAGAGATGGCAACGGGTACCCGAAACCCGAGTACCCGATGGGTATTACCCGATAAAGAGGCGGGTATGGGATGAATTTTCTACCCGTGGGTACGTTATTGGGCAAAATCCTATACCCATCGGTATGGCGGGTACGGGTGCAGGTGTATACTACCCATACCCGCATACCCGCGGGTAAGACATACCCATAAAAATAACTAGCCAACCTCAGTTATTTTAGCGCATATAAGTCATGAATTTGGCCCATTGAGACATCCACTATATTTCTAGTAGATTGCCTTTGTGATTTATTTTTGCATGTGACTATTTGATATTTTTAGGTAATTTTCGGGTATGCTATCGGGTACGGGTTACCCGTCGGGTGAGAATTACCCGGCGAGTACGGGTATGAAACTATTTTTTTACCCGCATACGGGTACGGGTAACCCGACGGGTAAAATTTTACGGGTGCGGGTACGGGTGGGCACTACCCGTCGGGTACGTACCCGTTGCCATCTTGAGCCCAGCCCAACCACGGGAGGCCAGATCCGGTGGGAGGGGAGCCGCCGCCACTGCCTGAAAGTCCAGCCAACGCGCCCTCGCCAGATCCCCGTGCGCCATCCCCGTACCACACCGATGTCTGTCATCGAGCCGCCGCCAGCCCAGAGGAGACAGGATCTGGCCGCCGGAGGCGAATCCGCCGTTCATGAGCCCGAATCCCAAGACCAGAGACCTCGACAGCGAGCAGCCACCTCCACCTCCAACGAGCCTCTGCGCGTGGCTCCCTCCACACCTCGCCGGACCCACACAAGGCACCGGATCTGGTCCCAGGGAGCCCGGCCGCCACCGGACCTTGCCGTCGTCACCGCACAATCTACGTCGCTGCACTGCTCTCCTGCAGACGCGCCAAGCCGCGGCGCTGCCCCGGTCACAGCCTCGCAAGGCAGCGCTCCACCTCCGTGCGCGCGTCTGTGCTCCAAGGACGCCGCTCCTAGTCGCGGCGCCATCCTAGCCGCTGAGCGCCATCTCCGCACCGACGAGCTCGTGGCCCTCCTGGGTGAGCACCTCGCCGCCGCCATCCCAGGGAGCCACGCGGGCCTCCCGGCAGCCCCCTCTGGCAGCGGCGAGGGGAGTGCGAGGTGCTTGCGGCGGCAGCGGCTAGGGTTGCGCGAGCCGCCCGAGCCGCCCGTGCGGGAGGGCGACACAGGGGGACTCTTATCACCGTCGTTTACCAATAATAGATATAAAAGAGCCAATACTTTTGACGACTGAGGTTTTCTCTTGATTGGTTAAGTCTTTGGTGCAGGCGGACGCTTTGCCCGCCTCCGTACCCAAAATCCCCGCCTACGAAAAGATTCATGTAGTAGTGCGCGCGCGGCGGAGCTGACTGCAACGGTGACGACCTGAGGTAATGCGAATGTCGACAACCCCATGGCAGCTGCCATCTGACGCAATGCAATGATGGCACAGGGCCGTGAGTTTTCTAATCCCGGCCAATGTTATTAGGGTTTCAAATTAGGGAAAACTTTGAATCTCAGATGAAATTCCCCTCTGATTGATGAACCCACGTACCTTTGTTTTGAGAAAGGGAGAGGGAATGCAACAGCCATGCGATGAATTTTAGTGCTATATTACTCAAGTACCTTCCCTCTTGATAGGCTATGAAGCACAGGCAATTTCTACTTAAATATCAAATTTTGATTTGGTTTATAGAGGCATCACACAGGACCAAAAAACAGCACTCTATGTTTTTCATACATGGCAAGCTATTTTAGTTTATTGTTTTAACTAGCATTAACAAGAACATGGAAACTTATGTGGTGAATTTAGTGCAGAATTTGTCCTAACAATATGCAATTCATGGTTTCATGTGGACAGTAATAACGAAGTTGAAAATATAGGCAAGGTCTTGAGAGATCAACTGATCATCCACTAATTAAATTGGTCGTTGCGATGTCAGGGAGTTCTGGTTTTAATTTGAACATAATTGAAAAGTCAGCGTAGCGTTAGCACGGGCATACTACTATTAGTGATAAAATGATCACTTGAATAATACATCTGTAATAAAGATGAAGGACCGAAAACGGTGACCAGAGGGGGTAAATGGGAGCCATAAATTTCTTTCGAAACTTTTTGACCACTGTTTCAAACTCACCGCCAAACAAGAAAACCAAATATCATGATGTCCACGACCCAAATGATTGGGTGGATGCTCTCTAGGAACATAGTGGGACACTACAAAGCCAACGCAACAGACGAAAATTGAATCAGAGCTCAAACGGACAAACCGCGGAAGAAACAGCACGCTTGCAACTCACACCAGACCTGTCTGAGAACTGCACCGGACATGTCCGCAATGCTGAACAGCACAGACCGACTCTAGGAGAAAAATAAAAAACCCTTGCAAATGGTGTCAAAAAATTATGAAATTTTAACCACAGCTTCTAGACACCTTGAGGTAGGTCTCCACCAAATTTCAGCTCCAAACTCGAAAGTTTGAAATACCGGAAACGTCTGGTATGAATACCGAACATGTCTGGTATTTACGGGCAGTTCTCGGGAAAATTCAATTCAACACCCAAAACACGATCAAATCAACTCGGAATGACTTGAAACTTTGCAGAGAGGATTATCACCGAGTTGGTAGGCTACTCCTAGAAGATCATTGCCCAAGACAAAGCCAATCAACGGGAAATCAATAAATTGCGATAAAACTTAGTTTTTCCACCTTAGAACTTGATTCGCCCCGATCTATGAACTCATCAGGATTTAGATGAATTCCTTCGGTGGAAGGGATCAACTCACGTCCTAGTCCATCTCAGATAAAAAGAACGAGTCAAAATGCTCTCAAAGTGACGAATCGAACCAAGAAAGAAAGAGGGAAAAACAAGAACGCGAAGAACACAAACGCGATTCACAAAAGCACCTCACAAATCGAATCCCAGAGGACATGAGGAGGTTAGGGCCACCATTCCCTCTGCAATCTTTTGATTCTTACACAAATTCACCAATTTGTGGACATCTCTCACAAGAAAACCTAAGGGGAGAGAAAAACCTAGGGATGGGAGAAGAAAAATGAAAGAGGTGAGGGGATGGGGGCTCCCTCATACTATTTAACAGGGCTATTACATAATCCCAGCTTTGCTCCTGGATATTTTGAGTCGAACCACTTAACCCGAGGACGCTATGGTCCAACCCGAGGTAATCTTCTTTGGACGGCCACCGCGCCCTTCATGAGATGCGTATGGCTTCGCAGAATGGTAAACCACATAGTACAATCATGTGGTATTGGTGTACTTGACACACCTATGACTATCTTTGAAGATAATTCGGCATGTGTTACTCAAATGGAATCAGGTTATATTAAGAGTAATATGACCAAGCATATTATTCCTAAGTTATTTTACCCCCATGAACTCCAAAAGAATGGAGAAATAGAAATCTTGCAAACTAAGTCGTGTGATAATCTAGCAGATTTATTCACAAAGTCTCTACCATATTCCGCATTTCGTAAATGTGTTGATGGCATTGGTATGAGAAGACTTAGAGACTTGCAAGAATCAGGGTGAGAAACTCTCTAAACATAACCTATTCTAACTTTACATTATACTCTTTTTCCTTTATATGAGTTTTACTCCCTTGGAGTTTTCTCACATAAAGTTTTTAATGAGGTAATGGTAACACATAATAAATGTCATATTATCTATTTTTCCTCATAGAGGTTTTTCGAAGATAATTATGACATATTGATCCTTGATCAAATTGTTTTAGACTATGTCTTGGGAATACCCAAGAGTCTATTAACATTGGGAGTTATATATATCATGGTGTTTTCCTTATTTTTCCCACTGGATTTTAAGGAGTTTTGTCTAGTATATCGATATACTTTGGTTTTTCCCACAGGGTTTTCCAAAGCTTCAAGACATTTACTGATGAACAAACAACGATGCCTACACAAGATCAATTGATCAAGAGGGAGTGTTGAGATTAATTAGGATAATTAATTATTGATCAATTATTATTTATTATGTCATTAGCAACTGCTAATGACAATTGTACGTAGGCATAGACAAACACATTTTCGGGGTCCATCAGACACCCTTTGGCCATCGGGCAAAGCCCATGGCTTGTATAAAACCATTACTATTCATCAGATCAAGAGACGATTCATTCCATCGGATCACTTTTCACTTAACAATGATGATAGGATCTTGTACTTTAGATGTTTAGTCAAGGTCGCGTGTTGTTAATGTACCAATTATTTTGTATAATCGGGATTCCACTACCAAACTAATTTGGTAGCATAGATTCTCCGCTCTGTCTCGGAAGAACTGTTTGATATATCTCAGCATGCAGCGACATAATTAATGGTTTATGGAGTTGCAAAGGGAAGATTAATATAATAACGGTGAATCAATTCAAAAGCTACTTTTACAATGCGGCGCGCAGGAAACTAATAGCTTAGTTGCACTCCAGTTATGAAAGGAAAAATATTCAGTGTAAACCCTCTACTCGGTAGAATCAGCATGAAAAACTTTTAGAAAACATATTTAGGATTTCTCAAAAAATTTGAAACTATGCACAACCAAAGTGTATCTATATATGTACATTGCTGTAAAATTTGATATTCAAATTTGTTTTTGTAAAAGTTCATATTATGAAAATAACAAATTCCAGGCGCATATGCACTAGAGGACAAAATTCCTAGGAAAGTGCCTTTGCACCTAGAATTTGTCATTTTCATATAATTTTTTAGATTAAGTTTGAATCTTAAATTTTGTGACAATGTACATCCATAGATGCATTAGGTATGTGCATAGCTTCAACTTTTTGTTGAAATTCCTAAGTACATATTTTAAAGGGATTTCATGATGTCATCGAGTAGAGGGTTTGTATTGAATATTTTTCCATAATAAGAGCAATATTTATGATTGTATTTTGTAGAGGAAAATGTGCGTGATTGACGGGATAAAAAACCAAAGCCATTATTTTAGAGCAATTCTTCTATTTCCATTTAGCTTCCTCCGCCGCACCTCGTTTCACATTTTCCTCTTTTTTTTTTTGAATACCGCCAGGAGCGCTGGCATGTCTTGTAAGACTCGTATTGGACACCTATACTAACCGCACGCTCAAGTATCTCAGGACGCGTCTACCGGGCACACACGCACTCACACTACTCTCACACACACACACACACCCGGCTCCCTCTGGGGAAATTGCCCGGTGCAGCACCCACGTCGCCTAGACTGGGATTCGAACCGTGGGTGGGCAGGCTGGCCACTGCCAGCGCTACCAACCGAGCTAGAGCTCGTCTGCCTCTTTTTCTTTGTGAATTGGAGAGTTACACTAGTAGAGAAACAACCTTTCATCATGGCCAAAAAAGTATTTAGTCCTGGTTTGAAAATTACAACCGTGACTAAAGGGAGGACTGGACCTTTAGTCTCGGTTTGTAATACGAACTGGGACTAATTCCACCCTTTAGTCCTAGTTGTAACGGTTACCAAGGCGTGTCAGAGGCGTGTCAGTGCGAGAAGCTTTAGTCCCGGTTTGAAACATGAACCCAGACTAAAAGTGTGACTTTTAATCCCGATATGGGATACGAACCCACACTAAAGGTACCTTTAGTCCCGGCTTGTGTCTCAAATCCGGACTAAAGGTGCCTCCAGAGTGAATTTAAAAGAAAAGTGTATCTTACCAAAGTCAGATGTGTGGTAGGAGGTGAGATGGTAATGCGCGCAAGAGCTGAACTAGAAGGTTTTGCGTTCAAATCTCCACAACCACACCTTTGTTTTTCACCCAAGAAACACCTCTAGTCCCGGCTATAGGAACCAGGACTAAAAATCGAGACCTTTAGTCCCGATTGCATAGTCCTGTTTCCCAAAACCGAGACTAAAGGGGGGTTGGGAACCAGGACTAGAACTAGTTTCTCTACTAGTGTTATTAGAATCAAGTAGGATCTTTACAAATAAGGGACTGAATAAACTCTGGAAAAGAAGAAAAGAAGATTTGACTACGACTTGAACTCATAGCTAACGGGAGTGGCTAGCCCTAGAAGTCCGGATGCTACACCCTGTCCAGACGCCCGTGCCGCTGCCCCCCGTCCTTCGTCCCACGCCTGCCCACCCACATCTAGCTTGCTACACCCGCCAGCAAGCACGTGGGGCGCGCCCATGCCAGTGGGGACCGCCTCCGCCTTCCCACTCCTAACACCAAGGTGAGACAGAAGAAAGGCGAGGAGGAAGATGCAACACTCGATCTAGTTTGAAACATCCAGAAGCAACAATTGCAATGTATGTCTGAAAACAAATGAAACATTTAAAACATGCGTCTGAAACAACTGTAAAAACACATGCAAAACACTTGAAACCATTGTAAACATACGCAACACCCAGATAAAACACTTGCATCATATGTGTGAAAACATATGCAACATCGAGATAAACACACTTGCAACTTGCAACATGAAAACACTTGCTGCAACAGAAGACTGAAACAGATAGAACATTTTGGAACATAGTGTTGAAATATATGTGTGAAAACATATGCAACATCCTGATTAAAACGCTTGCAACATACGCCTGGAAACAGATGAAACATTTTAAACAAACGCTTACAACGTGCCTCTGAACACTTGCAACATATACAACATGTGCAACATCCTCCGATCTACTTTTGCAACATCCATGTGAAACAATTGCAACATACCTCTAAAACGTATGAAACAATTGAAACATAGGCCAGTCAATTCCGGCCGACGGGGTGGGAGCAGGCGGCGAGCACCACCTAGCACTAGCACCAGCGGCGCGCGCGAGCAACACTGCTACCAGCGCCACCAGCACTGGGCTTGGATCGACGGCGATGGTGGGGGATGGGGAGAGGGGAGCGCCATGGCCACTGGGGTGGGGGAGCTCGGTCACCGAGGTGAGAGAGGGCGTCGTCGGGATGGGGGAGAGCTGCCACTCCCCTGTAACACCGACGCGCCACCTTCATGGATCTCGCCGGAGGCGAGTGGATCTCTCTCGTGCTCCATGGATCTCACCGGGGTGGCTGAGAGGGCCTCCGGATCTGCGGGCGTTGGGGGAGGACGCCGAGCATTGGTGCGTTGTGGCAGGGGACAAGGAGCGCGGAAGGGATAAGGATGGGGAGAAGGAAACGAACGGATAAGTTTTTTTACTATACATGTGGGCGCGAGCGAGCGGTGGGGGTGAAAAGCCGTTCGACGTTTGTCTAATCCGTCGTACGTCTGCCACATGGCATTTCCGATAGCTAATTGCACTAACTAACTCCGCCACTTTATTCTTGTTTCTTCCGATCTTGACAACTTCAAGACGACATAGTCCATCCGATCTAGACAACTTCAAGACGACATAGTCCTTCCATCTCGAGACGAGCTTCACGGATTAGTGACCAGACCACAGATTGGTCTTGCACATGGTTGTTCAACTTCTCAGCAATATAGCACTATCATTTTACCTTTTCGGCCATGAACTAAACCGTCGAGAGGATTACCCTCTCCCGTAGCACCATATACAAGAAAACGGAGTTCTACCTCTAGAAACTAATTCCCGTGCAGTGGATTTTCGAGTGCAAAATATATTACATATCATGATGGAGGGTGGTAAATCATTCACATTTTCTACAGAAAGCATATTTTTCATTAATTTACCACGTCTCCATTCGAAAGTAATTGATGGGTGTAAACCCTACTTTAAACTCAGATTATCTCCTTCCTACCTAAGATCTGGCTCTATCAAAGTCTGCCTCAAAAAATGGTTTCTGAGCCGGCTCATCTCTAAAAATCGATTTTTACCTCTAGAATTGCCCCTTTTTTCCAGTCGCAGCTAGCAAGCCAAAGCGCCTTTAAAAATGGTATTTTTAAAGACGGCTAGCTTTTTAGCCATCTCTAGAAAAAGAAGGTATTTCTAAATGTTGTTGGCAATTTGGCTTTTTAAATAGGTGCAGCACAATAAAATTCATAACTTTGTAGAAGACAAACTTTATATCGAAGTTGCAGTACTCAAAGAGGTCTACAACTTTGTAGAAGATGATATTTTCATTTGGATTCTTGGAAAATCTTTTTAAAGTTTTCAGCTCCTCTTCCCTCGTAAGTAAATTATAGACCTGCATAAATAATGTTCTGGATTTTAACATATCCCCGGCCGTTGCTGCTGCAGAGTTTGTTCGCTGCGATGGACACACCACACATCTGTACCAACCCTGATACATACCGTCTGGTTACATATGCGGACGTACCCATCGCTGACGCCTCAGTCCTGAGTCCAGAGCCCAGACACGCGTTGGACCGGTTCAGATGCCTCTTGCATGCATGCTTGCCTTTGCGAAAATGTGGTGCAAGTGCGACGCCGAGAGTCCGCGAGATTCTTCTTCTGAGGTAATAATACTCCTAGTGCGCAACGCGCAACACGCCTGGAGCCCTGGACACGCCTGGAGCCCTGGATTTTGGTAGCGTAGCCATGCTGCTCGCATCTCTCTGGAATCCCAATCCCTTACCGCAGCTGCCATGCAAGTGCAGCCAGCCATCTGAGAGACTGAGACGACTCCACAAAAGCTGCCAAGCATCGCACCTATACTCACCAAGACACACATGGTCATGGATATGAGGCACGGACGCACGCAGCTTATCCGAAGCAATCAGAGACTACGTGAGAGTGAGATCAGGAACACCTGTGTCGTCGTCCAAGAACTGTGCAGCTGGCTATCGCATCACCCAACTCAATAATACAGGATCGCTGGCTGCGCTTGCTGCTGCCTATATAATAAACGGAGGCCATATCTGTTGCCAAATTGCATCATCCAAGACGACAAACGAGCAGACCAGGAAACCGGCCGGACAAGCATCTAATAACCAGTAGTAGCTTATTTAGCAAGAAGACGGAGATGAATCGTTGGGGCAAGAACCCTGCTGCTCCGGCCGCCCGCACCGGCGCCGGTGCCGGTGCTGCTGTTGTCGGGGGTACCGGTGCAGAAGGTGAACAAGATCGAGTTCCACAACCTGATTTCCAGGCCCACCTTCTACGGCGGCGGTCGTCCTCTGTTGAATAATTAGGAAATTTCCAAATCATTAAAAACGATTCTTGCACCAAACCGAGGCCAACCAGCGTGGGCACGTCGCGGGCCGTTCCCGGCCATCGGATCGGCCGGCAGATGGCCCAGATCGTGCGATTCCCGGTTATTTTGCAAAAAAAACTCTTAAACTTTAGCGAAATCAACCCGCAGTCCAGAACCTCTCCCATAAAATCTTTCACAAAACCCCTCGAACTTTATCAAATTGAACCCGCAGTCCAGGCCGGCTTCCCTCCCTACTCGGGCCAGCTTTTCATACGAAATGGGCCTTGGTGGGCCAAATTCGGCCCGACACCATTTTTCTATTTTCCTTTGAACTTATTATTTACCTAATTCGGCTGATTTTTTTGTAAAAAACATAACAAATCAAATAAAAAACATAAATATGCCAAATCAAGTTTGTAAAACTATACACAACTAGCACTGCACTGTAAACACAATACATCACATATTTTACTGAATTTTAATAGCTATAGCTGTAGATCTATATTTCTCTTGAGTTTTCTATAAATAATTAATAGAGTTAGTTTCTTTATTCAAATTACTATAAATTTCATGATCCGAGGCCAAATTGTCCTCATCTCATAGTTACAATAACCTTTCTGCTACTTATGCTCCTCCCTCATTAATAAATAATTTAACCCCTTTTTCTCAATGGTAAATATAATAAAACAATATAATAGTACCATTTAAAAACCAAAAATAACATATAAATAAAATAATATCTTCATGTCGATAAACTCTCCAAAACATATAACAAGTATAACAACATGCTTCAAACCATAACACATATAAAAAAACTTATCTTATCTAACTACATCAAAACATATATATATACACACACACATATGCCTACGTACAATTATTCCTACTGTACATATAAAACAAAGTCTACTTCGAATATAATATTAATAGTTAATGAATACATTTCACAACAAAATAATAATTTGTAGTGGAAAATATCACAAATCATACTGGCCATAAGTGGCAACGCCATGCACAATCTTTTCTAGTTAAAACTAGAATATAAATCATGACGATCTTAGAAACTAGTATAAGCGTAGCTCGTATATTAGTATGACAAGAACTAGTGTAAACATAGCTCATACACTAGTCAGATTAAACAGCATCAACCGAGACATTGGATCACGAGGTGTGTACCTTTTCATTGTAGAGAGACGACGTCGCGGGTGGTGATGATGATGTCCCTATGTAGCCTTCGGAAAAACGAGTCGTCATGGAAGTTGAGAGCAGTCGTGCGAAGAGCGATTTCCAAAAACCTTATTCATCCTCTCGCGGTGCAGGATCACAAAGACGAGGGTTTCGAAGACCTGCTCTCTCGAACGCCAGTGCAAGCAGATGATCGGGATGGAGAGACTACGACAGTAACATAGTAGTGAGAAGAGAAAAATACTAATTGACTACCTTAGGATTTTTCAACTATAACTTCTAATATTAGTTGTTGGGTATTTTCCTAGGAGGATTGGTATTATATATATATATATATATATATATATATATATATATATATATATATATATATATATATATATATAATATACACCCTACCTCCACATCAACTAGCAATATGGTACTATTTGATGTTGTACCTTCCACCTCTACTTATGGGCTTAAATATTAAAGCCCATTAGGAAACACAGGTATCGGGCCTTTGAGATTTATTAGAATTTCTTCATATAGATTTAGGGAAACTATCCATATAAATTCTAACAATCCCTCACCAGATCTTAACTGCCCAGTATAGATATTTTCCTTCCCCCACTACTGTTATATACTAGTGTTTCAACAGAGACTGTTAAGTTGAACATCCGTCTAGAGCTTCAAGTTATACCCATTCATAACTTGAACAATGGACTACGCCTTGAATTGCAAGTTTTGTGCGAACAAGTTCCACTCAAAGTCAAACTACTACCTGGCTGCCAGTAGCCTTCCTTGTGGGTGGAGCATATACGTCGTAATCCCTGGTCTCTTCATGAGTTTACTAGAGATCACCCAAGTCTTATAGACTGCGACGTCTTACAGTCAGGGTCATATAGGTATGTTCTTTCAAGAATGCTCTGCAGGACAACACCTTCGCTTATTAAAAGCCAACATAACATATTAAGGCATTTGCCAACCTGTCTTACAGCGCCTCATCGCACTGAGAGTATTGCATCTTCATTTAGAGAGGATTATAAATTACTCTCCTTAGTTTACCAATTATTTGTTCTTCTCAGGTCCTAAGTCACGGGATCTCCGATAAAAAATGTTGGGTTGCCACTACTGTAAACTCATATGGGTCTCATACCCATCTCCCTTTGTATTTTCTATCACATTTCATGATAGCCCTTTTGTAAAGGGATTTGCTAGGTTTTTGTCTGTTTGAACATAAGCCACAGCTATTACTTCGGAATTTCTCAATTTCCTGACAGACTTCTAACGTCTTTTAATGTGTCTTGTTGACTTCGTATTATCCTTAAGCACTATTCACTTTAGTAATCAACGTTTAATTATCACAGTTCATAAGGATAGCCAATATTGGTTTTCAGCCACCGGCAAGTCCAACAAGAGCTCATGCAGCCATTCTACCTCTGCAGAAGCTGTATCTAAAGCAATAAGTTCTACTTCCATGGTTGATTTTATCAAAATAGTCTGTTTGCAAGGCCTCCATGACACTGCGCCACTTCCAAGAGTAAACATATACCCACTTGTGGCATAGATCTGATCAATATCCGATATCCAGTTTGAATCACTATATCTCTCAAGCATAGCTGGGTGCGTAGAATAGTGAATCCCAAAACTCATTATACCTTTAAGATAACGCAAGACCCTTTCAAGTGTATGCTAATGATCATCACCCGGATTGGACATGTACCTACTCAACTTGTTAACAGCAAAACAAATATCTAGTCTTGTTGCGCTAGCTAAATACATAAGTGAACTAATGATCTGAGAGTACCTCAATTGGTCTTTAGATATCTTCTTGTTCTTTTTCAATGTCACGCTAGGATCATTGGGTGTTGGAGAAGGCTTGCTATCCATAAAGTCAAACCGACTCAAGACCTTCTCAACTTTGTGAGATTGCAACAAAGTAATCCCACTCTTATCCTTAACCAACTTGATGTTTAGAATCATATCAGCTTCTCCTAGATCTTTCATGTTAAAACTCTTTGACAGAAAAGACTTGACCTCATTAATTGCATCAATGTTTGTACCAAAGATTAGAATATCATCAATATACAAACATAATATTACAGATTCGCCCCCACCACGTGGATAGTACAGACACCTATCAACCTCATTTATGGCAAAGCCCGCACTAGTTAAAGTTATGTCAAACTTCTCATGCCATTGTTTAGGCACTTGCTTCAAGCCATACAAAGATTTTAGGAACTTACACACCTTGTGCTCTTCACCTTTTACTACAAACCCATCAGGCTAATCTATATGGATTTCCTCATCCAATTCTCCATTAAGGAAAGCTGTCTTCACATCCATTTGATGAATGAGAAGACCATATGAGGCAGCCAGAGAAAGTAGCACTCGAATAGTGGTCATTCTAGCAATAGGTGAATAAGTATCAAAGAAATCCTCATCTTCCTTCTAGGTATAACCCTTAACCACATGCCGAGCCTTATACTTGTCAATAGTACCATCAGGCCTAAGCTTCTTCTTGAACACCCACTTACAGCCCATAGGTTTACAACCAAATGGCAGCTCAGATAATTCCCAAGTTCCATTAGAAAGAAGTGAGTCCATCTCATTACGAACAACTTCTTTACAATCATCTATATCTAGAGATGCATATGCCTCTGTAATAGAGGTGGGAGTATTATCCACAAGGTACACAACGAAATGTGGCAGAACTGCCTAATCTAATGTCCTCCCAAGAGTACTTGTCTTCCATTAGACACTAAGTACCCAAGAGAGTGCACTAAACTTTGCGATTCCGTCGAGCACACCCGAGGGAGAACTCAAAAATCCACATTTTTACCTCAGAATCATAAATGAGAGATAGAACTTACAACATCTTTGTCATTTCTTACATCACTTTTAGTACAACATCAGAGTAATTCATTATTTGGTTATAACAGCGGTATGTAAAATGTTATCAGAGTTTTAGCAGAATGGAAATCATTTAAGGTCAAGTTAAATTTTATCATGAAGAACATTTATATGCATGAAATGATAACAGGTGGTAAATTTTTACTTTGTAAAACATTTCTGGTGAGAGTTATAAATCAACTCTATATCCACAACGTAAAGGAAATCCTCACTGAGCCCACCAGGAGGTTTTCACATACAAATGTCAGCTCTAAACACCTATCACCTGCAACAGGGTAGAACAAACCCTGAGTGCTCAATTGTACTCCGCAAGACTTACCCGTCAGAAGGAAAGAAAAGACTCCAAGGATATGCAAGGCTATCTGGCTTGTGGGTTATTACAACTGCAGGAAGCATTACTAAAGGTGCATCCTTATATTAAATTTTTATTAGTAGTCATCAGTAGTTCATTTACCAACCATTCTAGGTAAGCACCTGTTCTACTTTCAAGCAAAGGTTGAGCCATCAGAACCATCTTGCCATCTTTCATCTTTTAGTTCTTACTACGGTGCCAGATCGTAGTCAAGTGGTATCGTCACGTAGAAACGGCGATCCATGAATCAATGTGCCCAGCTGGGTACCCTGAAAAAACACACGCCCCGCCCGTACCGAGGTACAAACGGGACCAACCCATTATCCTCCTGTCAAGAGAACCGAGTCCCCGTCCATACTGGGACTCCAAGCCCCTGCCCTCTCGCGATGCTTAGACCTCCTAATACCCATATATAATCCACCTTCAGTTGGTCCGGATGGAGCTGGAACCCATGACAATAGAATAACAAGTCTTTCTAGCCCCCATCCGCTAGTATATGCTCGGGATAAGGAGATCTGTGACCTGACAACCATCCAATGCAACGAACGGTCCTTAATCGACACAGGCGGGACAAATACAACCAGAGCCTCGCTCGGATTGCCCAACCAAGTCCATATCCAATTCCAAGTACAGTCCCGCTCGGTCTCCAATCATTGTCCATATGTATTCCATGTGATAGTAATATGATAATAATAATATATATCTTATCTCTCGCGAGTGACAGACAATCACTCAACTTCTATCGGAGTCATGTAGCATAGCAATCTACATGATCCTAACATACTAATAGGACTCATGGGATCAGGATATATATATATATATATATATATATATATATATATATATATATATATATATATATATATATATATATATATATATATATATATATATATGTGCAAGTGGGTTTCATTCAACTCCTTGAAACTTAATGCACAAGCATAAAATAAAGTGCAGAATAATAGAGATTATGCACCGGGGCTTGTATGGGTAAACATATAACCAAATGTTAGTATGCCATCTCTGGGGCACGTTCACCAAGGCACCATCTTTTGGATTAACGCTAAATCCTTCAGTTGATCCATCGATCCATCATTGTTCCTATTATGATTTACACGAATGCAACGCAGAGACATAAGTAAAAGACAGTAATCGCAACTCTTGTCGTACGACTACGTCTCGCAAGCTAACGAGCTAGCCACCCACCAACTCACTAGGCCACGTATCTGCGTTGTTGATTCAAACATTATTTCTCAACAAATGTTTTAGTTATATAAACCCGAGATGTCGTGTTATTCATTTTATCGATTTACTACATATTCAAACTAAGGCTTGTTAATTATCCTAGCACTAATTATCTTGGAGCTACCAAAAATTATAGTGGACACCTAGTAATACTAGAAGTTTACTATAAAATTTCTAGGATTAATACTATCACTGATTATTCATAATAATTCTTACAAGTTCATGTTTGATAATTTTAAACGTCTCGAAGTAATTAAAGCAAGCCTAAAAATAGTATAGAACTACGTGAACCAACTACACCTTTAGATAGATCATGATTTTAGGAAACTAACAAAATTGGTTTCACGATTTTTGGACTTCTACACAATTCTATTTTGAATTTACAAGTTTAGCTAGGAAATAAATTAAGAAATTGCTTTATAAAAGAAAAAGGGACAACAGCAACTAAGCGACCCAGCGACCCGCTGCGGCCCACGCGGAAGCGGCTGCGCGCACAGTAGGTCGGCCCAGTAATGGCCCACGCGAGACATGGCCGAGCGCCAGCAGGCCGGCCCGTGACGGGGAAGCCCGCGCACACGCGATAGTTTGCAAAAGAGGACCTGTACTCTAATGAAATCCAACGACACAGCGAGATACTATTCCTATAGACTAGAGACTTGCACAAAACACCTCGAAAAGAGCTATCTTCTCAACGGGGCGGTCCCTGGCGTGCCCGCGAGCGGCGGTGAGGCTTCGGCTGGCACACGGCCACGACGCGGGTACCTGGGACACGCTCAGGCCCAACTACAGGGCCGACCTCCATCTATAGCCCATACGTTGACATTGGGCGGTGATTCAGAGCCTGGAGCCACACTGACATGAGCTACAGCAGCGGCTGACGGATCACGACGATGGCGCAACCGTTGTGGCTATCCTACGACCTAGCGAGGTATTAGGGGTTGCGGGGGAGCAGGAGGGCCTTACCACGGTCCGTGCTGTGGTGGCGGTTGGGGCAGAGGAGGGCCCATATGACCCGGCCATGAGCGCGCGAGCACGGTGGCGGCGCTCCGGGGCGGACATGGCGCGTCACCATGCCGCCGACGAGCGCCCCGGCCAAAAGAAGAGGAGCACCCGCTCTAGGAGGTCAAGGCAAGGCTATTGGTGCATTCAATTGACTCGAGAGGGTCGAAGGGAGCGCTGCCCTTGGTAATGGCCGGGCTCGGCTTTAAGGGCACGGCGAGGTGAAAAGCTCCAAATTAGGACTTGTCCGGGCAAGGTTCCAGGCGGGCTAGGGTCAGTTGACTAGCGCACCTAATGGCGAAGACGTGGATGCGGGGAATTGACTTGAAGTGACCTCCCTACCGTAGTCAAAGGAGCGGCCTGTCAGCCATGGCGCCAAGGAAGAAAAAGGCCAAGGGCGGACCAGTAGGTGCGGCTCGGTCAGTCCTTGCCCTGGCGAAACGTGGGCACTAAGGCAGCGTGGCATGACCGCTGGGCAGAGCCGCGTCAAGACGGGGCGGCCATGTGAGCGCAGGGTAGGGCAGCGGAGCCAGCGGTGGCCGCTCAACGCGTGCGCGAGCAGCAGAGGCTCCACGTGGCTGGCAGCAGGCGCTGCGGCCAGAGTGGCCAAGGCGCGACCACGCCACGCTCAGACCGAGATGGCCTTGGCCGACCAACGCGTGGTGGGGTGCGTGCATGGGGTGCAGCTCGGCTTGGGAACACCATGTACATCGACATGGTGACCACGCACACCCGGGAAAACCGGCTGAGGACATGCGGTGCACGAATTTTAAAGCTCCTACCGCGACTAAACTATTGTTCCTAAACTTAAACGGTCTTCACTACGCTCAAGAGGGCACATGAGACTACTAAATCGAGCGACAACACTACACCATCCCTAAACCCGATTCCTCAAAATAATTTGCTAAACATAGCCTGGTCGCATTGTTTTGAAAGTAAAAAAAATCAGCTAAGTCTTAAGCTGAATTCTATTTCCATGTTCAGTTTTCAAACTACTAGAATTATTAGCTAAACTTACCTTTTTGCAAAAACCCTAGTTGCAATGTTATCCACAAGGTTTGCACATCGAACTTTAATAAGGTGCCATATTTGTATTCTATAGCACTTTTGCTCGCAAAAATTTGATTTCTAACCCTACTTGAAAATAACACTTAACTTATATCACTTTTCATTTAACATCGTTATCGATTATTTTGGTTTACGAGATTTTATCTTTGCAATTATCCACATGCAATAACATATAAACATGATGCTTATGAAATGTGTTGGTGAGTTATTTACACGGTAACACCGAGGGTGCTACAGAGGACTATCACAAACTTTCTAATCGCCCAAAATAAGATTGATTGGTTACCTGCATGGTCTTTATTAAGTATTAATCACGGTGCTAAGTAAGCTAGTAACACCAGGGGTGTTACATCCTTCCCCCCCTTAAAAAGGATCTCGTCCTGAGATCCGAAACAAGAATCAAAAGAGGGAAAACGCGATTACATTTCATAGATCTGAGCTTACATAGGAGATTACACGACTTCAAACACAAAACTACTCCGGGATCTAGAGAACACGACTAAGAACAAACCTGATACAATTCACAACCTCTCTAGAAATCGACGAAGATGGGGACAATGGAAAAGTAGAAGGAAAACGATTATCCAGAACATGGTGTATGCCCAACAAAGCCAGAAATTGGAGACTGGTACAAAGATCATCGCGAACTCTAAAACCTAAACTAACCAGGGATGAACTTGAACTTCTCCAACAGAAACCAGATCCCTTCTTCTCAAGTTACACCATCGCTTCTGATTAGCAACCCTAGATCTACAAGCAACGGCTGAATCTCGTAGCTCCGCCTCCAACCACTTTCTTCCTGACTGCTTCTCGAGCTTTTCCCAAGTGCTGACGGAGGAAGTCGAGACTATGAGCTCTACTCCAGGTCTGGGGGTTGAATGGAGGAGAAGCAAGCAAGGTGGCATCTTATAGCTGGTGAACGGAGGAGGTGGTGCAGTGCACCGGAGGTGAAGGCAGCGTAGAGGGGAGTCACTGGGGAAGGGTAGGGAGGGCGTCGACAATGGTGCGCTTCCTGTGCGAGCTTGAGTAGGGAAAAGGAGAAAGGAGGGGATGGGGTTCGCTCGACAAGGAGGCGTGTGAGCAACGGGGCCCAAAGGAAGAGGAAGAAGGGGGTCCGGTACGGGGATGTAAGGTCCTAGATGGCTAGAGGGGGGGTGAATAGCCTATAAAAAATTCTACAAGCACCACTAAGCAAACTTGTTAGAATAACAAACGGCGTAAAGCGAGTTTTGCTTAGCCAAAGGTTGTGATGCAAGCCTCCTATCCACAAGTCTAGTAGATTATGATCTCTAGTTCACACAAGTGCTAAGTCACTAACTTACACTAGTGAGCAAGCTAACAACTACTAGAAAAGGCTACCACTAGAGCTACACAAGATAATCTAGTAAAAGTAAATGCGAGAGAGAGGATTGTGAATCTTATACCGACGGTGGAGTGAAGATGTTGCCAATCACCAAGATGATATACAATCAATTAATATTGACAACAACACAATATGTAGACCAATCACCGGGAGACAAGAGACACGGTATTTTTGTTCACCCGGTGTTCACTTGTGCACCGACAAGCTACGTCACCGGTTGTGTCGACCAACACTTAGATGGTTCCTCGGTGTGACCCTCAAGTCACTTGCCCCTCAAGGCACGCCCCGCAAGGCACCGCAAGACACCACTCTCAAGTGAGGTAACTCAATGACACGCGCAATCCAATAGAGTTGCTTTTGGCGTCCCGCCGAGGAAAGCACAAGAACCTCTTACAAGCAACCGGAGGTAGCCAAGAACAATCACCTTCTCTTGCCAACGCCTCCAACAATCTCCAAGCCGGCTAGGAGCGGTACTCTCCAAGAGTAACAAGAAATCCACCGGCTAAACCACCCACAAGTGCCACTAGATGCCCTCAAGCTATGCAATGCACTTTGGGATCACTCAATCTCACTTTTGATTTGCAATCAAGCAAGAGAGATGAGTGGGAGGAGTAGCTCTAGCTTAAAGGATGCACAAGAGTGTTAGAAATGCCAAGAGACCTCCCCAAGGGCCGGCCAACGAGTATTTATAAGCACCCCAAACAAATAGAGCCGTTGCCACTCCACTGACCATTTTTTTCGGGACGACCGGACGCGCCGGTCGAAACTGACCGGACGCGCTCAACCGCGTCCGGTCGCCCTGCGACGTCCACGTGTCCCTCAAATTTCAAATGTGACCGTTAGATCCTCCAATGGTCACTGTGCGCCAACGGTCAAACGCTATGACCGGACGCGCTCCTCAACCGACCGGACGCGCCGGTCGCACAGCACCGCGCGCGAAGCAACGACCGGACGCGCTCCTCGCAACGACCGGATGCGCCGATCCGCACAGCACCCGCGCCCGCGAAACAACGACCGGACGCGCTCCTCGCAATGACCGGACGCGACAGTGCCAGCGTCCGGTCGGAGTCCAGTAAGCTCCTTCAACGATCGGACGCGTCCGATCGTGTGTGACCGGACGCGCCCCGCGTCCGATCGTCCTTGCGAACCGCAGTTCTTCTCTGGGCGCATGACCGGACGCGCCGGTCCCGTGAGTGACCGGACGCGCCGGTTGCAAACCCTAGCCCGCGCGCCCGATACCGCGCTGTACTGACCGGACGCGTCCGGTCATACCGAGACCGCGTCCGGTGCAGCGTCCGGTCACCTCAGTGACCCCGTTCGCCTCTGTTTCTTTTCCAACTTCCGGCGTAGTGGAAAATAGGCATTTCATTTCCCCGAAATCGCTTGAATGGTAGAGAGGAACCCAAACCCCTCTCTACCCGCAAACCACAGCGCGACCAACGCCACCTTTGCAAATGTGCCAACACCATCAAGTGTACATCTCCATGTGCTTGTGTGTTAGCTTTTTCTCAATCATTTTCAATGGTTTTCCAATTAGCTCACTAGGCCCTACATGCAATGCACTTCATGAATTCACCTAGTGGCACCCGTGCGTCGAAAAACCGATAAGACTTCCCCTCTTAATAGTTCGGCTATCGACCCTAAACCACTCACACCCTCTATGGTGCCTTGAGTGTAAAACAAAATGGCCCTATGGTTATACCTTTGCCTTGAGCCCATTTTGTTTCTCCAAATGATATGATCCACTTCATATCATCACATGACCGTCTCGATCCATCGACCTTGACTTCACTTGCTCTTCACCGTTGCATCGGTCCGTCGGCGCTAAGTCTTGCTCAAGCTTCACCATCGCATGGTCCTTCGCTTCGAAGCCTCGACTTGCCCTTCACCTTCACAACCGGTCCATCGAGCCAAGCCTTATCTTGGTCTTCATCATCTTGGTCACATGAGTCAATGTCATGTCTCATATTCAATGACCACCTTTATCTAAATCATCCACTTAGATACAAAGGTTAGTCCTAGGTTTCATCAATTAGCCAAAACCAAACTCGAGACTTTCAGGGGACGAGGGCAAGAATCGAGAGCTAACACGGGTGTCGGGAACAGAGGGGCGTACTGTGCGACACAACAAGGTGAGTGCGTTACAACGCCATGGCCACGCGAGAGCGGCACACGTGGGCCCCACCACAGACGGCGTTCGCAGGGCACGCAGTGACAGCGACCTAGCGTATGTAGCGTGACCGAACCGATCACAGGAACAACGTCAAGTCGGGCGATGCATTTCCTCTTACCTACGTGCGGCCTAACTTTCCTGTTGCTTTTATCTTTCTTCTTTTCCTTTCTTCAAAAACTGTGTTACCCCTTTTACTTGGGTACAGCACCGCTACATCAACTCATTGTGGATTTCTCATTTGAACACAAGAATATTTTTACCAAGGGGAATATTTATAGCAAGAGCGGTACTGTGGTGTAACTTGGTAAAAGCACTTGGTCAACAACCTCGATACCAACGCGCGCCGAGAAGTGTCACCATGTGGCAACTGTTCCACAAGGGCCCTCGGTTTCGTCGTGGCACCATAAGCTATTAACCAAGCAACTATTACCAACTTACTCATAGTAAAGGCAGTGGGGTCGTAGACCACAGAATTAGAAAAGTATTATAAGGGAAGAATCAGGCAACAAGGGTTCCTTTCAAAATAAGGAACAAGTAAAGTAAATCCCAAGGCGGATTTAAGTCAAGTGAATCCAAGTATTCTGCTAGGACATCCACAATTAGTGATACAACGTCCTCTATTTTCCAATCACGGCCGATCTGCTACATCTGAATAGTTGTTCCCCTTGTAACCTGCTTGTCGTCATCTCAAGAACCCTAAGCAAATTGAATGAGGCCTAAGGAAAAACGACGTAATAAACACAACGGATAAAGCAAATACTCATTACCAATGGCCTTACATGGGTGCAACATACAGGCATTCACTCTCCCACACTCGACACATCACTGCATCCTACAACCAGACGGTCTTAACAACGACGAACGAAAGACAACGAAAAGGTTACAACACTGGAGGATAGCGATGAAAAGCACTACTAGCAATGGTTACATCTCTAGGACAACTAATCTACTTCGTTGGCCCAAACGACTTCCTTCCTAGGCTCCGGGGGTTCTTCTACCGCACTGGGTTGTGGATCTGCTCCTTCTCTTGGTGGTGGCTGGGTGAGGGAAAGCAACGACTCTACTTCCGAGGCTTTCGTGGGCGGAGGTGCTGCAATTCCGGTTCTCCTTTGTCTCCAGTGGATGGATAGGGATTCCCTCCAAGATCAAGGGTTCCTACCTTTCCGTGGCCAGCGTCCTACGCTTGGCCCTAGTGACAAGATAGGCATCCTCCAGCTCTTGGGCATGTCGCTCTTCATCCACCTTGAGTGCTTCCACTGTAACAACTCCAGTGTCGTGCCTAGCTTTTTCTGCCCATCTTCGACCGACGGGTAGAGTAACTTCTTGTGATCCTATACCATTTGGTCAAACTTAGTCTTCTCCTTTTCACTTTCACAATCTCTCTGTGCGTCACGAATGACATCACCAAGAGTATTGTCATCTTCAGCGATACTGTTTTCTGCATCCGCCTCTTCTTTAACTTCCTCCATTGTGAAGTCACAGTATTGAGCAAAAACATCATCAGGGTCCGTTTGTTCTTCTTCACCTTCTTCCATCATAACCCCGGTCTCTCCGTGCTTGGTCCAACAAATGTAGTTTGGCATGAAATCCGACTTGAACAAGTGCAAGTGAATACTTCTTGAGCTACAAAATTCTTTCAAATTCATACACACGGCACATGGGCAGCACATAAAACCATCCCGCTTGTTTTCCTCTGCCACTCTGCAGAATTCTCGCATGCCCTCAATGAACTCATTGGAGCGGCAATCGGCATTGTACATCCAATGATGTGTCATTATCTGCATTATATGACATCACATAATTAAAATCTCAGCATGAGAAAAGAGCGCGGCACAACCTTGTCTAATTGAGTTCAAAATTTTATAAGTGGTTCATCATTTCATAAAATTAATTTGTGGACGTTAATAAAAAGATAGCAAAATCATAAAATTTGTATTTTTCTATTAAAAGGTGTAATTTTATCTCTAAATAAAATTAATTTGAAGAATTTTTAAAGTTAAAATAAATTTGTTTCTAAATAACAAAGAATCAACATTATTTAATATTTTAAAATGAGAACATGAACAAATTAAAGTAAAAAATATCCTAAAAAGTCTATAATAGAACTAAACATTATATGTGTATACTACTTTCTAGGTACTATAATTAGCATCGTTCATAAAAATTCAAACATGAAAAGTGATTGGAGCTAGCAATATGAAATAAAATAGCCATATATAACATGGTTTACATATGGTGCTGCTAAAACATAGGAGGATGAAGCTAGCAACCTTTCAAACAAATCGACGACGGCGTAGAAGCGTTTGAAGTGGATTGATTGCCGGAGATGAGACAAGCAAGAACAATGGAAGAACAAGCAACAAGAACATGAACAAGAAAGAACTCGGACAGGGAGGAAGAAGAGGGAGATTCAATTTATAGGGGGGTTTTAATCCCGGTTGGTAACACCAACCGGGACTAAACCCAGTCCTATAGTCCCGGTCGGTGCCACGGACCGGGACAAAAGCTGTAGTCCCGATACGTGGAACCGACCGGACTAAAGGTCCCTCCCGACAGCACCTGACAACAGAGCCGTTGGCGAGGGAACACCAACCGGGACTAAAGGTCTATTTAGTCCCGGTTGCCGAAATCGCCGAGACTAAAGGCATTTTGGGCGATCGACGAAAGGTCAGTTGTGTAGTAGTGCCCTACAGACCACTATAGGGGCGACTCAATCATCAGCCACCCCTACAGTAGTCTACTGTAAGGGCGGCTGGTGATCCAACCGCACCTACAGTGACCCCCCCTCCCCCGTTGTAAGGGCAGCTGATAACATCAGCCGCCCTTACAGTGGCAACTGTAGGGGCGGCTGGCGAGCTGGCTCCTGCCCCAGCCACTGTAGGGGCGGCTCCAATGCCAGCCGCCTTTACAGTGGAGGGAGGCGTTCCCTCAGTAAGTTTTTCACGTAGTGTATTGAAGTTGTAGTACTAGAAGAGGTCTACAACTTTGTAGTTGATGACATTTTCATTTGGATTCATGGAAAATCTTTTTAAAGTTGTCAGCTCCTCTTCCCTCGTAAGTAAATTAGACCTGCATAAATAATGATCTGGATATTTTTTACAAAGGAAAAAAAAACAACTCCCCGCCGTTGCTGCTGCAGAGTTAGGTTGTTGCGATGGACACACCACACA